>CM049846.1:19595416-19680416 GCA_027422415.1 Schizothorax lantsangensis | reverse complement strand
TGCGCTTATGAGGATACCCAACAAAATAGGATTAAATATTTGTATATTTCCCTGCTCGCCCTAGTTGGGTGGTATTTTTTTTCCCTCCAAGCTTGGGTTCTCTACAAGAGACCTGGGAGCTTCACAGTATTTTATATATACTTTATATATATTATATATACACTACCGCTCAAAAGTTTTAGATCAGTAAGATTTTTAAAAGAAGTCTCTTCTGCTCACCAAGGCTTTGTTTATTTGATCAAAAATACAGCAAAAACAGTAATATTGTGAAACCTTTTTTTACTATTTAAAATAACTGTTTTCTATTTGAATATATTTTAAAATGCAATTTATTTCTGTTGGCAAATCTGAATTTTCAGCATCATTACTCCAATCTTCAGTGTCACATGATCCTTCAGAAATCATTCTAATATCATTTCTAATAGTTTTGTGGAGGTAGATTAATTTGCAGTATACAATAAATACTATTTATTCTATTAGAATTTCCACTAGAATTTCCTGTTAGTTTCACATTCCACCCTGTTAGGTTTATAGACCTAACAGGGTGGAATCTAACAGGGTGGACAATTTTATGCTAAATTAGCTGTAGTTTTTTGAGTGATCAACATTTAGCTCTCCAACCTTCTACAGATGAACATAACTTTTATAACTATGTCAGAAAATTTTTTTTTTTTTTTTTTTGATCGGAAAAACATTTTCCATAATATAGCCTAACAGGGTGGAACTTTAAGAGTGTGAGAAGCAGGAGAACATTTCAAAAACTTTTTAAAAAAGGTAGGAGTGAGAGTTGACACTTACCACAATTTGTACAGTTGAATTCCAGCGGAAAAAAATAAACAATATCACTTCCTGAAAATGATCTCTGTGGAATTGTAGTCTATTTTGGAAGGCGAGGGAGTACATACTAACAGGGTGGAAGATGACTTTAGGGACACGGTAAATTAAGAAAATTGTAAAAAAATAAATATAGTTTCACATGATTTATATGTATGATTAGATGAAGTTTTGCCTAGTCCATAACATAATTTAAAAATATTTTGAGGTTTTTATCATTTCATGGTTTATATTTCTAGTGGAAGTTGATTACTTTGCACTGAGGACATGATAAAACTGAACGCATGTGTCAATAAAAAGGTGTGTAAAAAAACAAAATAATATTTTTAATTTCGATTATCTCTGTTTAAGTGATAAAGTAGACCTAATATGTATAATTTAAGCAATTTCTTATAAATATGTGACTATTTTAGAGAAAATACGAGTAAGTAAATCATAGAGACAGAAAAGTCACTGGATAACAGGAATGACCCCCATATATATATATATATATATATATAAACACACACACACACACACACACACACACACACATATATATATATATATATATATATATATATATATATATATATATATATATATATATATATATATGTGTATATGTTTGTGTGTGTATATATATATATATATATACAGGTGCATCTCAATAAATTAGAATGTCGTGGAAAAGTTCATTTATTTCAGTAATTCAACTCAAATTGTGAAACTCGTGTATTAAATAAATTCAGTGCACACAGACTGAAGTAGTTTAAGTCTTTGGTTCTTTTAATTGTGATGATTTAGGCTCACATTTAACAAAAACCCACAACAAATTATCTCAACAAATTAGAATATGGTGACATGCCAATCAGCTAATCAACTCAAAACACCTGCAAAGGTTTCCTGAGCCTTCAAAATGGTCTCTCAGTTTGGTTCACTAGGCTACACAATCACGGGGAAGACTGCTGATCTGACAGTTGTCCAGAAGACAATCATTGACACTCTTCACAAGGAGGGTAAGCCACAAACATTCATTGCCAAAGAAGCTGGCTGTTCACAGAGTGCTGTATCCAAGCATGTTAACAGAAAGTTGAGTGGAAGGAAAAAGTGTTGAAGAAAAAGATGCACAACCAACCGAGAGAACCGCAGCCTTATGAGGATTTTCAAGCAAAATCGATTCAAAAATTTGGGTGAATTTCACAAGGAATGGACTGAGGCTGGGGTCAAGGCATCAAGAGCCACCACACACAGACGTGTCAAGGAATTTGGCTACAGTTGTCGTATTCCTCTTGTTAAGCCACTCCTGAACCACAGACAACGTCAGAGGCGTCTTACCTGGGCTAAGGAGAAGAAGAACTGGACTGTTGCCCAGTGGTCCGAAGTCCTCTTTTCAGATGAGAGCAAGTTTTGTATTTCATTTGGAAACCAAGGTCCTAGAGTCTGGAGGAAGGGTGGAGAAGCTCATAGCCCAAGTTGCATGAAGTCCAGTGTTAAGTTTCCACAGTCTGTGATGATTTGGAGTGCAATGTCATCTGCTGTTGTTGGTCCATTGTGTTTTTTGAAAACCAACGTCACTGCACCCATTTACCAAGAAATTTTGGAGCACTTCATGCTTCCTTTTGCTGACCAGCTTTTTAAAGATGCTGATTTCATTTTCCAGCAGGATTTGGCACCTGCCCACACTGCCAAAAGCACCAAAAGTTGGTTAAATGACCATGGTGTTGGTGTGCTTGACTGGCCAGCAAACTCACCAAACCTGAACCCCATAGAGAATCTATGGGGTATTGTCAAGAGGAAAATGAGAAACGAGACCAAAAAATGCAGATGAACTGAAGGGCACAGTCAAAGAAACCTGGGCTTCCATACCACCTCAGCAGTGCCACAAACTGATCACCTCCATGCCACGCCAAATTGAAGCAGTAATTAAAGCAAAAGGAGCCCCTACCAAGTATTGAGTACATATAAAGTAAATGAACATACTTTCCAGAAGGCCAACAATTCACTAAAAATGTTTTTTTTTTATTGGTCTCATGAAGTATTCTAATTTGTTGAGATGCATATATATATTGAAGGAGTGGATTGGAGATCTACAATGGCCCTCATAATAATGTTAATTATAATATTTCTTGAATAATTATTTATCAAAGTTACATTTAGGCATGTTAGAAAATAAGTTGAATATGGCTTTAGTCTGCCTTTTTACTCTCTAAGAAGCTGCTCTCATTGTGTGCGTGTAGTTAACCATATTTGATAAGATTCAGGGCAGAGCCCGGCAACCTTGAAGTACAGATATGTGTTCTCTGCGTATGTGTGTGAATATCTGTCTTTGCAGCTAGATGCAGAGAGAGAGCTCTAGGAGGAAATCAGCATTTGCCTTCACCCTGATGTCCAGGGTATCAGATATATGTCTCTGGAGAGACCTATTGCGTCTGACACTCTGATAATCACTAGAAGATATGCTTCGAGTTTTACGTCCATGTGTGGAGATTTTGGAACCAATCAGAATGTTGATGACTTATGCATTGACGTAATTAGCAACCTCTGTCAGGGTATAATTGTGGTGATTTTTGTATTGTAAAGCAGGTTGGCCTACGAACTCCATTGTGAGTGTTGAAGCTGACTTCTGCGGAAGAAAATGCAAACTATTTTCTCCAGTAAATTTCTTTAAGTAATCGCAATCTGACTCCTGGTCTTTGTTCATCGTACCTGGTCCATGGGTTTTAACTGTTATTCCCCAGCTATATATATATATATATATATATATATATATATATAGGCTGCATATAGTGCTGTCAATCGATTAAATAAAATAACTAATTTATCACTTCTTTTTTTTCTTTTTTTTATTAATCGCGATTAATCCCACCTACTGTCCCCAAACTTAAGTTTTTAAATATACTTTTATGTTGCAACAATTTCACATGCAATCTTCAAATTAATGTAGAAACAACATAAAGTACAGTATATATATTTTTTAATATTTGTTTAGTGGCATCTTTTTTTATGACTGAAGGCGAGTATCACTGATACCAATATTGATGACTCTATGAAATAGATTATTCTTTCCTTAATATTCAACCACTGAATATAGCCATTCAGCATTACAGTATAATTAAGAACTAGCAATTTTAACATTTATTAGACTTTAAAAAAAAATCTACTTTTAATTTAATTGAACTTAAAACAATCTTTACATAAACCCATTATAATAAATGTCATATTTAGCCACCTGTGCCCTTCAGCAAGTATGAAATATACAGAAATTGAATGAAGTTATCGAACACTAACTTCTAAATTAAATTGTAACTCTTTACCCTTTCTGGCATGCTACAGGTCTTAAAGTCTATACTATGCTGATGCATTGAATTGGGTGTGTTACATGAGGGAGACAGTGCTGGGGTGCTCCAGGACAGTTTTTAGAGACATGTTCTTAAATGCGACTCATATATAACAAATGCTTACATTTAAGGTAGCTTTTAACTGCCTTTTTGGTAACTTCATGACTTAAGACATAGCTTTAATATGAAATGATATACGCATTTGTGGTCGTAAAGACTAAAATATACGCAATTCTTGTCAAGAAAAAAGAGACACAAGCATCAGTTGTGAGTGGGGTGGCCAAATATTTTTAACGCTGTTAAACTGGAAAAATTAATCGCATGCGTTAAACATGCTAATTTTGACTGCACTAATATATATATATATATATATATATATATACTTTATATATATATATATATATATTACTGATTTTCTTATTCTTCATTAAAAATGTCAAGTCATCAGAGAATGTCAATAAAACTTAGTGGGATTGTTCTGAATCCTAGCTGCTACTCGCACATGTGCACACACATGATCAACTGTATGTGATGCTATAATAAGTACCAGTACTTCCCGTAATGGTCTACAATCAAAAATCGGGCCCACTTTATATTAATTGTCTTTACTGTGTATTTATATTTAAATTAATTATTTGATACAATGTACTTATTGTGTACATACATGTTTTTACATTGTACGTATATTTTAAAATCCCTTCCTGTAATTACAACTCAAATTAATTTTTGTAGTTACATATATAATTACACTGTTGACCCTACTCTTACCCTTTACACCTACACTTAAAGCTAACCAGACTACCAAACCTGTTCCTAACCTAAGAGTTTTTTTGTGTGTGTGTGTGTGTGTGGACGTGGACGTGGACGTAAGTAGTTAAAGACACCTAATATAAAGTAGGACCCCAAAATAATTTCAATATATATATTATTTTTCCACCATTTTGAATTTTTGTACATACATACATACATACATACATACTATTTTTCTAACTCCTAGTAGGCTGTTTATCCAGATTTGCCATGCATAATTCAAAGACACACACAACATAGTTATAAAAACAATTTTATTTCATCAAAGTGTTGCACGGATAGGGCAACATTTTGGGGTTCGACCGTTCTGATTACGGTTAGTAATTTGGCTGGGCCCCCCTCTAGTCTAGTACCTGACCGGTAGGACTGTGTGTTAATCCAGCCCTGCATACCAGTGGAAAAAATCCTCTCCCTTCTACCACTGCTCGCTGTTCTCTACGGCGCCTCCTCCTGGCAGCAACAATCGAAGCCATGTCAAGTGCAAAATGGATTAGGACATTTTTTTGGGGAGGCGGTAAATAATCTGGAAAAAATACCAGTAAATTGACTACCTCAAACCATAGTAAATCATGTTGTGTGATTCAGTTAAATACTCTACTACCATAAATGTTGCATCTGAAAGGGACACTGAAATGCATACGAAGTAAGGTCAGCTGCAAAAATGACTATCCATGACTTTTCTTTGCTAATTTGCCACTGCACGTCTTTAGTAAATCCTAACAGTTGTTCTTTAAATGCTAAAAAAGTAAATCTGACCCTAATTGTCCAACATCTACTAAGTCCAGAGATAAACTTTACTTATTCCTCTGATGAATTTTTAGTAAGTGGCAATTAAAAAGTTAGCTATCTGCATAGATTTACATATATGTTGAGTGTAGTTTCATAACTCTTTTGTAAACAGCATTCACCTTTAAATCCCCCCCCCCAAAAAAAAAATAAAAATAAAAAAAAATTAATAAATAAAATAAAATAGTGGAAACCCAGCAAAGGCATTTAAAATCAAATAAATAAATGAAGGCAGATTATCTGCTATAGGTTTGAAAGAAATAAATCAAGGCAAGTGTAATACATGGTTCACCACTAGATGCCTGTTTAGCCCTATTTATATTCAAATGAGTTTGTGCAATCCCTAGTTGCCGAGAAAAGCGTTTTCATAAATAATATATTGCATACTTTTCCTATTAGGTTTTGCATTTGGATATATAATTATTCATGATCAAAGGCATTTTTTTTTTTAATCTTCTTGCTCAGCTAACTGATAAACAATCTCAAACTCTGTGTTATCGGTTGTGTTATCAATGCCCTTTAAATTAGAATAAAGACGGCATTGTTAATGTTTAGATGTTTTGATTTTTTTTAAAACAAAGTAGGCGGAAACCATGAAGAAAATATTACATCTTGAAAAAGAAATAAAGTTACTGAAACCTGAATGACATTCTGCTAAATTACAGTAAACATCTATTGCATGTTATAATTTTACTGATAAAAGGTCTCCTTACTGTGAAATGTTTATCAGTTCAATTCAATTACATAGTCACTTTGCAACAGTGTGGTTTGAGTGACTTTTTGTATTTCTTTAGTGAACCATAGACTATAGAATAGAATAGAATTAAAAATGGTTTTACTCTTGACATTCTGTCACCCTCACATCTGAAATGATGGTTATGCCCTGATCAGAATATTTATTTATTTATTTATTTATTTATTCATTCCTTCCTTCCTCCAATTACTACAGAGTCTTAGCCACATGACGACAGTGTTTGGTCAATGTTCTGCAGAGTGAAATTTCAGCTTTTCATGAAAAATCCCAAATAAAAGTAGTGCTCAGTGGTTTTGGATCCTATATTCTCCTTGTTCTGGTATCAGCTGTTGTAATTAACAACCATCCTGAACTTGTGTCAAAATTATGTAGCATATTATGAGGTACTACACATATTGTGCACATAAGAGGTATAAGCTTGTGTACATAAATTTCAATCATAAAACAAACAAATGGCTATATGATTTAACCCTCTGGTTGTGTTCGGATTCCTTTCACACTTGTGGTGTTCCTGGTCAAAAATGACTGGACTCCAAACAATTGCTTATAAATCTCTCATTTTGCTATATTATCACCAAATATTGGATTCAATCTTTTTGTCAACTTGTTTTCTTTCATTTAGGACTGGTTTTATGTTTCTATTTGCATCTGATTAATCGTAGGCCTCATTTATCCGAAAGTAGGCACCTCATTTTTTGAGTGAAAAAAGCATTTTTTATGAATAATTTTCACAATATGAGATTAAAAAAATAAGAAAATTTGCACTGTTTCTCACACTAGTGTGCTTTAATATTTAATCAGGAAGTTTGCTTTTAAATGCTTTAATTTTGTACAAAATTGCACAAAGTCACACTTGTCAAAAATGGCCGGCCATTGAAAGTGAATGGGGAAGAATTAAAGTAAGAGAAACAACTAGTGTTCAGGAGCATGTTGTGCTTACAAATATAAAGGCCTTGGACCAGTGCGTGTGTGGATGCATGTACAATCACACTATCACACACACGCACATCCATGCATACAAACTATTGTGAGTATTACACCTATTTCATCCTACCCTGAACTGCATGCAATATGCTTTTATGATAACTCTCTCTCTCTATCTCATTCTCTCTCACACACACACACACACACACACACACACACACACACACACATGCTCAAAAATAGGCTGCATTGACTTCAGAATAATATTTTCTTTCATCACATATAGGTTTTGAGGCTTTCATGGTCTCACAGAGTACTGGTGCTGTTTTTTTGTAATCTTCCCCATTCACTTTCAGTGGCCGGCCATTTTTGACAAGTGTGACTTTTTGCAATTTTGTACAAATTGAAAGCATTTAAAAGCAAAATTCCTGATTAAACATTAAAGCACACTAGTGTGATAAGTAGCGCAAATTTTCATAATTTTTTATCTCATATTGTGAAAATTATTCATAAAACTACTTTTTTCACTCAAAAAATTAGGTGCCTACTTTCAGATAAATGAGGCTTACGATTAATCAGATGCAAATAGAAACACAAAACTAGTCCTAAGTGAAAGAAAACAAGTTGACAAAAAGAATGAATCCAATATTTGGTGATAATATAGCAAAATGAGAGATTTATAGGCAATTGTTTGGAGTCCGGTCATTTTTGACCGGAACACCACAAGTGTGACTTTTTGCAATTTTGTACAAAATAAAAGCATTTAAAAGCAAACTTCCTGATTAAACATTAAAGCACACTAGTGTGATAAAGAGTGCAAATTTTTTATAATTTTTTGTTTGATATTGTGAAAATTATTCATAATTTTTTTTTTTTTTCACTCAAAAAACGAGGTACCTACTCTCAGATAAATGAGGCGTACGATTAATCAGATGCAAATAGAAACAAAAAAAAACTGTCCTAAATGAAAGAAAACAAGTTGACAAAAACAATGAATCCAATATTTGGTGATAATATAGCATAATGAGAGATTTATAAGCAATTGTTTGGAGTCTGGTCATTTTTGACACCACAAGTGTGACTAGGTGAAATAAAACCCACAAAAAATTACGAAAATTAAAAAAAAAAAAATCCAATGCGATAACGTTGACTAGTATTTTTGGGAAAAAGAAAATCTTCTCTGGGTCAATTTGACCCGAACACAACCAGAGGGTTAAATAGCTGTTTAACCATTTTTTGTTAACTGCAAGAAGTCAATGTCATTTTTTATTAGGAAGTATATAATGTTGGTCCAGAACATGGCTGTGATGGAGATGGTCACTGAGAGTCCACTGTGTCTAGTGGTAACCCGGCCTACACTGCAGAGCCTTCTACAGCCTGTGGAGAGCAGAACTAATGGGTCAGACAACAGTGAAAGTAGTGCTGGTATTGTGTAGCTATCATTTCACATGATGGAAATGGAATCCACCAGTTCAACAGATAGAAGTGTATTTTTTTCTGTCATATCAGGCAATAATAATGGACCTTTTCCAGTTATTATGAAAGCTGTCCTTAGTACCCAAAATCACAAAGACTGTGCTTTTACTTGAATGTTTCATTTTTACAGTTTACTGTCAGATAATATATTTAATATATATTATATATATATATATAACCCCTCCCCATCTGGGTTATTTATCTGTTGCTTTATACAGCAATGTTGTTCAATTTCATGTTTATATGTTGGTTTACAGTGTCTTAGGTGAAGATTTCCCCATTATTTGCTTCTTTGTGTTCTTCTCAGGTTTTAGTAAAATTATGTAACATTTTAGGGCAAATATGCAAAATAGTAAACCAAAACTTGAAGCTAAAATAGCAAATATCTCCACGGCTACAGTAAATTTTCCAGGAGAACTGACATAAGCTGGAATAAATGTGAGCCAGACAGTACAGAATATGAGCATACTGAATGTGATGAACTTGGCTTCGTTGAAGTTATCAGGGAGCTTCCGAGCAAGAAAAGCTAAAACAAAACAGAAGATTGATAGCAGGCCAGTATAACCAAAAGAAGCCCAAAAACCAAGAGCTGAACCTAAATTACATTCTAGGATGATCTTTTCTCTGTAATAAATGAAATTCATATATGGGTAAGGGGGGTATATTGTTAACCAAAGCACACAGATAATCACCTGTATTAACGTTAAGGAAACAACACTGAGTATCTGTTGAAGAGGCCCAAACCATTTCTTGACATCACTTCCTGGAACTGTAGCCTTGAAGGCCATTAAAACTACTATAGTTTTCCCCAGAATGCAGGAGATACAGAGGACAAAAGTGATCCCAAATGCTGTGTGACGCAAAATACAGGACCACTCAGTGGGTCGGCCAATGAAAGTAAGTGAACAGAGAAAACACAATGTCAATGAGAAGAGCAAAAGGAAGCTCAGCTCTGAGTTGTTGGCTCTGACAATAGGTGTTTCTTTATGAAAATAAAACAGAAAAGAAACGATTGTTGTTAGTAACACCCCAATGAAGGAGAAAATACAAAGCACCATTCCCATTATTTCTGTATAGGAAAGGAATTCAACCACTTTTAATACACATCTGTCTTTGCTTTCATTTGACCAGTACTCCAAATCACAAGGAAAGCAGTCACTAGAATCTGTGAAGGAATTTCAAGGAAAGATTACTGAATGGAAAGTGCATGATGAAGTCACTTGATTAATGAGAATTTTCCAGCATGTGTTTTACCTGTGACGTTACTGATTTCTCCTTCAGTACATGGAATACAGTCATAACAGCAGACAGGTCGTCCTTTTTGCACAGCCTTCCTAGTTCCAGGGGGGCAGCTTTTACTGCACACGGACACAGGCAACTATAAGAAAATAAGATAGCATATAAATATCATGTTGTCATATGATATAATTATTTTTATTTTTTTTCCTGTGTAATTTTTCCACTCATACAGTTTCATACAGTCTTTGTTCTTCTCAATGCCTGTCTTTTCATGATTTTAACATATTTCACATGCCCTCAATAATGTGCTAGTATCTATGTACCTGTCCACTGTTCCCTGCCCACAGAATGTGTTCCTGATTGACTTGAAGACATTGCTCTAAAGGCAGTGAGCTGTCATAGACACCCACATGCTTAAACTGCAGACCTTCATTCGCAGCAGGCTGCCAGTTCACCAGGTCATATCTCGCCACTGGATCACCAAGTGCATCAAAGAAGATTTCTTCACCTGTTTTGATGGTGAATTTCACACCTCCCATATACTCTAACACCTGAGAGGATTGATCCATTATTTTAATTTGTTTCATAATTATTTTTGTAATGTCATTTTATATTCTTTAAATACCTTTTGTGGTGTGGGCCGCTCTCCTTTGCTGCTGTTGGTGGAGGATTTAATGTCTTTTAATATATTATGCAGTGTATGTGCAATAGCATACACTGCAGTGTATACTTTATTTGCTATTCTTAGCTCTGACACATCAGTATATTCATTTTGCAGCTCTGCAAGTCTCTCTGAGCCAGTACAGCCATCACTGCCATTGGTCCTCAGAGTACACTGAAAAGCCGTTTCCCAGAATTCTTTTAACAGTTCATTGTTTGGTTCTTGATCAGGGTGTACATTCACTAGGAACTCTCGCAGATCCACAAGTTTGGCATTTGCTATAGCAAAACCCACAGCTCCAGAAAGAAAATGGTATTCCTTTGTTTCTGCAAGAGTTCGAGAAGTGATCCATGATTCACTGCCAACCCATTGCAGCCCTGTGATGTTGTGTTGTGCAATTACTTTCAGGAGGGGAACAAAATCTCCTAATGCGATGAAAGCTAGCACCACCCTGGCGGTGCCCTTTTTTATTACTTCCACTGTCTTTAGGAACTGGTCCTGTGGATCAGTTTTAAATACGGCCTCTGAGTATTCAATACAAATCCCCTCTTGTTTTGCAGCCTCCTCAAATGCTGCAATGCCATTATTACCATAGTCACTGCGACTCCTGACTGCCCCAACCCAGGTCCAGCCAAAGTGCTTGACAAGCTGAGCCAGTGCTCTGCTTTGGTAATAATCACTGGGTATTGTTCTGAAGAAAGATGGATACCTTTTTCTGTTACTCAGGCATGCACATGTGGCAAAATGGCTAATCTGCAAGAAAAAAAGAGCCACAGAATTAACCACAGAATTTTTCAGAATCTTTTTTTATTTTATTCCTAATCCACTATGCATTCTATGCATTTTTTTTTTATCCAAAACAACCTAAAAAAAAGAGGAACAAAAGCAATACATCAATACTATACAAATAGCATAACTGTTATAAACATACTGCTACAATATAAACAATTTAACACATTGCTTTCTATATTTACAACAATCAATTTCAATTAGTTCAATATGCATTGAAACATGTATTGTGGTGCATATTCCAGTTGTTCATCATACACTTATTCAACATGATAACAATCAGCAGATAAGTAAGAGTTCTCACAACAGGTAAGCTGAATGAACCAACTAAAGATGCCAAACCAATAGTGGGAGAAGAGTTTGATTCTCCAACAATAGCATGAACAGCTGGTGGTCTAGAGCAGGATGTATCACTTAAAGTCTCTTCATAGCCATTCATCAAAGCCATGCCTGAGAGGATAGTCAGAGCTATAGAGCTACAGGAATCATAAATCTTATAGCCCAAAGAAACACCAGGCAAAAGCTGCGTGTTGTTGTTAATCTCCTCAATTGCAAAAATCAGTGTCTGAGCAAATTTAAACTCACGCAAGTTGAAGCTGTGAAAATAAAGCATCGGTTGTGTATTTACATTCAGCAAAGAATTCTCAGAATCATGTTCAACTGTTTATTCATCATAATGCTTGGCCTCAAATAGTTATTTTAATACAGACCTGATGCATGTTGTTGGCTCTGGTTTGGAAGTGAAAGGATGCATCTTTAGCAGAGCACTTGTATGAAATGAGAAAATTGCCCCAATATTGATGTCTTTTTGCGCAGAAAGTAGAGGAAGGGCAGGCTGACAAAGCAGTCTACAGACTTGTGCTGAAGCTGGCACACAGACCCCATAAACCACCAGCAACAGTGGCACCAGTGGCACAGTCCTCTTTGCCATGTCAATAAAGACGCAGGACAGGAACCTGTGAGGCAGAACAGGGACTGTCTTGCTTATTAGGTGTTTTTTTTTTTTTTTTTAATGTCCTTTGGGGTTGGCATAATCAATCCTTAATTATAGTTTGCTTCAATGTATGTGCCTAGGCTGTCTAGGTGTGAAAAGCTGTAAATTGCGGAGATCCCAAATTTGATGGGATGGTTCCATATTCAATCTGCCACTCAGACAAAAGCACAAATCCAACTGACTCTATGTGGTGTCATTATAGAACTGACAAATAACATTAAATTATTTATGTCAATTTATGCCCCCCTTTTTCAACTTTTCTGAACACCTCCTAGGATGTTTCTCATGTAAGTGGCCCTCATAAACGTAAGCAAAACCATTTTGATTCATCATAGCATTCCACATACAGTAGTCAACATTTGAAGTGGATCAAAAAAGTTAATCAAAGTTGTCCTAAGGCAAGAACGGGTATTGTTTTTGTTTTAGGACAACTTTGATGAAAGGTTTTGATCCACTTCAAATGTTGACTACTATATATAGGAAAATAACATTTCAGGTGATGCTTGTTTTGTCCAAACTCAACAAAACAAAACAAAACAAAACATAGAATTACATTTTCAATGTAATTACGACAGGAAGAAAAGACAAGGACACACCATACAATTATATTTTTCTCTCTCAAGAATTTTTAAAACATGTACAGTTTATGGTCCTTTCTTTTTCCCTCAGGCTATATTCCACTTGAACAATACATAATATCTCAGGACTGTACATCTGTACATAACTTCTCAAAACTTTTCATCTGTAAAATAGCACATTCATAATTCTTTCTATTTTCTCTATATTTTGTACATAACTTTCTAAAACCTTTGCACGTTCATAATTCTATTTTATCTATATTTTTATTACCATATAGCTATTTTTTTATTTTATTTATTGTCTATTATGTTTATTATTAGCGTTATATTTCATTCTATTACCTTAAATTATATGTATGTCTGCATGTCTGTACTTTCTCCACTGGATGCCCCTGTCACCAATGTGTTAAAATATTCTTACTTCTCAAGATCAAAACATCCTTTATTAAACCACTTTGTCTGATTTAATGAATCTTTGCAGATTGCGGAGAACGTCTTAGGTTACGTATGTACAGTGTTGGGAAGGTTACTTTGGAAATGTAATAGGTTACAGATTACAAATTACCCTATTTAAAATGTAATAAGTACTGTAACTTTTCAATTACTTTATAAAAGTAAAGTAACTGATTACATTTGATTACTTTTTGATTACTTTTAAGTTTCTAATGGATATTTTCAACTAAATCATTTCCAAACATTTATACCAAACAGGGTTAAACTTACAGTGGTACTGAACTCTGTTTACTGTTAGATTTTCAAAATCTTTCATCCCTTGAATGAAGATTATATTCATTTAATTTTAAAGCACAGCCACCACAAAACCAGACTTCATAACAAAAACATTGTTTAATACTGTTTTAGGAATCAAATATTTGCATAGCTATGACAGGACACACTGGCAAGTAACAATGCCTTGAAAAAAAAAACAATCTTAAAAAATAAAGCATATGCATAAACCAACATAGGCAATAAAACAGTTATTAAAACAGTTAATAAAATAAAAACACTGGTGTCTCATAGCCGTCAATGCAATTAGGGAAAGAAATGAATTACATCTGTGTGTGTGTGTGTGTGTGTGTGTGTGTGTGTGTGTGTGTGTGCGTGTGCGCGCGTGTGTGTGTACGCTTTTTATCCTCCAAAAATCAAACTGGACAATAGAGCGACAGATAAAGTGTCCACACCACACATCAGTCATCATGGGTTAGGTCACTGGGACAGTGCTGTTTGTTGTAACAAAGCAGTAAGACCTGTTCCATGTGGTCATCACTCATTCTGTTTTCGAGATGAGGTCAAAAGATTGCCTCCATGACTAAAAAGACGCTCCACTGGAGCACTGGAAGGCAATGTGGTGTTGTACTTCATAAAAAGCCTCTTAACTATGGGAAATGCCTTAAGAGATGTCAGGTTGTTATCTGAATCTTCTAAGTACTTTCTGACTTCATCATGACTTGTGCTGTCAGATGATGATTTGGCATTATTAAAGACAAAAAAGTTTTCCTCTGACTCATCAGATTTCACAGAGTTGTTATCTCTCACTGTAGCTGGACTGTGCAGTGGTTCCAGAGCAATAGCTTCCTGCAGTAAGGTTCTCCTCATGTCATCTCTCTTCTCAGGGCTAAGCCAGTTTAAGCGGAACTTTGGCAGGGTTGTTGTCGCCATCTTTGCTTCATGGCTGGCTAACACTGATCCAAAGCGCTGTTCTATGGCCTCACTGATAGTGGTGACAATGTGTGCATTATAAAGCAAATGAGGCATCTTTTCAAATAGCTTTGTTTTGAGGCTAAGCAAAGTAGGGATTAAAAATCCTAGGTAACATTTGCTTTCACCCTGAAGAATGTCAATGGCAACAGCTAGAGGCTCAGAACCTCAGTGTACTCTTTTAGGA
This sequence comes from Schizothorax lantsangensis, assembly GCA_027422415.1. NCBI lineage: Eukaryota > Metazoa > Chordata > Actinopteri > Cypriniformes > Cyprinidae > Schizothorax > Schizothorax lantsangensis. The sequence goes on along the minus strand of CM049846.1, from coordinate 19,665,366 downwards.
ATGCAGACTCCTGTGGATGAAGCCTTGGCACATCAAGCTTATCACAGATCTCCCTCAGCTTTTCTTCTGGGAGCCCTGCAAGTTTTGTGATAGCCCTGAACTCTGAGTTCCATCTTGTGACTGATGGGACAGTCAAATGCATATTGGCAATCTCCTGAATCACTTCTGTGGCCAATGAAGATCTATGTGCTTTATTCCAGATAGATGAGCATTTAGCCAGGGCACTTCTGTATAGCTTACGCGATGGCCCATTTGATGCTGCTTTGTGAATCTCATTGGTGGCAATTAGATTTAATGTATGAGCAGCACAGCGCTGATGCTGTGGAAGAAAAAACTGCTCTACATCTTTGTCTTCCTGAAGAAGACCACCGACATCCAAAAATCTCACTTCATCACTGCAATCATCTGACTCATCTTCTCTTACACCAAACTCACGGAATGCCTTTACAAAATTACTTCCATTGTCAGTCACAGTGGATTTGACTTTGTTTTGAATCCTGTATTCTGCATGGATTTCGTTTAGTTTTGCTGCAACTGCATCATAGGTGTGTCGACCTTTGAGACGTGTACATGCCAATGCTGCAGAATGTCTCTCCAGCGTGTCTTTGTCAATCCAGTGACATGTGACTCCGAAGAAACTGCGGTTTTGTGCTGACCAAATGTCTGCTGTCGTGCAGACAGTGTCCACATTTATAAGCTTGGAGATGACAGATTCCTTCATGACAGCAAACTCTCTGTCAATGCGCTGCATCAGAGTTTTTCGGCACATCACTTTCTTCCCGCCACTGATTCCCTCAATCAATTTTCGGAAGGATGGCTGCTCCACCAATGAAAAGCACTGTACATCATCAACCAGAAAGTTGAACACCAGTTGGTTCACACGTTGCTGTGACACACTAAACCCTGATTCTATCCTTGCTTGCTTCAAAGGGGGTTGTGTAGCCACATGGGTAGAGGAGCTTGCAGATGCATCGTCCATAGCATCAGCCTGACTCGATGTTGTGTCTTGCATCAATAAATTTCTTGGATGTTTCCTCTAAAAAAACAGAGATAGTTATGTTTAGTTATATTTAAGAGAAAACACAATTCTAGATCATTATACTGTAGTAAAAACATGTTTTTTTCTGATATAATAAAAAAATTGTAAAACATCTGCATACTATTCTTTTTACCACTATGTGTGTGTGAAGGGAAAACATTACACCATATAAGGCCTAATATATATTTCTCACTAACAGAAGCAAGAGTAGATTCTAGTTTCATACAGCCAAATCCAAACAGACCCCCCCAGTGTAGCTGCCATACAATCCATGGTATTGTATTGTTTTTTTTTTTTTTTTTATTAAAGATACATTCCATCTAAAACATTGTTTAGACTCAATGACCATTTGGGGTGTTTTAATAGATAATAGCTCTATTTTGCAAGACAAAATGTGACAAACTAATTGAGAGATTTGTCCTCTAGGTGGCATGTTATGTTAACATTCTAAGAAAAAAATTCAAACCCTCGAGAAAAATAGGTTATATTTTTCTAAATGAAACTGCAGCAGATTGTCATCATTCAAATAATAAGTCACTTTTCAGTTGAAAATCACGCAGTAGTCTAAACACTGATTTTACAAACGACATTCAAAATTAAAATGGGTTAACTTAGTGGTAAAATTGCTTTGGCCAGAGGAGTCTGTTGGTGCCCTGAATTTCACAACTTGATGACTTTGTGAGTCATCGTAATGTATGCTACAATGCTAAAATAACTAAGAGATATAACTATGAGATCTGACATTACTAACACATTTTCAAGGAGGAAAAATGTGAGCTATATATTTTCTGTCAAAGGGTTCACAAATAGAAGTGTGTCTGGTGAAGGTAGCTAGCAGACTAACTAATTTGTTATGAATGTTTTGAATATAGGTATTGAATAGACTATGAGGTCGATGAAAGCGCTGGTGCGTTTTGGTGGATTTTTAGCAGCTAACATTACAGTAAATCGACTGACTACTCTGTCACTTTTTATTATACAGCAACGAGTAATGTATCATTCGAAACTAAAGTGTCTGTTTTTATTTCTGTACACTTACAACAACGACAAAAACTATATGCTTTTATAAAATAAAGAAAGGCTAGGTTACATACCTGCAGATGCTTCCTCAGGTTCGACATTGAAGCCTTTGATGTTGAAAGCATTTTAACAGCTGGCAAACAAATTTTGCACTGAACCGTTATATTTGCGCCCTTATCGGATTTCAGGATGAAATTATTTTTAAATTTCCAGCACTGAAATGCATTTTTATCACTCGCCATGTTGGCAACTCTCAGACAGGTTGTAGTAGCCTAAAGCTTTCAGCGGCAATGTGGATTAACGTAATTGGCAGACGTGGTGCGCCGCAAATTCAAACCAGAGAACCAATCAAAAGCATCAGAATAGCACCGCTTTAACAAATTCTAGCAACAATTTAATATTATTCAACGCATCCTATGTTTTTAAAGAAAATATTCAGATGTAACCCTATTTGTAATCTTTAACATTTTCATAAGTAACTGTAATTTAATTACACATTTTTTCTCAGTAACTGTAACGAATTACTGTTACATTTATTTTGTAATTAAAAATTACGTAACGCCGTTACATGTTACTCCCCAACACTGCGTATGTAACCCCAGTTCCCTATCCGCTCCAGCTCGGCCTCAGCAGCAGTCTTCACAACGGCCGCAGCGTGGAGCTGGCCGCAGGAAAGCGGTGCAGCCCGCCTCCGCCCCTGCCAAGCCCGTAAAGCGCCAGGGCAGGCGGCGTCCCTGAGACTGGCAACCCGGAGTCTCTGGATCCTGCTCTTCAGGAGATGGTGACTGCACCACTCCTTCCCCCGGAGGAGGGCCGGGTGGAGAATCTTTTGTTCCCTTTTTGTTCTGTTCCGCCACTGGCTCCCCAGCCAGTGGTACCCAAAACCTAAAAAAAAGAGCAGTTTCCTTTTTCTTCGGGTCCCAAGAGGGCGAGGATGGCAGTGCACGAGACCCAGTCTCCACACTCCCGTCCCCCTCTCCTCTCGCCAGTGGGCAGCAGGGCCCGGTCCGAGGACGCGATGCCTTCTCCCACACCCCCTGCCCAGCCGTGGAGCCAGGTAAGTGTCGCACCGCGCACTCAGACCCCACTTCGGAACGCACTGCCTTCCGAGTCGGGCCCCTGTGCTCCACTTCGCTGCCCCACCGCGGGTACGTCTGTGGCGCCCCTGGTCCCGCTTGTACGGTCTCTGGGGGCCTGGCTAGCGCTCCCCAGGCCGTTTCGCTGGCTCCTGAGAACCATCAGACTCGGCTACGCGATTCAGTTCGCCCGGCGTCCTCCCAAGTTCAGGGGCGTTCGGTTCACCTCTGTGTTGAGCGAAGGTGCCCCTGTCTTGCGTGCAGAAGTCGCGGTCCTGCTGGCGAAGGACGCGATAGAGCCGGTCCCTCCAGCCGCGATGAAGTCAGGGTTCTACAGCCCCTACTTCATCGTACCCAAGAAAGGCGGTGGGTTACGACCAATCTTGGACCTGCGCGTTCTGAACCGGGCCCTTCACAAGCTCCCGTTCAGGATGTTAACGCAGAGACGCATCTTTCAATGCATCCGTCCTTTCGATTGGTTCGCAGCGATCGACCTGAAGGACGCGTACTTTCATGTCTCGATCCTCCCTCGACACAGACCGTTTCATCGCTTTGCGTTCGAAGGGCGAGCATATCAGTACAAGGTCCTCCCCTTCGGGCTGTCCCTGTCGCCTCGTGTCTTCACCAAGGTCGTGGAGGCAGCCCTTGTTCCATTAAGGGAAGCAGGCATTCGCGTTCTCAACTACCTCGATGACTGGCTCATACTGGCCCAGTCTCGAGCGCTGTTGTGCGAACACAGGGACATGGTGCTCAGCCACCTCAGCCGGTTGGGGCTTCGGGTCAACTGGGAAAAGAGCAAACTCTCCCCGGTGCAGAGGATCTCTTTTCTCGGCATGGAGTTGGACTCGGTCAACCTCACAGCACGTCTCTCAGTGGAGCGTGCTCAGTCGATGCTGAACTGTCTGGAGTCTTTCCAGCGCAAAAGGGCGGTTCCACTGAAACATTTTCAGAGGCTCCTGGGGCATATGGCATCCGCAGCCGCTGTCACGCCGCTCGGATTGCTTCATTCGAGAACGCTTCAGCATTGGCTTCACGACCGGGTCCCGAGATGGGCATGGCAACGCGGCACGTACCGGGTCTCAGTCACCCCGTCCTGCCGTCAGACCTTCAGCCCGTGGTCAGATCTTGCTTTTCTTCGGGCAGAAGTTCCCCTAGTGCAAGTCTCCAGGCATGTTGTTGTATCAACAGATGCCTCTGCCATGGGCTGGGGAGCCATGTGCAACGGGCATGCAGCTGCGGGGCTCTGGACAGGGCCCCGACTGCAGTAGCATGTCAATTGCCTCGAGTTGCTAGCAGTATGGCTTGCTTTGTGCCGCTTCAAAACGCTGCTACACGACAAGCATGTACTGGTCCGTACGGACAACACTGCGACCGTTGCGTACATCAACCACCAAGGCGGTCTACGCTCCCGTCGCATGTCACAACTCGCTCGCTATCTCCTCCTCTGGAGTCAGAAGCATCTGAGGTCGCTTCGCGCCGTTCATATCCCAGGCGAGCTCAATCGTGCAGCCGACGAGCTCTCACGTCAGCCCGCCTTTCCGGGAGAATGGCGACTCCACCCCGAGGTAGTCCAGCTGATTTGGAGACGTTTCGGGGACGCTCAGGTAGACCTGTTTGCCTCCCCGGACACGTCCCACTGCCAGCTGTTTTACTCCCTGTCCGAGGGGACCCTCGGCACGGACGCGCTGGCACACAGCTGGCCTCGGGGCCTACGCGAATATGCGTTTCCCCCAGTGAGCCTTCTCGCACAGACCCTGTGCAAGGTCAGGGAGGACGAGGAGCTGGTCCTCTTGGTGGCGCCGTACTGGCCCAATCGGACTTGGTTCGCAGAACGGATGCTCCTCGTGACAGCTCCTCCTTGGAAAATTCCTCTGAGGAGGGATCTCCTTTCTCAGAGAGGGGGCACCCTCTGGCACCCGCGTCCAGACTTGTGGAATCTCCACGTATGGTCGCTGGATGGGACGTGGAGGTTCTAGGTGGGCTATCTCCAGAAGGGTAGTAAACACCATCACTTCAGCTAGAGCCCCGTCTACAAGACACGCTTACAGGCTGAAGTGGAACCTGTTGGTCGATTGGTGTTCTTCCCGCAGGGAAGACCCCCGGAGATGTCCGATCGTGGTCGTGCTTTCTTTCCTGCAAGATGGGTTGGAGCGAAGGCTGTCTCCCTCCACCCTCAAAGTGTATGTTGCCGCTATTGCCGCACATCACGATGCAGTAGACGGTAAGTTTGTGGGGAGGTTAAATCCTCCGCGCCCTCATCTGGTACCCTCTTGGGATCTCCCCTCGGTCCTGACGGCCTTGAAGGAGGAGCCCTTCGAGCCTCTGCAGTCAGTAGAGCTTAAGTTTCTGTCGTTAAAGACAGTGCTCCTCACTGCATTGGCCTCGGTCAAGAGGGTGGGAGACCTGCAGGCATTCTCGGTCGACGATTCGTGCCTAGAATTCGGGCCGGCTGACTCTCACGTTGTCCTGAGACCCTGGCCTGGATATGTGCCCAAAGTTCCCACCACGCCCTTTAGGGATCAGGTGGTGAACTTGCAAGCGCTGCCCCGGGAGGAAGCAGACCCAGCCATTGCTCTGCTCTGTCCCGTCCGCGCCTTGCGCGTTTACGTGGACCTGCACGCAGAGCTTCAGGACCTCAGACCAGCTCTTTGTCTGCTTCGGAGGACAGCAGAAGGGAAAGGCTGTCTCCAAACAGAGACTTGCCCTCTGGATAGGGGAGGCTATAGTCTTGGCCTATCAGGCCCAGCGCTTACCGTGCCCCCTTGGTGTGAGAGCACACTCTACAAGAGGCATTGCTTCCTCTTGGGCATTGGCGCAGGGCGCCTCGATAGCAGACATTTGTAGAGCTGCCGGCTGGGCGGCACCTAACACGTTTGCGATATTTTATAATCTCCGTGTAGAGCCCGTGTCCTCCCGTGTACTTGCCTCAGATGGCCAGTAACACTGGAACACTGCTCGATGTCAATCACGCTTGCTGCGCCATTCCCCTCTACGGACCGGATACGTGTGCTTTAATTTCTTCTCAGTTCAGTTCCCCCCGGCGAACCCTGTTGAAGTTCCTCCTGCACCCTCGGCAGTCAGGCGTGGTGGAGCGCCAGACGCCAGGTCCAGCACTCGTGTGTTTGCCCAAGGTCAGCCCTTGTGCTGGGCTAGGTGCCCGTGTGTAGTGATTCCCCTTCGGGTGATCCCACATGTGTATTCTTCCACGGTACGGCTCCCCTCACGGTGAGCCCGTGTCTTTCCCTGGCAGAGACCTTCTGCCGTCTCTGCTGTGTAGTTATCTCACCCCAGGCTGGCTGAGTCTACCTCAGAGACTTTCATATGTAGTACTGCCCCTGTCCAGTCCATATGTGTAATCTCCACATGGTACCTCCTTTACGCAGGATGTGGCTTCCGTAGCGTTCCCTTATTTGCGGTACGCTTTCCCAGTGTTATCCATACCCACTGTACGGAACAGCAGTGGCTGTCATCTCTGCCTAAGCCCTGTCCTATCTTCCATCCCAACTGGTGTGGGGGGACTTGCCGGCTTTCCGCAGGGCACTGGAGGGGGTCAGCAATAGTGGCGTTTTCCAAGGGATCCCATTGCGTCAGTCACTCTGACGTTACGTCGAACGTGACTGACTGATAGGGAACGTCTCGGTTACGCATGTAACCCTCGTTCCCTGAAGGAGAGAACAGAGACGTAACGTCCCGTCGCCATAGTTGCTGTACCACCGCTGTACGGCCGGGGCACACAGTCTCGGCTCCTCAGCGAAAAACTGATGTGCGTTTGCACGCGCTCTCCTTTTATACCCGCGCTGCGGGGCGGGGTGCGCGTGGCGAAACACGCATGCCAACTGTCATTGGCTTGTTTTGTTAACACTCGAAGATGATTGGGCTCTCGAGCGAGATCCCATTACGTCAGTCACTCTGACGTTACGTCTCCGTTCCCTCCTTCAGGGAACGAGGGTTACATGCGTAACCGAGACGTTCCTCGAGGGAACGAGACGCTGCGTCCGAAGGCGCTATGGGGGGAACGCCTCCAGCGTGAGCGGCTCTGAATATCGTCTGCAACCTATCCAATGGATGGGCGAGACGTCACGGATGGGGTGATGTAATGACCAGCTGGTATAAAAGCACTTGCGGTGAAACCGGTGTCAGCTTCTAGGAATGAAGCAAGCGCTAGCAGGGATGCCGGAAGTGTGGCATCGAGACGCAGTGTCTCGTTTCCTCAAGGAATTGGGGTTACATACGTAACCTAAGACGTCCGGAGATGCTATGGGGAACGAGATGTCCACGCTGCCAAACTTACCAATCCCTGCCCAGTGTGTATTCCAGTGGAGCACATCTAGGGCAAGAGGACGGAAGAGCCTGGAGTGGCCCGCATGTCTAGGCCATAGAACCTGACAAAGGTCAGGGGCGTAGACCATCCGGCAGCGTTGCAGATGTCCTGTATTGGGATACCTGCGAGAAAGGCCTTGGAGGCTTCCACACTTCGTGTCGAATGAGCTCTGACTCCCATCGGCGAGGGGAGCTGAGAGAACTCATAGGCAGTGTTGATAGCATCCACAATCCACCAACTGAGGGTCTGCTTTGTAGCAGGCAGACCCCTCTTAGGGGGACCATAGCAAACTAGCAATTGGTCCGCCCTTCTCCACATGGCAGCTCTGTGGACGTATGCGTCCAGTGCTCGCACTGGACACATACAGTTATGCTTTTGCTGGTCAGGCTCCCGAAAGGGAGGAGTACAGAAGGCCTGCAGTGCAACTGGCCGTACTGGAGGCCTCAGCCTCAGCGCACCGCGGAGGAAACGTGTAACAAGGTGGTGTCTACTCACTGATTGCCCACCAAGAGAGGTGTGGTAGACCGAATTGCCACCATGTAAACCTTCAAGGTGGAGTGGGTTAACCCTGCGGAGGAACTGGCCTGCACGAACTCCAGAACTGTACCAATCGGGCAGTTGACTGGTCGAGCTGGCAACCTCCGCACCCTAAAGTGACACTTTCACTTCAGGGCGTACAATTTCCTCATGCTGTGGAAGAAACGTGTAACTAGGGGGTGTCTACCCTCTGATTGCTCACCAAGAGAGGTGTGGTAGGCCGAATTGCCGCCACGTAAACCTTCAAGGTGGAGTGGGTAAACCCTGCGGAGAGTCAGACCTGCAGGAACTCCAGAACTGTACCAATCGGGCAGTTGACTGGGTCGAGCTGGCGGTCTTCGCACCATGAAGTGAAAAGTTTCCACTTCAAGGCGTACAGTTTCCTCGTTGAGGGAGCTCTGGATTGGAGGATGGTCTCAACAACCTCGGTTGAGATACTGGAAGCTATGAGTTGCGCCCCCTCAGGGGCCACCCACCAACTTCCACATCTCCGGGCAGGGGTGATAGACTTGTGAGAGGAGATCCCTCCTGACGGGAATCTCACATGAAGAGCCGTCGAGGAGAGAAATCAGGTCCGAGAACCATACTCGGACCGGCCAGAATGGTGCTACCAGAAGTAGACTGACCTCATCCCAGTGCACTCTCGCCAGAACTCCAGAGCAGAGCGATCCGATATTGAGATGCCCAGGAATGTGAACTGCTTTCAGCGAGAGGAGTTGTCCTGGGACCACCCAAGGATTTGGTACGCCAGCCTGTACAGGGGGCGTGAACGCAGACCTCCTTGGTGGTTGATGTAAGAGACCACCGCTGTGTTGTCGGTGCGCACCAACACATGGCGATCTCTTAGGTCTGGGAGGAAGTGTTTCAGTACTCGAAACACGGCCAACATCTCCAGCCAATTGATGTGCCACGTTAGATGGCGACCACTCCACAAACCGCGGGCAGGGTGGCCATCCATGACCACTCCCCAATCGGTGAGGGACGCGTCCGTCGCTAGCGTTACGCGGCGACAAGACCCTGCACCAGGCCCTGAGACAAGAACCAGGGTTGTCTCCACATGTCTAAGGCACGTAGGCACTACCACGTGACCTTGGTCATGAGAAGCGGGTTTCCCCACAGGAAAAACCCCCCTGGTCTTGAGCCACCACTGTAGGGGTCTCATGTACAGCAGACCAATAGGTATCACGTTGGACGCAGCTGCCATCAGTCTCAGCAGTCTCTGAAACTGCTTGACAGTGAGTGACTGGCCTTCTTACATTCTCCTGACTGCCGGGAGGATCGACTCGATCTGAGCAGGGGACATACATACTGCATCGTGGTCGAATTCCACACCACACCAAGATAAGTGGTTCTCTGTAATGGAGAAAGCACACTCTTCTTGTCGTTCAGTCTTAACCCCAACACTTTCATGTGAGCGAGAACAACATCTCGATGTTGAGCCGCCATGTGCTCTGATTGAGCGAGTATCAACCAATCGTCGATGTAATTGAGTATGCGGATGCTTTGCAGCCGCAACGGAGCTAACGCGGCATCCACACACTTCGTAAAAGTGCGGGGTGAGAGTGCTAGGCCGAAGGGAAGAACCCGAAACTGGTAAGCTTCACCCCCGAAAGCAAAACTCAGGAACGTCCTGTGAGTGGGAAGGATGGAAACATGGAAATATGCGTCTTTTAGATCAATCGTGACAAACCAGTCCTTGGACCTGATCTGAGACACGACCTGTTTGAGCATCTTGTTCAACTGACGCAGATCTAAAATGGGACGCAACCCTCCATCCTTCTCTGGAACTATGAAGTACCGGCTGTAGAACCCGGACTCTCTCGTGAGGAGGGCCACCTCGATGGCCTCCTTCCTAAAGAGAGTATCTACTTCTCGTTCCATTACCAGAACCTGCTCGGGACCCACCAGAGTGGGATTCATCCCGTTGAATCGAGGCGGAGGAGAACTGAACTGGATCCTGTAGCCTCTCTCTACATTGTGCAGGACCCATGGGGACACATCTGGCAGTAGTTTCCACACTGTCAAATAGTCTACTAAAGGGAACCAGTCTCTCGAGACTGGCCTCTGGTGTAATCAGTGCCCTGGAACGGCACACTGGCAGGGAATGGCCGAACTAGCTGCTCTAGAGACCCCCGAAGGGGTGGCGAGCATCTCAGCTCCGCTACGTCTCCGGCGGAAGAAACTGAGATGTGTGCTCGCTGGAGATCGCTGCGCCCTGGAACACTGTACGTGGCAGGGTAGGCAGACCGATCTCCTGAGGGCACCGAGGAGAGACGGGCACCATGCACTGCGGTGAACGCCGCTCTTCCCCAGAGGGGGCTGCCCTCATAAGCCCTGGGCCATGGGCGTCAGGGCTTTTTGGCCGAGGACTTCTTAACCTGAAGTACGACCCACAGGTCCGTCTTCGGCTTCGAAGTCCCTGGCCCAGAGCGCTCTGTTTTTGCGCCTCCCTGTACGAGGAGCTAGCACGTGGCTGGGGCTGCTCCCGTCCAGCAGCCGCCTGAGCTGAATAGCGGCGAGGTTCCAACGATGCAGCGTCAGGGGATAGATAGCTCAAGAGAGTCTGTTCCACCCGAGGCATCGCTCTATAACCACAATCGTTCAACTCCACCACATTACCATAGTAATCTGAGGTGGGGATGAAGATGCGGGCCGAAAAAGGTCTTGCCCACGATCTCGACACCTCGGTGTGGAGATCGGGGAAGAACGGCAGGCTCCATGTTGGAGGTGATCGCTTTGCTCACAGAAAGCGTTCATCCAGTCTGCTTGTCTGCGGCTCAGCTTGCTCCTCGGCCGGCCAGGCAATTTTCTACTTGGCCACAGCACGAGTCATCACCTCCAACAGCTCCTCATACCGGGGCGACTGAGAGGGTGGAGCCTTGGCGCTGTGACATTCACCCTCCTCCAAGGATGAAACGCGAGAGCGCTGAGCCCGCGCCCCGGGGTGAAATGACCGCGAGTGGGCTTCTCCGCCAAATCTGATGGGTGGGGAAGGAGATAGGGACTCGACCGTCTCCATTCCCTCCAACAGATCCAGTTGATCTATCGGTAAGCCCCCCATCACAATGCAAGCGGGAGAAGTCTCATATTACGCTCGGACATCACGATCGCGGATGACAAAATGCAGGATCAACACTGTTCATGTATCGCAGGGTACGATTAAATTAATGTACATTTAACCAGTTTAATATGGAGAGGCACTGAAATGTAGACCTTCGTTTATGTGAACGATTAAATGTTTAATTGTACTTCTAAAATGCTTGTGAAACCAGTTTAAATGAAATATTGTATACATGTTTAAACGGTGAAATATGTTGTATTAGGAACTGTTTTTGACGAAAATAAAGACATTTAGACAAAGAAAGAAAGAAAGAAAAATGTCAAAGAAATGTCAAAGAAATAAAAAACGAAAATGAAACGAAACTAACAGCAGTTATTGAAACCTAACTTAAGTAAAGTAATAAGCTCAATAGGACGATTCTAAGGGCCCGACGATGGGAGGGGGCCCCCGAGGGGGAAATGTGATTTCTACAGAGGGGAACGCTAGAGCCCTGCATTTCAGCCCGGCCCCGACGGGCCCCGACTTTTTTATGCCTCTAGGGCCGGGCTTCGGGCCAATTTTCATGTTATAGTTCAGACGCGGGCCGGGCCTCGGGCCTGTTTTAGGCTTCTCCTTATTTTTATATTTTAGACATCCATCAATTAGTGATGAAAAAAATTGCCGCGCTGGTGGAAACAACACGAGACCGTGCTGCGTCTGTGAAGAGCGGCTCGACGGTGTTTAGAGTCCCGCAGCAGCAGCGACTGCCGTCAGTGCAGCTGAAGAGTTCTGCGTTCAAATACACGCAATAAAGCTTGCCGTAAAGCCCCAGCAAAAGTAATTACCATAAATGTGTCAGGGGGAAATAGTAAATAGATATTTGAATTATTTACTAGGGCACTGATTATTTACTAATTATTTAAACTAGTGTGTTCTGTGTCAGTGTCGAAGATGAAGATGATGATTCTGACTCGCCATCTTGCCTTTAGAGAGAAGTGCATCTTAATGGATTATAATGAAAGAGTTTTTGTTTTCGATTTGATTTATTTCGTTAAGTAGTAATTTAAAGATTTCTATAGATATATTTATCATATTTAAAAAAATGCAATTGATTGGGCTGGTGCCTCCATGTCCTGCGCTTTAACTTCCACTCTCCACACAAACTAGGATGCAGCGCACATTTATCTAGGTTTAACGTTTAAACATTGTTATATGTTAGTATATCTGTAGATTTTATTTTAGGCAAGTCGTGATGATTTGAGGCTAAATTTATCAAACATGGCTATGATCAGCCTGCTGGTCTGCCGCTGGCCTCTTGGTCGTTACTTTAAGAAAGAAAAAACTTATCTAACGAACAAAAAAAATGCTCCAAACGTTTTTTCTAAATTAACTTTATAAAAAACTGGTCTGACTCAGGCTGATAATTCTGTTAAGCTGTCGGACACGTGCCGGGCTAGAGCCTGAGTGTCTCGGGCCAGGGCCTAAATTTGAGGCCTGTGTGCAGGGCTCTGCCGGGAACGCAATCGCGATTTCTACCGAGGGGGATTCTACCGGAACGTGATCTGTAGGGAGGGAGAAACCAACAACACCCCAAGTGAATATGCTGTCCAGGGGGCCCAGAATCCGTAGCGGCGCTCCTGAGCCTATGCACATGTACTCTAAAAAAAAATCATGGTTATTTTATTTTAAACATTTATTGAAACATTTTTATTTAGTGTTTGGGTAGTTTTTGTGTAACCCAGCTCCTGGGACAGGACTGTCGCAACAACCCGGTTGTAATGAGTGCGAATATGTTGCATCCTCTTCAGGTAGGAGTAGTTCTCAGTGCTGCCGACTTGCATTTCTTTGGAAAAATGTAGGATTGTGTATGTTTTTTTTTTTTTTTTTTTACTATAAAACAGCTTCTTTGCTGTAAATCATTTAATTTATTTTATGCAAAGCAAACTGAAGGGATGCGATGTCAGTCACCTAAATAATCTGGGGTGGGTTTCCCAAAAGCATCTTTATGGTCGTTAGTTCCATTGAACTCTATTGGTAACGACGGAACTTGCAAGCATAGTTGCTTTTGGGAAACGCACCCCTGCATGGGTCTTTTTGCAACAATTAAATGTTTTTTTTTTTTAAATGCTTGTTAAATGAGTTTAAATGTAATAAATATTGTATTCATGTTTAAACAGTAATTGTATTAAGAACTGTATTTAACGAAAATAAAGGCATTTAGGCAAAGAAAGAAAGAAATAAAGAAAGAAATGTAAAAATAAATGAAAAACTAAAATGAAACACAGTTATTGAAAACCTAACTAAAATATAGTAATAATTATAAAAAATAAATATGACCCTTGCTGGCAAAATGAGTCTGAATGCGCAATTTTTCAAAAATAAGTTATTTTTATTTTCAAATTCTCCATTAAATTACCTTCAAAAATTATATATGACTTGTTGGAATCGGACAAAAAAATTACTGAGCTATAGCCCTTTGAAGGCAAGAGGCAGCAGATCTGATTTCGAGAAAAATCGAGTTAAAGATTTCAAAGCAAAATCACCAAGCAACGTTGCATATTTTCCTCCAATTCTTTTCTTAATAATAATTACTATATTATTAATCACAATATAGCTAGTTTTTATTTTATCTTTGTTATTAAAAATAAGAGCAAAGATGCAAATAAACAGTAGTTTAATCAAGAGCAGCGAGTGATTCCGTATTTTCTTTTAATGTATGATTAACATTGAGACAAATCTTAAAACTTACTGTAATGCATGGATCAAATATAATGTTACACATCAGATTTTCCCTCAACCATTAACTAAACGTTCATGTAAGACATAACAGATTATGATTGTGTGAATCTCGCCAATACATATTTCGCAATAATGTACTTTATAAGGGAGATCGCGCGCTCGAGGAAAGGTGCGTCTTTTGGACTCATGTCATCGATAATTCGATATGAATATTCACAAACCTGGAATGCTGCGCTTTGCAACAATAGACCTACAACTTGTGGTGAGAAGCAGCAGCAGTCGTCCAGAAGCGAGCAGAGAAAAGGTACTCCCCACATAGAAATTGTCATCTGGCCCAGCTCGGGGCCAAACACGCAGTTACACTCGGCCCACATGTAGCAAAGAATTACGGCCCTTGTTTGGCCCAGATTGGCCAGAACCAGTTTTAATAGTGCTACCCAATCTCAGCCTTCAGCAAACCACATAAAGACCAGTCTTTAACCAAAAACCCCAAAACTGAGCCATTAAAAAGCCCCCCCCCCAAAAAAAACAGCTCAGCCACGGATCCATCAATTGGCAGTAAGACACACAGCTACACCTTGCATCTGTAATTCACACTTCTTTAGATTGTGAGGGACAGACTTTCTGGCTCAGCTGGGACTTGAACCAGAGATCTTATATATATGTATATATATATATAAAGTGCAGTCAGTCGATTAAAAAAAATAGCTAATTAATCGCACGTTTTTTTTTTTCCTGAAATCCGCATCGGTCTTTTCGCGACGATTAAATGTTTAATTTTACTTCTAAATTGCTTGTTAAACCAGTTTAAATGAAATATTGTATACATGTTTAAACAGTAAAGTATGTTGTATTAGGGACTGTATTTAACGAAAATAAAGGCATTTAGGCAAAGAAAGAAAGAAAGAAAGAAAGAAAAATGTCAAAGAAATGTCAAAGAAATATAAAACGAAAATTAAACGAAACTCAGCAGTTATTGAAAACCTAACTGAAGTAAAGTAATAATTATCAAAAATAAATAATCGCTTTCGATTATATACATATTTAACTGGCTTTTAAAGTTTTATGTGAGACAATAGGCTATTACCATATCGAAATCCAAAATTTGAGCTTTTATACTGTAGCTACCAATCACTTCTAGACCTCAAAATGCGTTTTAAATGCCAGAATCAGAAAGTGCTTTATTGTCAAGTGTATTTACACACACAGAAATACAAGAAATTCATCTTGGTGACAGGAGCATCCAGTGGAGAAAGTACAGACAGACTGCAGACATGCATATCATTTAAGGTAATATAATGAAATATAAGGCTAATAATAAACAGAACAGACAATAAATTAAAAAATAATAACTATATGGTAATAAAAATATAGATAAAATAGAATTATGAATGTGCAAAGGAGGTTATGTACAAAATATAGAGAAAATAGAAAGAATTATGAATGTGCTATTTTACAGATTAAAAGTTTTGAGAAGTTATGTACACATGTACAGTCCTGAGATGTTAGGCTATGTATTGTTCAGGTGGAATATAGCCTGAGGGAAAAAGCTGTTCTTATGCTGTTCAGTGATGATTTATCTGTGTCCAAATGCAAGAACATAAACAATGTTTTGCATTGGAGGCCAAAATAGATCTCAATTAGGCTAATTCATGCGCATGCATGCTCTTGTTTTCTTCTTTGTAAGATGGCAGAAGAGACGCAACCGGAAACTGTAACACGTGAGCTCGAAGTTTCTCGTGAGCACGCAAAACGGTTCTCTTGCGCACGCGATAGTTTCTCGTGCACACGCCATAGTTTCTCATACTCACGTGAAGCGTTTCTCGTGCGCACGCGAAAGTCTTCATTTTTTATTTTTTTGCAAATGTCCCTTTAGGGGCTCCTTACAAACGGCTGTTATAGCAAATACTTATTTTTTTAACTTGTTTTAAATTGTATTAATTTTTTTTGAAAAAAAATTATTAGATTAAAAAATTTAAATGAGTTTTATGCTAATGATAATAATAATTCAAAACATTAGCCTGTAGTTTTCTTATATATTAGTCTGTATTTACACTTCAAGACTGCCCAACAAACATTAGACGTCCACCGGACGTGCAGATGAAGTCTAAATTGCGTCGGTCGGTCTGGACCATATCTGGACGTCTACACGATGTGCAAATCCAGTACGGTTCTGGACGTCTTACTACGACGTCTCTTGGACGTAGATATGAGGTTCAAAATTTGGGGTTTCTTGGACGTCTGTAGAACGTGCAGAACAGGTTCAGGAAATCGACATAACTCTTTCTACAAATAAACACGACAAAGCAATCCTATGATTTCTGATTTAAATATCACATGTAGCCTACTTTTATGAAACATTTAGGTGTTAAAATAATGTTTACAACCTTGGACACATCATCAGTGTTGTTTCCAGGAGTCACTGGGTGTTTCGGATCTTACAACATACACCCTCGTCCTGGCGACCCGACCGAGGCTGATCAGACCCCGGCCTGTGTCCAAGTGGCATTCTACTGCCCCCACTGCTCTCCCCTCTTCAAACAGAGCCATCTGGAAGCTTTTTCTGCTGCCTCCACGTTGTTGCCTATGGCTCGTCTTCGGTTAACACCTGTTATGCCCAGCCTGCCGTAGGCCTTGCTCAGGGAGTGACTGGCAAATCCCCTGCTGCCCACCTCTACTGGCATACACCTGGTCCTCCATCCGTTCCTCCGACAATCCTCCACCAGTTCTTGGTATTTATCCCTCTTTCTCTCTTGAGCCTCCTCCATCCTCTCCTCCCAGGGCACTGTCAGCTCCAACAAGATCAGTTGTTTTGTGGCCTCAGAGACCAAGATGATGTCAGGTCTCAATTTGGACTGGGTGATGTATGCTGGAATTTTCAGCTGCCTTTCCAGGTCGACTGTCGTTGCCCAGTCCCGGGCTGTGGAGAGCAAACCTACAGAGCAGTTTTTCAATGCTTTCTCTGGCTTTTGTCCTTCCCTGATGAAGTGAATGGCCTTGGCTGTAGCTTGGGTGTGTCGGCTGTCCTTGATCCCCTTGCTGATTGCCTCAGCGATGGATTTGAGGACCTGGTCGTGCCTCCATCGATACCGGCCCTCACCCAGCGCCTTGGAGCAGCTGCTCAGGATGTGTTCTAATGTCCCTATTTTGGAACAAAGGGGGCATGCAGGTGTTTCTATTTTGCCCCATATGCACAGGTTGGATGGACTTGGGAGGACATCATAGACTCCCTGAATCAAGAACTTGATCCTCTGGGGGTTCCACTTCCAGATGTCCTTCCAGGTGACACTCCGCTCCATCGCCTGCTCCCACTTCATCCAGGCGCCTTGCTGCCGCATGGCCACTGCTCTACTGGTTCGCTCTTCCTCAACTGAAGCTCGCACCTCCTCCTGTACCAGCCTCTGCCTCTCCTTTCCGCTGGCAGAGTCATATCGGGTCGCTCTTAGGCTCCCAAGTCCGGCTCTGCCTTGCGCCACTGTTCCAAGGATGGCCTTGTGCTTTAGCCGAGTCTCTGCTTGCTGAACTGCCTCGGCTGCCTTCCACTTCCTCCCTGTCCTCACAACAATCCCTGCACCGGACACTTTGGCATCTCCCTGCACCGGACACTTTGGCATCTCTGGATCCAGAGTACTGCAGGTGTTCCCGAGCCCGTGCAACGATGAACTCCTCCCTGACTGAGCTAAAAGGGAGCCTGAGCTTGTTGGTGTTCCCATATAGCCCGATGTTACTTAGGCTACGCGGTAGACCCAGCCATCTGCGTAGATAGCTGCTCACCTTTTGCTCGAAACCTTCCACCACAGTCATAGGGACCTCATAGATAAGCAGAGGCCAGAGGATTCTTGGGAGGATTCCATGCTGGTAGACCCAGGCCTTGAATCTTCCAGGGAGCCCAGACTTATCCACTGTTCTCAACCATCCCTCCAGGTCAGCACCGGTTGCCTTAATGGAGTCTCTGTCATTCAGTCTGCAGTTGAAGGCCTTCCCAAGGCTCTTCACTGGTCTCTCAGTAACTGACGGGATCTGGTGTTCTCCCAGCCTGAAGCGGAATCTGTCTGTAACCTTCCCCTTCTTTAGAACCAAGGACCTGGACTTTGCAGGTTTGAAGCTCATGCGTGTCCATGACATGAGTCTCTCCAACCCCTGAAGGATCCACCTGGCTCCTGGTACCGCCGTTGCTGTCACTGTGAGGTCATCCATGAAGGCTCTTATAGGAGGTTGCCTTACTCCAGACTTGCTGAGGGGGCCTCTGCATTCTGTTTCAGCTGCCTTGACTAGCATGTTCATCGCCAGCGCAAAGAGGGTCACTGAGATGGTACAGCCAGTGATTATCCCCACCTCCAGCTGGTGCCAGTCAGATGTTAGCTGGCCAGTAGAGACTCTCAAGCTGAACTTGCTGTAATAGTCCAGGATGAGATCTTTCACCTTCTGCGGTACATGGTGTTTCTCCAGTGCGACCTCCACCAGCATATGGGGTATTGAGCCATAGGCATTGGTGAGGTCCAGCCACAGTACAGTCAGGTCCCCTCTACCTTCTCTTGCTTCCCTAATGAGCTGGGTTACCACGCCCGTGTGTTCCAGACAACCGGGAACTCCTGGTATACCTCCCTTTTGCACAGACGTGTCGATGTACTTATTGCTCAACAGGAAGTTGGAGAGCCTCTTAGCCACGATGCTAAAGAAGGTTTTACTCTCCACACTGAGCAAGGAGATTACCCGAAACTGGTCGATATTCTCAGACTTCTCCTCTTTTGGTATGCACACTCCCTCAGCATACCTCCATGGCTGAGCGATATTCCCTCTCCTCCAGATCACCTTCAGAACCCTCCAAAGCCGATGTAGTAGCTTTGGGCAGTTCTTATACACCTTGTAGGGCACTCCACTTGGGCCTGGTGCTGAGCTCGATCTTGCTCTCCTCACCACTTCCTCCACTTCCCTTAGGCGGGGCTCCTTCAGGTCGAAGTCTGATGCAGGCTCTGGTGGTGTTATCAGCGCATCACATGGACCCAGCGGTTGTTCTCTGATAGAGTCACTATAGGTGGCCTTGAGGTGGTCGTTTATGGCATCCTTGGAGCAGGTGAGGCGGCCAGCCCTCTTTTGGCCAAGGAGCTGCTTGGTCAACTTGAATGGATTGGCCAAGAATGCTGCCCTCTTCCTGGCTCTCTCCTTCTGCCTCCTTCTGTGGAACTCTGCCCTCCGTAAGGTCAAGAGTTGTTTCCTTAGGATTGCTCTCAGGTCCGCTAGGCCGGCTCTCTCGACTTCCCCCGCTGACTTGTATTGCCTCTTTAGCAGCCTAAGTTCTTCCCTGAGGCACTGGATTTTCCTTGCTCTGTGGCTTGGCACATATGCCAATGGAGCAGGCTTGGATACCTCGGTTCCAAATCGCTCAGTTGCGATGTTCACTATGAGGGTGGTCATCGTTCTCAGTCGGTGGTCCACATCCCCCTTAGCTGTTACTTCCAGGACCTGGCTTACATCTCAATCAAATTGCTGCCACTCAACTCTCTTGGAGGATTTGGGCCACTGGATCCTTAGCTGGACCGAAGGGGCACAGCCAGTTGTTATGGCTGCAGCTTGCTGGCTTTGGAGGCCCTGTGGGTTGTCAAGAAATGCTGTTTCTTGGGTTATGGTGGCAGGTGAGCTGCTGGCAGCAGGTGTTGGCGACACTAGGAGGCTCTGGGCACTGTGGGTTGCCTCCGGGCCTGGCTCCTCCTGCGTCTTACCAGAAGTCGCTTCTGTGCCTTTTGTCGTCGTTTCCGCTGTCAAGCATCTCATTCTGCCTTGATGTATTTTTAAACCATGTTCATTCTTGCAGATCCTGCCGCAGATGCACCGTATTGTCGTTGTCGTTATTCCTTTATGCTGTGTCGTTGTCCTTGAGTCCGTCCTATTGGGGTGCTCATCCTCCCCCCCTCTCGGGCACCCCTGGGGGTATCTTTCTTTTGTGGGTTTTGTAGCTTGCTTTGGGTTCTTCCTTGCGGAAGAAGTGGTTCGGGCTGCCAACCTTCTCAACCCCGGGTTGCCGTCTCTCCGGCCGTCATCTGTCTCTCCAGATGTCATCACCCACTTCGTGGTTGTCACCCAGTCTATTCCTGGTGGTCACTGGTGCTCCCAGAGTATTTCAGTTTACAAAACATCTTCTGATAAATAATGTCATATTTAAATGTTTAAAAACATAGGCCTAATTAAAGTACCTTAATGTGACCATATAAAACCTTGTATGGATTTATTATTATTTATTATTTATTTATTTGAGTGGTATTTTTCACTGGGGCATTGACAGAAACAGCAGTTTACATCTATGTGCGATTTAATTAGATTTATAAATTAAATATAATTAATTAAATAAATTAAATAGATTTAAAATAAAATAGATTAAAGTTCAATAGATTTAAAGAGAATAGATAGATTTAAGAGTAAATAGATTTAACAAATGTTTAATATTATATATTTCTTAAATTATTATCATTTATAATATTATATAATATTTAATAATAGATATTAAATAAATAAATAGATTTAAATTTAATTAAATATAGATCTATTTAAACGTGCGTTCGCGTGAGGGGCGTTAACGTAGTGACGTAAACGTGACGGCGCAAGCAACCACAAACGAAGACGGAAGATATTAATTCTGTTTATTACAAAAGATTGAAGATATAACCACCGCGATAGTTTATGTAATTTATTTAAGTCTACGTTGAGGACACTTTATAAAACCTACTGAGATACCTGAACAACGAACGACCTTCACAATGCGACGGAGCTACTTGGAAATTCAAACAGTAACGGTCATCTGACAAAAGGATGGGTGCTAAGCCAAAGGTAAGCATTATAAATGTACTTTTATTCGTCGTTTTATCAATCTAATGTTAAATTTCACTTCAAATGTATATTTCCAATTATATATTTGGATTAGAAAGATTATATATTTTCAAAATTTCCCTTTTTGTAATTGTACATATCTGGTAATTCTGAGGTAAATTTATGTTGATCCCTTTTACGTTACTTGTTTAAATTCGTCACTAAAACACTTCACTGTAATGTTTCTTGATCCAATAAACAAACAGTTTTGTAACAAACATAAAAATAAAGATTTTTATTCTACTTTTCAGGACGGGAACAGCAACACAGTTTAACTTCTGATTCGTAATCTACACACTCTACTGGTAGTGTAACACTACTGACACCTAGTGGTTAGTACTGGCAAATACAAATACATTCTATCACTACATTAACAATAATGTAAGATTTTAAAATAATTTTTAAAAACACGCTTTGAAATGATTCACTAAAGACTAAAAATCAGTCTGAAAGTATTGTCTGTTCACCCCAGAGGCCAAAATGAGCATTGTGAAGCTATATTTATATTTATAATAATTGTTTATAATTCAATTGTGTTTCAGGGCAGTTCGTGAAGACAGAGAGATGTTGTGACGACCTGGACAGTTCCACCTGCCACACCAGAATCTCTGCTGTATATGGATGCCTGTCCACTAGCACAGGGGTTTTCCAACATTTTGGAGCCAGGGACCCCTTGCAGAGAAGATTTGTCAAGGACACCCTCATAATTACAACAGATTTTAAGGTTAAAGTTATTGTGGGTGGGAGTAATGAACAAAATATGATTGTTTTATTTATTGATTGTTTTAAATGGTCCTCACTTTATATGACTTGTTTAATAATACAGTACAATATAGGCCTAATTTACCATATTTTCCGGAAAGTTGCACCAGGTCAGGAAAAAACACACAGGTTGCATCGGTGTATAAGACACATTGTACTATTACTTTCAGAAATAATGTAAATACTGATAAATAAAACAAACGTTAAGAAACTTAAACATTATAAACACTGTACACATGTATTTTATTTTCCCTCACCTACAATCGTTTAAATTCAATACTATTCAAAACAACAAAAATTAAAAAATATACAGGCATATGTATTCTAGTGCCATTAGTTACAAGCAGTATTTATTTAGTAAAATAAACAAAACAAACAAAATGCTCTTGCCATCTCGGTTTCCGTGAACCTCATCCTGAAAAGTAGAAAATTCAGTGGTACTGTCAACTTGTCACATAGACATGAGAACTATATTTATATAAACCTTATAAGTGCCCGCTTTTAAGTGTTTACATTTTGGTTTATGCTTTTTTACATTAAATGCATTATATAAGTTTCTTTGGAATAATTCAGCACATCTCAGAAGATTAAAAAACACCACTTGTAGTTTGGAAAATATGGTATAAATTATTTTGCAGACCCTTTGGCTTTGGTCTTGAATCCCATTTTGAAAACCCTTGCACTATAGCAAATTGTGCTATTTTCATTATTCTGCATGCAGATATTATTTGGGCACATGAACAGTTGACTATTTCATGAATAAAGAGTACCATCTTTAAGAATTTTATGTTAATTGCAGTTGAAATAAAAAAAGGAGATTTTTCCCCCCCAGTTTTTTCCAACAGGTGAACAATGTATGGACCCAACTAAACTAAACTGTTTGTTATTTGTTCATATCCACTGTATACCCACATGAAAAAAAATACTATAGTAGTTTATAGTAAATACTATTGTGTTTTTAAACCATACTGTAGTAAAATAATTGAATTAATTTGTTGTGGTAATTCTATAGTTTTTGTGGTAATATAACAACTATAGTAATATAAACAAATTATTTTACCCAATACTGTACTAAGTTTTATACAACTATAGGGTATATTATACTACAATACACTACAGAATGCTAGCATTCATTAACAAAGTGTTGTAAATACTATAATATACAGTGTAATACACTTTACTATAGTATTTACTATAAATTACTATAGTATTTTTTTAATGTGGGGAGTGAAGTTTCGTATGTTTTCATGGTTTTTGTACAAACACACAATGTATTTAAGTTAATTTACAAGTACAAATAGAAATTACGTTGAAATAAACATGCGATTTAATTGAATGCAGCCTAAGAGTGTTTATTTTGTCCAGAAACAGTATAAATGACGTCTAAATGAGACTGCAGTTGACCTTATAAGACGTTGAAAATACGTCCACAATGACCACATTTGAACTAAATTTTAACCTTCTATAGACGTCCTGTGGACGTCGATATTTGACGTCCAGAAGACGTCATAAAAAGACATCATAAAAACTTTCATTCTGGCTCTTCAGGGGACATCATTTCGACGACCGAAAAAGACGTTGAAAAGATGTCGTTTTGATGTACTTTTGCTCAGTGGGCGTATAGCAGATGGATGGATCAGACACAAAATTATTCATTGAATAATCCAACAGACTCCTCACCCAACAACAAAACTAGGTACCAAGGTGTCTGTGAACAACCCCCTAAAGCCCTATTAGGATGGGATTATTTTTATGATGAAGTAATGTATTTTTACCACAGGACATCTGTAATATTAATGGTCAATTCATTCGCGGGATAATTGGCCATTAGCATGACAATCTAATATATTACAATATTACAATCAGATAAATCTCAGTAAAACTACCAAAAGTGGGAGAGGTAACTCGATTTACCCTATCTCACGGTGAATTCGTACGAATTAACCAAGTGGCTAAATCGTACGATGTCATACAAGCTGGGTCGTACGAAATCGTACGATTTGTTCATTGCATTTAGAACAAGCCCATCAAGACAAATTCGTACTAATTCGCATGACTTAATAAAATGGTTAAATCGTACTATATCGTACAATTTGTTCTTCATGTTCAATAAGCTTTGACCCAACTCTCCATAGGAAAACATCCTGAGATGTGCGATATTTTCCTGCAGTTTACACGTGCCACATCTCGGTAAGTAGGCTGTCACATGGTGTCCCGATGTTCTTTATAAAGTCCATAATATGCTCTTAATTAATCAGATAGGCTCCTAATATTTGCTGGATTTTGCCAGTCATACTACTATTTTTGTTAAAAAACGGAGCATATACTGCTAGCTGGGGTAATTAAACGTTAGAGTTAACTTGTGTAGCAAGCGGCCCAATAGTAGTGACTACGCCACCCCGATATACCCGGGGAAAACAACCCAAAATAAGGGCACACAGTTATGTTCCACAGTTACCGGTGTACTTTTGTAGTCCTTTGTTATTTTATTATTTATTGCTTTACCATATCTGTAACGGAGCCGACGAGACGTGAGGCGAGCGGATCCAAGTACAAGCTTTTATTAGTGAACATAGACAAAACACAAGCAGGGTCAAACAACAGCAAACTGGAATGTTTGCTCCATAGCCGTGACTGGGCAGGACAAGGATTCGCAGACGGCCTCCATAGCCGTGACAGGGCAGAACGAGAGTTTATATGTGGGTACCACTGACACCTCTAGAGGGTCTGCAGCGGGTGCCGCCACCTCTGGAGGTTCTACAGTAGTACCCTCAGAACACAAGGTGAGTTCAGCAATGGTTCCTTCGACCGTGACATGACTGGCTGAAAGTGCATTGCTGGGCGCCACCAACACGCAATAAGCTGAAGTGAGCACCGCCGCTTCGGGAGGTTCTGCAGCATGCACCGCCACCTCTGGAGAAACTGCAGCGGGCATCATCGCTTCAGGGAACACAGCAGCGAGCGCCACTACGCCAGGAGGTTCTGCATCGTCAGCCGCCACCTCTGGAGACATCATAGTGGACGCTGCCATCTCTGGGAGTTCTGTGGTGGTGAATGCAGCCCAAACACACCAAAAGGCGATCCCCATCATGGGAAGCACTTCAAACAGGGGAATGAGTTCAGGAACAGGAAAGCTAGAGTGAGTGGGTTTGGGGATACCAGCTGCGCATGCAGACACCAGTGGTGCATCCCTCACACTGGATACCAGACTGGGATATCGAAGGACTGACCTTGAATATCCGAGTGCAACAGACAGGGAGTGATAGGACTCTGGACGAACAGCTGTGAGGCAACGAGACTCTGGACGATCAGTTGTGAGGCGACGATACTCTAACCGCCATTTTTTGAGTGCGCTCTGGTGCAGCCACCATTTCAGTCATAGATGCTGTGTCGTATTCCTCATCTGCAACACCCACAGTGAATAGAGAGCCAACAGTCAACAAAGCAAAGTCCAAAAAACAACTCAGTGACGAACGCGGACCCTCGCGTCTAAGCTGAGATCGCAGAGGCTGATTAATGCCATCACAAAAAAAATCTCTGTTAAAAGATAGTCTGGTAAATCAGAATAGTTTGCGATGGCTATATATTCACGAATATGATTCTCTAGTGATTGCAGACCTTGTCTAAGGGCTAACAAGATTCTTGCTGTGTCCATACCTGGGAAAAGTTCCTCAGGAATGCCGCTGGATCCTTGTGTGGCAGAGTATTCTTTAACGGAGCCGACGAGACGTGAGGCGAGCGGATCCAAGTGCAAGCTTTTATTAGTGAACATAGTCAAAACACAAGCAGGGTCAAACAACAGCAAACTGGAATGGCACGGGCAAGACACAAGAGTAATCCTTGGGCAAGCGTGAGTCCCCGATCAGCGAACAACATCCAGAGGGCTTGACAAGATGGGTAGTCCAATAACATGAGCAATTATTCAGACGAGGAACAAACAGAGTCCGAGCGGCGATTCAAGGGTTAATCCAAGGAACACGGGCAGAAATCAGGAAACAAGGACATGAACATGAAAAGACAAGACTAAACTAGACTCCGTAAAGCAGCTATCACATGGTGAGTAATAAACTTAGAATAATACTAGAGACTAAACAGAAAATAAACACGGAATGGCTTGATACAGTAGCTAACACTAGTAGAGTGCTAAACGCTAGAATATACTCGGCAACTAGATCAGGATCTGAGTGTGTGTTTTATAGTGGATGTAATGGCTTTCAGGTGAGTGTGTGATTTGTGACAGCTGTGTGATCAGTGCAATGGATGATGGGAAATGCAGTCCAGTATGATGTGTGGTGTGAGAGTCAATATGATGGAGACCTCTTGTGGCAGTCGGACGGAAGGCCACGAACCAGATTCGTGACAATATCACAGTGTTGGCAACACAGATTTTCCTTGAAACATTGCTGTGACACAGAGCCCTCAGAGAAGTCCTTTTTATTTTTTTATTTTTTTTTGTTTGTTTGTTTATATTTGGTTACATATAAGCTTTGTGCAACACTTCTTTACATTATGCAAACTTGACATGCATTAACAGGTTTATCTTTTTTTTTTGCAATGTATTTTCCTCTAATTGTGATCACAGGTGTAAACTGCATCAGAGGGGAATGACTTTTCTGCTCCCTCATATACTTCAGGGACAACTTTGCAAGCATATGCAAAAGATCTCCATAAATTTGTCGATTCCTGCCCACAGCTTAAAGGAAAAATTGACAATATTAGTGTGTGTGCGTGTGTGTGTGTGCGTATGTGTTTTACAGTTCTCTGTATTTTGTATAAGTGATTGCAAATTTGTATTTTTTTTTGCATTCTGTTTTTGGAAAAGATCTGTTAAAATTTTGTTAAATAATAAAAAAAAAGTATTTGTTAACCTAAGGTCTTTGGACCTTACATTTAACTATGTAATACAGTTCATTGTTAACTTTGAAACATATCTATTGTAGCATAACTAAAATTGTTTAATGTTACACTTACACAGTAATTACACGTAACAAAAGGGTAACAAGGGATCACTTTAAATTACAGCCCGCAGATGTTACACTTACACAGTAACTACACGTAACAAGGGTGTATGTATGCATAGTAGTTAAGAAGGCAACACTTCAGAATACTGATCCTTTGTTAACGGATAACTATACAGGAACAAGTGACTAATCCACTATTAACATTGTAGTAACTACTATTATCTAACAAGAAACTCTGATTATTGATTTAGTAAGTAATAGCACTCAGCTGAAACTGATAGTTCACTATTAGCTAATCAATAACTACTGTTTTTTATATATATCCTGGAGAACTACTAAGAACTACTGTATACAGGTTCATAATTAATGTGAATTATGCATAATGTATAATTAATTCTAAAATGAAGATCATGGTAATTACTCAAGAATGATCAAATTCTTCTAAAGGAACTACTAATTACTTGGATCAGTATTCTAAAGTGAAGATCATGATAACTCCCTAGTAATTACTGAAGTCACTGTAAACTTTTAAGGTTTTTGTAAGGTTTTGGTTCGTAATTAATTTTGCTAGATTTGGTAACACTTAAAACATTACTAGTGGGTTACCAAGATCTTCACTTTAGAATACTGATCCAAATAAGTAATTTCTTCAGAAGGATGCATTACCACCTGAATAGTTACTATCCAATATTTTACAAAACTTTCAAAAGCTTACAATGATTTGAGTCATTACTAGTGTCACAACTCACACGGAGTCAGGGAGTCAGGCACGAGGAGACACGGAGTAAACAAAACGAGAGGCTTTAATAATCCAACATGGAACACAGGAGACACAGGAACACAGGGATGATGTTTAAAGACCGACAAACACTAACTGAAAGGACTGGGGCTTTTAAAGACAGGGTAACGAGGGAACTAAGGAGACACACCTGGAATCAAATCAAACAATCAACATGAGGGAGAAACTGGGTCACCGGGAACACATGGGGAGCAAAACACAACAAAAACAGGTCCATAATCCTGACATAACGCCCCCTCCCGGAAGGTGCAAATTTTCGAGGAGCGGGCACTGGAGGGCGCTCTGGAGGCGTGGAGCTGGCTGGAACCAGCAGAGACGACGGAGGGCTGGATGGGACCAGCGGGGACGATTGAGAGAAGAGAGGGGGAAAGTAGGCCTCCAGATCCGTCTCCCAGTCAATGAGATCCCCCTCCATGTCCAGCAGTCCCAGATGTACAATCAGCTCACCCTCAGCCGCGGTGCAGGGGGCGGAGCTCCAGTCCACGCTCACACAGTCCACGGCTTGCTCCCTCGTGATGGGCACTGTCGCCGGCTCTCGCACCTGATCTGACGGGTTGGGCTCAACTTCCGGGGCGATCTTCCGCTCAGTCGCTCGGCTTAGCGCTGGCTCGTTCATCGCAGCGGGAAATGGCTCTCCGTCATCGGTGGGCTCGGGCTGATGCTCCGCACTGTGGGGAGATGGTGGGCTTGGCTCTGGGTCTGGAGTGGACTCCACGAAGGCGGCGAAATCCTCTCGAGGACCATCTTTGGACGACAGCGCTCTGCACACGGTGTTCAGGCTAGCATCAAAGAATGCACAGAGCGTGTCGTCCGGGTAGCTGGTGACATTAGCTAATAACAGGAACAGTCTTGTATGGTCCTCGAGAGATCGGTCCTCCTGCTCCAGCAGGAGGAGGAGGAATTCGGGCCAGATGAGGGGATCCATAAGGGCACACAATGGAAACAAAAAACACTGAATAAAAACGGTAAACAAAAACGGAGGATAAACACACGGAGGTTACAGTTTTAGGTCGGTCTTTCTGTCACAACTCACACAGAGTCAGGGAGTCAGGCACGAGGAGACATGGAGTAAACAAAACGAGAGGCTTTAATAATCCAACATGGAGCACAGGAGACACAGGAACACAGGGATGATGTTTAAAGACCGACAAACACTAACTGAAAGAACTGGGGCTTTTAAAGACAGGGTAACGAGGGAACTAAGGAGACACACCTGGAATCAAATCAAACAATCAACATGAGGGAGAAACTGGGTCACCGGGAACACATGGGGAGCAAAACACAACAAAAACAGGTCCATAATCCTGACAACTAGGGAGTTATCATGATCTTCACTTTAGAATACTGATCCAAATAATTAGTAATTCCTTCAGAAGAATTTGGTAATATTTGAGTCATTACTAGTGGGTTACCATGACCTTTACTTTAGAATTAATTATACATTATGTATTATTCATATAAATTATGAACCTGTATTCAGTAGTTCTTAGTAGCTCTTAGAGAGGTATGAAAAAATAATAGTTACTGATTAGCTAATAGTGAACTACCACATTCGACTAAGCACTATCACTTACTAATTCATTAATCTGAGTTTTTTGTTAGTTACTAGTAGTTACTAGAGTACTAATATTGCATTACTCATGTGTTCTTGTGTAGTTATTCATTAATGATGGAACAGTATTCTAAAGTGTTACCGTTAAGAAAAAAGTTGTAGTAAATTTTATTCTACTTGCCTCAAACCATACGGAAGCTCAAATGCACCAACAGCACTACAGCTATCAAAAAAACCCATCAATTATTCTGTAAATGTACATGTGTATTTTGTTATCAACATTTTTTATTTTCCATACATAACATAACATAACATTCAAAATATAACAAAACAAAACAACAGACACATACTCAATATCTTAAAGTCCAGTCACAAGGGAGGGAGAGAGGGAAGAACAGGAAAAACACAAAAATCACTCCTTCATACAATCACGTATACCAAAAAGAAAACACTGCCAATCATCAATGGTCAAAGGCTTGGCCCCATTGACTCGCGCCGTTGTACATTCATAAGTCACTATTTTCAGGAGGCTGTAAATGTACATGTGTATTATGATGTTATATTTATATGTTATATCCTGGGAGCAGCTGGAAACAGGTAATCTAGTTTTCTGTGTATTGCACCTCAACGGATGTGATTCGCTGCTGAGATGACCATATGCAATGCTCTTTTATCAGGTAAATTTTCATATCAATTTCTAAACCAAATCATAGCAGACACTCATTACATAATTTCCCCATACTTTAGTCATCTCGACTATGGTGGTTTTTAACTTTACTATAATTACTAAATTATACTATAGTTTACTACAGTTTACTATTTGTATGAATATCACGTAAGATATATGTTGTAATTATACAACAAGTACCCAGTACGTAGTGTAAAAATATACTGCATTATATATCTTGTGTTATTACAATAAGGCAACTTGTTCTAAATCATAATATTGTTGCCACACACAGTAGGTCATGCATACTATGTAATCTTAGAATAGTTACACCTTACTTATGAAATATTAATAGTATACATACTTTTAATTTTCTAAGTCATTACCCCCTTATCCCCCAAACTTTGCAAATTGTTTCCGTTTACCTACACGTATGTACAGCTGTAAGTTATG
This sequence comes from Schizothorax lantsangensis, assembly GCA_027422415.1. Lineage (NCBI taxonomy): Eukaryota > Metazoa > Chordata > Actinopteri > Cypriniformes > Cyprinidae > Schizothorax > Schizothorax lantsangensis. Next base: position 19,635,539 of record CM049846.1, on the reverse strand, counting down.
CTCACGTGGAAAATTGCGGTATGTGTGTCATACATACCACGTAATTTCAGAATATGTGCCCTTTAGTTATAAAATACTTACAGTATACATGCTTTATAATTCCACAGGTTATTACCCCCTTATTCCCCAAACCTTGCATATTGTTCCCTTAAACGTATGAGTAGGTACTCTGGAGGTACTCTGTAGTTACAAATAGCTACGCTGTAAATTCTGTTTAATTACGCGGTACATTGCGGGCTGTAATCTAAAGCGTTACCGTTTTGATTAAGGAATCCGGTACATTACTATTTCCAACAACAAATTATGTGCCTATGTACATAAACATTGTCCTAAAAAAAGTAACATTATCCTTATTTCGGCATAATTTCTCTCTCAATATAGCCTTTAACTTGGTGCACACTTTGTAAAGTTGTTGAGATCTCTTCTAAAACTTCACAGGAGACAAATATGAGACCCCCAAATTATTTAGCTAAAGAGAAATATCTAAGCACAGCGTGTGATGTTGTTGAGATCTCTAATATAAACTTTTGAGGAGACAAATGTGAGATATCCAGAGTCTCTAGCTAAGAAGAAAAATCTGAGCACAGTGTGTGATGTTGTTGAGATCTTTTCTTAAGCTTCACAGGAGACAAATATGAGACCACCAGAGTCTTTAGACTAGGAGAAAAATCTGAGCACAGTGTGTGATGTTGTTGAGATCTCTTCTATAGGTTTAAAAGAGACAAACATGAGACCACCAGAGTCTTTAGCTAAGGAGAAAAATCTGAGCACAGTCTGTGATGTTGTTGAGATCTATTCTAAATCTGTAAAAGAGACAAATGTGAGAGATCCAGTGTCTGTAGATAATGATAAAAATATGAGCACAGTGTGTGATGTTGTAGAGACCTCTTCTAAAACATTAAAGGAGACAAATGTGAGACCACCAGGAGAAATATCTGAGCACAGTGTGTGATGTTGTTGAGATCTCTTTTAAAGCTTTAAAGGAGAGCATTGTGAGAGTGTTAGAGTTTTTGTCTCAGGAGAAAAGTTTGAAAAGCAGGAGACTCAAGCTAAAATCTCCATTCGATCTTAAAGTAACCTCATTTCTGTCTAGGATAAATATTTGAGATGTTAAAGAGATCTCACTTTTGATTTTTCTTTCCTATGGGTTGTGATAGGCATGGTAAAAGGAGCTGGTGACTGTGACAACTAGATTGAAAAATCTGAAAGACAAACATTCTGCTGGCTTGAAAATGTAAAATAGTTTGAAGGTCAGAAAAACAGGTGTTCAGGTTGGTCTCTAGGGTGGTGCTATGCATTTGCTCAGGTGTTGCTACACAGTTGCTAGGGTGTTTAGGGTTACCTATATATATATTATATACAGACATTCCCACCTCAGGCCTACTCTTACAGGCTCATATATTTAGAATCTATTTATGTGTTTAATAGTCTTAGTGCCCTGGATATTGACAGGATATTACAGCTCCATAAATTTTGCTTTTTATGGACATAACAGGCTTGCTTGGTTGCTCAGGCGGCGCAAAATTGGACTTAGGATGCGGAATCCTTGGGTACAAATCCTGTGAAAAACATGACTCAAAATGAAAGAGCTCAAAGATTACAGATCAAAAAACAAGCTAAAATGGCATGCTTGAGGTTGCATTTTTACATCACATTCACTTTTGAACGGGTAGGTTTAAGTGTAGTGCAGATGGTACGTAATTTTTTTTTTTGTGATCAAATTTTTTTTATTTCTTTTAACACACAACTTCACAACATAACATCCACTCAAAACAAACAAAACAAAACAACAGACACATACTCAACACCCCAAAAGTCCAGTCAAAAGGAAGAGAGGGAGGGAAAAAGAAAAAACAAAACAAGTCATTCCTTTATATAGTCATGTACATTAAAGAAAAAAACATTGCGAATGCAGCGTTACAAACAGATAGCCGACCAGAAGATGGCGCAATCCAGTCCCGCATATTAAGTATGTCTCTTGTACTATGGCACAGAAAATAGATCCACGGTGCAAATATTCCAACACACGGGCTCGTTCAATGGCAGAATCCAAACCATTCACATTCAGTGACAAAATATTTAGAGCATGCATTGAATATTCATAAACCCAAAATGGTATTCAGTAAATGAAGAAAAGCAAAAGCACTCCCATTCTGCAAATGAGATGTAATCACTGGTGTGCATTCTAGATATCAAACCACCTATATAAAAAATAATTTTAGAAATAAGGTAAAGTAAATAAAAGTATGAAAATCTGTTGTAAAACATAAAAGCAACACAGACAGAAATAACCAACAACTATTGACAAAAAACAACTCACACCGCACGTTACCGAGAACATAGGTCTGATTGAGCAACAATAAAAATTGTGATGATCCATGACCGATCCACTTCAGCACAAAACGAGCCTCCCAAAAGGCTCACATAACCAAAAATTATTTTAATTAAACCTACTCTCCAATAGTCCCCTCCAGAAAAAAGAAAGAAAAAAAAGGGGGGGGGGGTAGTCTTACCAGCAAAGAGACAGTTGTATCGAATATATATGAACACTATACCAGGAGGAGAGAGGAAAGAAGAAAGGAAAAAAGAGATCTAGCAAGCATCCATATCCCTCCCGCCACCATCTTCTTCCGGGCAGCTGGCATCACCTCTATCCCGGCCATCAAGCCCCTCCCGCCGGGCCGAAGAGAAGGCGGCCGCCGCCTACCCTCTGTCTTGTGGAGCCGCAGCAAATGCCGCCTTCTGTGACAGGGAGCTGACAAAATCCTCCGCCTTCTGAAGAGATTCGAAACTTCTCTGCTCACCCCCGTGCCGTAGCTTAATTACCGCCGGATAAGCGAGGAAGGGCTGGAGACCAAGCGCCATCATCGACCTCAAAACCGGAACCAAGCTTTTTCTCTTGGAGGCTGTGGCTGGACTAAAGTCAGGAAAAAACAGTAGCGTGACATTGTCCTGCGTGCATTTCACCGGATAAGCCTGCCGAGCACCTTTCAGAATCTTCGATCTGTCATGCCATCTTAGTACACGGAAGATGAGAGTACGTGGCCGATCGGAGCCCCTCCCTCCATCATAAACGCGATGTGCCCTGTCAATCTCGATGTTACGACCTTTCAGGGAAGGAATCCACTTGGAAAGATTAACTCTGAGGAAACCAGCCACGCCGGAGCCCTCCGCCCCCTCTGGCAGCCCCACCAGCCGAACGTTATTCCTTCTGCTTCTGTCCTCAATATCCGTCATCTACTCGGTGAGTCGCTCCATCTGATTCTTAAGTCCGTGACTGTCCTCCTATCCTCATGTGCAGCCGCTTGAACGGAATCAACGCGGTCACGTGTCTGCTTCGCCGCGGTATCTATCGCCTCAAGCTCCTCTCTTATCTCTTTAACAGACTTGTTGGTCGCTTGTATGTCCGCTCGCTATTCACACAATGCTGGAATCAGCACAGAGCCCACCGCATCTCTTACTGCTGAAGTCACAACCGAATCCAAAATGCTTTGCTGCTCTTTAAATGCCAGCTTGATACCGTTAGCGATAGCATCGTCGATATCCTCTCTGGAGATGGTGGAATCTTTGAATTTTTTCTTTATTGGCGATTGCCCAATCTCTCTTTTTCGATTGCCTTTGACTGTTGAAGTATTCATGATGGGTCCGATGCAAAGTGGTTTGAAATTTACTGACAGGAAAATAAAATATCTGACAAAGTCAGCAGAGCGAAAGACTACGCGTGCATCGAAGTCGAAGTGTCACGTGATCGCCAGATGGTACGTTATTTTAAAACATCATGGACCATTAGCATTATAGCGCCACTCAATGGACATTTCAAGTCAGAACTGCGGTGACACATACAAAACCAACGTCACATAAAACGTACCATATGTACGTTCATCTGTTCCCAGGAAAAAAAAAAAAACAATCACTCGTTTATCACCACTCATTGGACATTTCACATTGAATATGTCATGAAACGTACATAGCGCTACGTATTTCGTGTCTTGCAAAAAAGTTCCCACAGGTAAATTTTTGTCACCAGGCTCAGTATTTCACATATTCAACATTGAGGGCTATTCAACATTACACATCCGGGAACTGCTATTTCTGCAGTTCTTGGATGTGCAATGTTGAATATACCCCCAATGTTGAATATTCTGTGGAATATGAACCACTGAATTTGTGGAACTGAATTTGTAAAGTGAAATAGAATGGACCGGAAATGAACCATATTTTTATATAGTAATTTAGAGTGAATATTTTGGAAGTGAAGTCTGGAAGGAAAATATGAACTTTTGAATTGTTAATAATGAAAATGTGTGTGAAATGTTTTAAATTAAGTTACATTTAAAGTTACGTCAAATTTAAATAAAACGTTTAAAGAGTTGTTTCTTAAGATTCATTTGCTCATTTATTGGACTGGTATTTGTGTCATTCACCACAACAAAAAATTTGCCACAGCAAAGTGACTTTGCACAACCCACCTTGTCCCACTGTTTGACCCACAGTTTGAAAACCCTTATTGTAGACAAAAGTTTCCTCTCTATGGATCTGTCTCTGATAGAGGCATTTTTAATCTTTAATGAAATTAACTTTATAAATTTCTTCAAGAGTTTACACATACTGTACTGTACACAGAGATGAAATGTGTGTGATGGATGAAACAAAAATTGGACTAGAGCATACAGTAGTGGAGCACAAAATGGAATGGATTATTACTGTCAATTTTATACTTTTTTTTGTTATGAAGGTGGTGAAACACTGTTTCAGGGGTATGTTTCCCAAAGCATCGTTAGCTAACTATGGTTGTTAATTCCATTGAACTCTATTGGTAACGATGGAACTTGCGACCATAGTTGCTTTTGGGAATGCACCCCTGGTCGACACATATACAGGTGCATCTCAGTAAATTAGAATGTCGTGGAAAAGTTAATTTATTTCAGTAATTCAACTCAAATTGTGAAACTCGTGTATTAAATAAATTCAATGCACACAGACTGAAGTAGTTTAAGTCTTTGGTTCTTTTAATTGTGATGATTTAGGCTCACATTTAACAAAAACCCACCAATTCACTATCTCAACAAATTAGAATACTTCATAAGACCAATAAAAAAAACATTTTTAGTGAATTGTTGGCCTTCTGGAAAGTATGTTCATTTACTGTATAGACCATTTCAAGGAAGTAAACAATAACAAAAGCATTGGAACGCTACTGCGCATGTCTGGCCCTGAAGCATTTCCGGTAGCGCCATTTTTAAATCTCAGATCTGTCAAAACAAGCGCGTACGTTTCAAGTCTAGCGAAAATGCTAGTTACGGTATTTAAAAAAAGCAAAACAAATAAACGGTGATTGGAATTAACGTTTCCCTTTAAATATGACTGAGGCGCAAACCTACAAAGAACATCTTCCGGACGGCTCAAAGCGGCTCTGATTGATGCTGCGTGCGTGTACACGAGAGATGGCGGTAAACGCGTATCGCAGTCTGGATGCTTACAATTAACTCCTTAGCGGAGAGGTTGGGATCATTTGTTCGTACAATGGATAACATCAGTCATATGTTCGGTTAAACTGAAGCTAGACAAACAGTGTCACTTACTGTACGTATCATGGTTTGTCGCTAAGATGTCCGGGGAGGTTTTTAGTGGACATTTCACTTGCATTGCTGGGTCAGTCTGTAGTATGTCTACGCAAATATTAATTTTCATATTTATTTATACAGTGCTTTTCAGAATACATATCTCACTGCAGCTTTACAGAACATGCGTGTATATTACAACGCTAAATGAATGCTAGTAAACTAATCACTACATGCCATTATTACTGATTTCATTTGTTTTATAATGTGTGCTTAGTTTGATCAAGTTTGTTGCTGTGGAACAGTGCGAGAAAGAATTTGAATGCTCTATCTGAGCCATAATGTGGTCACAAATAACAAGATGAATGCAATTTAATGCTGGCTACCGTGTTTTGCATAAACCTGTATTAGTTTTTTTTTTTAAGATAAAAGTATAGCCTACATGCGGATTAATAAATGCACACACACTACATACAAAGTCCTTTTAATCTATAGTCTTTGATACAGTATATATGTGGGTGTGTATGTTTTATGCACATTTACTGTAAACATGCAAATACAGTAGTACTGGTCAAAAGTGTGGGCACTATTACTATTTTTTAATGTTTTTGAAAGAAGTCTCCTATGCTAATCAATCCTGCATTTAATTGATCAAAAATACAGACAAAAACAGTAATATTTTGAAATATTACAATTTAAAATAATGCTTTCCTATTTTAACCCATTTAATCCCACCGGTCACAATAGTGACTGTAAAAAAAAGGTTTTCATTTATAAAGCTCTAAAAAATTAAACTTACTGACTGATGTTTTAGTGCACTAACTGCAAATATGGAAACAAAATAAAGGGTCTCAGTTAAATATGTGCAGTTTCACATGATTAGTGCAAATTGTCACATGACCAGAGCAGTTTATTTCCTGTTTGCACCTTGAGAAGATGATGACTGCATCAAAGCTCCAAAACGAAAGGCTAGTAAAGTATGTTAAAGATATGACAAAGATTTTTGGTACACATTATCTTTAGGGTGTCTAGTATTAATATATGGATTCACATATATTCAGTTTTGTTGAGTGTGGTCATAGAATGAGTAAACACTTTTCCAAAACAAATAAAAAAATATTATTTCAAAGGGTTACTAATGACACATCATTTGGATATTTTCATGTCTGGAAAAAAAAATTGGGATTAAAAGAGGAAATATGCTTTAAAATATAATTTATTTCTGTGATCAAATCTGCATTTTCAGCATAATTACTCCAGTCTTCAGTGTCATAGGATCCTTCAGAAATCATTCTAATATGCTGATTTATTATCAGTGTTGGAAACAGTTGTGCTGCTTAATATTTCTTTATAACCGGAGATAATTTTAGGATTCTTTGAAGAATAAAAGAACAGCATTTATTTAAAATAGAAATGTTTTGTAACAACATGCACTACTGTTCAAAAGTTTGGGATCAGTATTTTTTTGTTGTTGTTGTTGTTGTTTAAAGAATATTCATAAATTTATTCAGCAAGGATGTTAAATTGATAAAAAAAAAAAAAAAAAGTGATTGTAAAGATATACTGTTAGGAAAGATTTCTATATTTTGAAAATCCCTGCCAGGATTCAATCAATCAATCCTGTATAAAGTATCACAGGTTCCAGAAAAAAAAAATATTAAGCAGCACAATTGTTTCCAAGACTGACAATAACCAAGTATCAAATCAGCACATTAGAATGATCTCTGAAGGATCATGTGACACAAGACGAGAAAAGGCTGATGAAAATTCAGCTTTACATCACAGAAATAAATATAAAGAATATTGAAACAGACCATAACCAGAACAAATGTAATAATATTTCACAATATTACTGATTTTGTCTGTATTTTTGATCAAATAAATGGAGGCTTGATGAGCATAAAAGACTTCTTTCAAAAACATTAAAACAGTAATGTGACCAGACATTTGTCCAGTACTGCATATAAACAAAAGACATCCTCTCGCTGTCAACTGTTTCCAACAAATGTATTAATATGTGATCAATATCAAAAGCAGCAGGCTGGCCATGAGCAGCTTTAAGTACTACATTGCATTTCATCCTCAAGTTCTCATACACATCTGGGTGTTCATATGTTCACATGTGGTTTGGCACTGCAGGACAACCAGATGTCCTTCCTGTCTCCCTGTAGCACTGTTTTAGATGATGGCTTTCCTAAAGACAAAAGTAGAAAAACAATTATTTAATTTAATGCACAATATTTATAAATAATACTATTGTTGTTTAATACATCAGTACATGTTGGAATTAACATTTGACAAGCATAATAAGTGATAAAATGTTTACCGTTAGCTTTTGTAAACTACAGCAGTTAACGTTAATTGTTTCACTATTCAACATTCAAGTTTACAATATACATTTCTATTATGTTTTACTCACAGCATTTATCTGCTGACAAGATAGCTAGACATCTAATGTGAACTCATATTTAATTATAGCCCACGTAAAGCTTGGCAATAAAAAGGAAATAAAAGCTTGGCCTTTTTCACTGAACAAGAATCAAAACGCTAGGCGCATATGTAAACAAGGACGAAAACACATTGCTGCATCATACTTGAAGAGTTAACGTAAAGAAATACAAATAATCAAATGGAAAAAACAACAACATGTCCTTACCTGAATCGAGATGTGCGCTGTATGAGTTGCTAGTTGCTATTCTGCCTTCTTACTTCACTGCTGCAATCCACGTGCATTTCTCGGACATCTAAGCTTTTAATTTCTGATTATTTATAAATTAATGTTAGTTCCAGGCCAGAGGGAGCACCCAACCACCGAGCAACAAGGATCTAATTTTAAATTTGACATTTTAAACAGCAGGATTAAATAAATTATCGCAATCCCACTGCGCATCAAGTGCCTGCCGCCATTGTTTTGAATGCGCTCGAACACTAACCGGAAACGTCCGAGGAACAAAGACGTCACTTCCTTAAACCGCCGAATATCCGTTGAAATGGTCCATATGTACTCAATAATTGGTAGGGGCTCCTTTTGCTTTAATTACTGCCTCAATTCGGCGTGGCATGGAGGTGATCAGTTTGTGGCACTGCTGAGGTGGTATGGAAGCCCAGGTTTCTTTGACAGTGGCCTTCAGCTCATCTGCATTGTTGGGTCTGGTGTCTCTCATCTTCCTCTTGACAATACCCCATAGATTCTCTATGGGGATCAGGTCAGGCGAGTTTGCTGGCCAATCAAGCACAGTAACACCATGGTCATTGAACCAGCTTTTGGTACCTTTGGCAGTGTGGGCAGGTGCCAAGTCCTGCTGGAAAATGAAATCAGCATCTCCATAAAGCTTGTCAGCAGAAGGAAGCATGAAGTGCTCTAAAATTTCCTGGTAGATGGCTGTGTTGACTGTGGACTTCAGAAAACACAGTGGACCAACACCAGCAGATGACATGGCAGCCCAAATCATCACAGACTGTGGAAACTTCACACTGGACTTCAAGCAACATGGATTCTGTGCCTCTTCACTCTTCCTCCAGACTCTGGGACCTTGATTTCGAAATGAAATGCAAAATTTACTTTCATCTGAAAAGAGGACTTTGGACCATTGAGCAACAGTCCAGTTCTTTTTCTCCACAGCCCAGGTAAGATGCTTCTGACGTTGTCTCTGGTTCAGAAGTGGCTTGGTAGCCCTTTTCCTGAAGACGCCTGAGCGTGGTGACTCTTGATGCACTGACTCCAGCTTCAGTCCACTCCTTGTGAAGCTCTCACAAGTGTTTGAATCAGCTTTGCTTGACTGTATTCTCAAGCTTGCGGTCATCCCTGTTGCTTGAGCACCTTTTCCTACCCAAATTCTTCCTTCCAGTCAACTTTGTATTTAATATGCTTTGATACAGCACTCTGTAAACAGCCACACCTTTCAGTAATGACCTTCTGTGACTTACGCTCTTTGTGGAGGGTGTCAATGTTCGTCTTCTGGATCATTGCCAAGTCAGCAGTCTTCCCCATTATTGTGGTTTCAAAGAACAAGAGATACCCAGAATTTATACTGTATGGATGGTCATTTATTGAAACTCAAATGTAAATATTCTAATATTTTGAGATACTGATTTTTGACTTTCATGAGCTGTAAGCTCTAATCATCAAAATTAAAACAAAAAAAAAACTTTTGAAATGTTTTACTTTACATGTAATGAATCTAAAATATATGAAAGTTTAACTTTTTGAAATAAGTTACAAGAAAAAATGAACTTTTTCATGACATTCTAATTTATTGAGATGCACCTGTATGTGTGGATATAACCCCAATAAAATAAACATTTTAGAAAAATCAGTCTGGTGCAGTAAGAGAAGTGGAAAAATACATACCAATACAGGTCCAGAATATGGTTGTCATGGAGATGGACACTGAGGGCTTGTCCAAATACCCACATTTGCAGTCTTGGCCATTTGAGAACATGGGCACGCAACAGGAAGTAAGTGTGCAAGACTGTCCCAGGTCACACTAAATTCTTGTGGTAGTCAAGGGTGTGTATCTTTTCAGTATAAGTTAAATATTAATAATAATTAGATAGTACATATAGTTTGGTAGTAAAACATAAAGTGTTGCACGTTTTATTGGTGCAAAGATGAGCATTTTTATTTTGTACAACATTCACAACTGCTTTTTTATCACTTAATTAGAAGCACCATTATTAAATTGTATCATCTGTTATAGAGACTATAGTGAACAGACATTTAGTTTATTTTAAAATGTAAAGTATTGAAAAACAAAACAAATCTTTGTAAACATGCACTTTTGCAATACTAAGTGTGTCCCATCAGGTAATAAAAAGTTATACACACATTTGTGGTCTTCATGTCCACTTAAAACACTTGGGCCAAATACAGGAAATATGTCATGCAAGAAGACAAGTGGTCAAGTGCAAAGTATTAGTATTTGGACAAGCCATGAGAATGCTGACCCAGAGGAGTCAGAGAATCAGAAAGACTCGACAGTAGTGCAGCCATTCTGTAGCCATTCACTTTCAATGGCCGGCCATTTTTGACAAGTGTGACTTTGTGCAATTTTGTACAAAATTAAAGCATTTAAAAGCAAATGTCCTGATTAAACATTAAAGCACACTAGTGTGAGAAACAGTGCAAATTTTCATTATTTTTTTTTTATCTCATATTGTGAAAATTATTCATAAAAAAATGTTTTTTTCACTCAAAAAATGAGGTGCCTACTTTTGGATAAATGAGGCCTACTTTCAGATAAATGAGGCCTACGATTAATCAGATGCACATAGAAACACAAAACCAGTCCTAAGTGAAAGAAAACAAGTTGACAAAAAGAATGAATCCAATATTTGGTGATAATATAGAAAAATTAGAGAATTATAAGCAATTGTTTGGAGTCCGGTCATTTTTGACTGGGAACACCACAAGTGTGACTTTTTGTAATTTTGTACAAAATAAAAGCATTTAAAAGCAAACTTCCTGATTAAACATTAAAGCAAACTAGTGTGATAAGCAGTTAAAATTATTAATAAAAAATTATTTTTTCACTCAAAAAATGAGGTACCTACTTTTGGATAAATGAGGCCTACGATTAATCAGATGCAAATAGAAACACAAAACTAGTCCTAAATGAAAGAAAACAAGTTGACAAAAAGATTGAATCCAATATTTGGTGATAATATAGCATAATAAGAGATTCATAAGCAATTGTTTGGAGTCCGGTCATTTTTGACTGGGAACACAATAAGTGTGACAGGAATCCGAACACAACCAGAGGGTTAAGTGAATTCACCCTATAATATAGTGTCTGTGTGGATACATTATTTGTATATAGTACAATCACGAAAGGATTTCAGTCAATTATGTCAATTATGCTTTTTTGGTTATGGTCAACAAACAAAAGGATAAGACTGTAGAGTTCATAATGGCCAATTTTTTTTACTGCTCAAATGACAGAAACTTCTAATTTCTAAACAATTATTGAACAAACAAACAAACAATCAAAAAAGGCTAGACTGAATAAAAATAAATAAATACATAAAAAATATATATATAATAAAAATAAATAATGTCAGGATGGAGCTCCTCCTTCATTAACGGTTCAACTGTGTAATTTTCCCATAGAGGTTTAGTACCTTTCATTGCTATAAATATAACAAAATCCTTTCTGTTCAGCCTATTACAATATCATACCGGTACGTCTCTGAGTAGCATATATTCAATGGGTGGATGGAGCCATTCTTTGCACTCATGCACATAGTAATGACCATCATTACTTTTACCAGAGCTAATGAAACTGCCTGTACTCTGCAAGGACAGCCTGTATACCCTCAGTTATGGAAAGATGGAGACATCATAATTGGAGGTGTTTTCTCCTTCCATAGCAGCTGGGAGATCAGACAAATAACATATTCTGTTACACCACCTCCACTGAATTGCATCAGGTAGGCAAGATCTGAATCAGAATATATCAAAATTTATGTAGACATAGACAGTAAAATATAATTTTAAGAATATATACTTTTTAGATTCACTTGAATGTAATGATTCTCTTGAATATTTTTTTTATTTATTTATTTTTTTCAACCAAGTCTTAATTATAGAGACTTCCAGTATGTGCAGTCCATGCTCTTCGCTGTGGAGGAAATCAATAATAGTTCCACCTTGCTACCAGGGGTCTCATTAGGCTACAAGATCTATGACACATGCGGTTCAATGGCAATGGCTGTTAGAGTGACTATGGCTCTTGCTAATGGACATGAAAACACTTCCTCAGCTGGACCTTGCACAAAGCAAGCATATGTGCAAACCATACTAGGAGATACAACCTCATCAGCATGCATGGCGATGGCAAAAACTATTGGACCATTCAAACTTCCAATGGTAAGAATTACTCTTTTTGAAAACTAATTCCTATATGACTGTACAGTCAAGTTATTTTATTAAAACATTGTTTAATATTTATATATAAAAAAATGTAAGCCACTCATAATTACTTAAAATAAGATAAAACACTATTTAATTGTCTCTTAGATCAGTCATTATGCCACCTGTGAGTGTCTCAGTGACAAAACCAAATATCCTTCATTTCTTCGAACTATTACGAGTGATTACTATCAGAGCAGAGCACTGGCAGAACTGGTTAGACACTTTGGCTGGACCTGGGTGGGAGCCATAAGAACGGATGATGATTATGGTAATAATGGGATGGCCACTTTCACGAAGATGGCAGAACAGATGGGTATCTGTTTGGAATATTCTCTCCCATTTTTCAGAACCTACCCTGAAGATAAAGTAATAAGGATAATTGAGCAGATTAAAAGCTCTACTTCACGAGTGATTGTGGGATTTCTTGTGCACTGGGACTTGGAGGTTCTGCTGCATAAATTTATTGAATACAATATTACTGGATACCAGTGGGTAGGTACTGAGGGTTGGATCTCTGATTCAGTCATTGCCAGTATGGATAAGCATCACATTCTACAAGGGGCAGTTGGTCTGGCTATACCCAAAACACAAGTGACAGGTCTAAAGGAATTTATTCTAGACATCAAGCCACTTAAGTCTTCAGGAAGTGCCATTTTTACTGAGCTCTGGGAAGCCCTATTTCAGTGTAAATACTCGACCAAAAATGATTCAGTGTTCACAACTCCATGTACAGGCAAGGAGGAATTGTCCCAGATGCAAAACACTTTCACAGATATGTCACTCATGCCCATCTTCAGCAATGTGTACAAAGGAGTGTATGCTGTTGCTCATACACTTCATAATCTTCTGGGCTGCGAGGAAAAATGTGCCTCAAAGAAACAGCTTGATCCTTTAACAGTGGGTTAACACTAAGTTTAGAATGAGCTCATATGATTTCTTGAATTAAACATTTTGGTCAATGACTGGTTAACATTTTTAAAATTCTGTCTCTCTCTCCCTTTGTTTTTTTTTCCCCCAGTTTCTGACACACCTGCGAAAGGTGCGTTTCAAAACCAAGGATGGTGAGGAGGTTTACTTTGATGAAAATGGTGAGGCAGTGGCAAAATATGAAGTAATAAATTGGCAACCAAGTAAAAAAAAACATGATGAATTTGTCACTGTTGGGCTTTATGATGCCTCTCTTCCTGTGAAAGATCGTTTGGTAGTGAATATGGATTCAATTGTATGGGCAACTAATGTAACAAAGGTGAGGATAAAAGACCTTTTTTTTTTCATTGCCAAAAAAAATAAAAATAATAATAATAATTGTGTATATATATATATATATATATATATATATAAATATAATAATAATAATAATAATAAAATAATAAAAACTCAACCGTGTATGATGATGAACTTTATCATTGTATAGATACAATAATATGTTCAACAGTGTATAAAGTTGAATATTTGTCACAGGTACCAGTGTCTGTGTGCAGTGAGAGCTGCCCCCCTGGCACAAGGAAGGCTGTGAAGAAAGGAAAACCTATATGTTGTTATGACTGCATATCATGCACAGATGGAGAGATCAGTAACACTACAGGTAAAATACATACATACATACATACATAAACTGAGTAAATGTAGCTACAACTAGGCAAAGCTGCATGTTTAATGTAATAATTTCACATTAAAAATGTTACATTTGTCAATTATTATTATTATTATTACTTTATTTATCACACTTTATTCAGATTCTGTAACATGTCTGCGGTGCCATCAAGACTTCTGGTCAAATCTGCAAAAGGATGGATGTGTTGAGAAGGAAACTGAATTTTTGTCTTTTGAGGAAATCATGGGGATATTGCTTACAACGATTTCTATTGTTGGTGCATTTATTACAATGATAATTGCTGTCATATTCTTCAAATATAAAAATACCCCAATAGTGAAAGCCAACAACTCAGAACTGAGCTTCCTGCTTCTGTTTTCACTGATGTTGTGTTTCCTCTGTTCACTTACTTTCATTGGTCGGCCCACTGAGTGGTCCTGTATGTTGCGTCACACAGCGTTTGGGATCACTTTTGTCCTCTGTATCTCCTGTGTTCTTGGGAAAACAGTTGTGGTTTTAATGGCCTTCAGGGCTACACTTCCAGGAAGTAATGTCATGAAATGGTTTGGGCCTCCTCAACAGAGACTCAGTGTTCTTGGATTCACTCTCATACAAGTGCTTATTTGTGTGCTTTGGTTAACAATATCTCCACCTTTTCCCTTTAAAAATCTAAATTACTTCAAGGAAAAGATAATTTTAGAGTGTGATGTAGGTTCATCTATAGGTTTCTGGGCTGTTCTGGGTTATATAGGATTTCTTGCTCTTTTGTGTTTCATTTTGGCTTTCCTGGCCCGTAAATTGCCTGATAAGTTCAATGAGGCCAAATTCATCACATTCAGTATGCTCATATTCTGTGCTGTGTGGATTGCTTTTATTCCAGCTTATGTAAGCTCTCCTGGAAAGTTTACCGTGGCAGTAGAGATATTTGCTATTTTAGCCTCAAGTTTTGGTTTACTTTTCTGCATTTTTCTCCCAAAATGCTATGTGATTTTACTTAAACCGGAGAAGAATTCCAAAAAGCATATGATGGGCAAAATGCCATCAAACTAAGATATCAGACTAACATCTGTGAATTTATTTAATAAAAATATATTTTATTATAATTTTGTAAATATGGTAAGGTATGAATAAATAAAATGCAACATGAAACGTCTTATAACAATTAAATATGTATCAGAAACACACAACACATCAGTTACAATGGATGTTTAATGATATCATTATGTCCTGGGATAAAGAAGAGGGGATTTCTTCCTTGAGCATTTTATCTTGCAAATAAGTAAGTAAATAAATAAAATGGAATATGTATAATATATAAAAATATATATTTATTGCTGTACTGTATGGAGAGCAGATTTGATCAAGATTAATTTATACATTAGTCACCCTTGAAAATTTTCTCATGGATCACAGCTGAAAGGAACTTATCTTATGGTGGTACTTGTGGTATTCATTTTGATATTTGATTGCAGTTTAATTCCTAATATGGAATTGCTGGACTTATTTAATTAACAACTTTCCACTGTTTTCTATGCATTATACATCAGGTAGTTCTATAAGCACACAAATCCAAATTTGGCACTTATTGCACAAACAAGCAAGCAAGCAAACATACAAACAGATAAATACATACATACATACATACATACATACATAAATAAATAAAACAAATTTTCATTTCCAGAAGGAAATACTAGTGGCTGCAAAAGCAAAATAATTTGCTACTTAGAGAAGGATAAACGATTGGTACTTTCAGTCCCCTGAGAGAACTGATGCCATGAGTTGTTTGGGCTTCTCACACTGTATAAATGCAGTGGTCGGCAACAGGAAGGAACCAGAACTGCCATGCTGATACTTCAGCTGCTTTTGATGGTCCTGATAACCCAGGCAGAAAAGCCTGACTGCACACCACAGGGGCACAGGGTGCTGCCTGAAATGGAGAAAGATGGAGACCTGATAATTGGGGGTGTATTTTCCTTCCGCACCGGACAAGATGGCTACACAGATTCCTTTACAAAAATGCCGGAAATACGTCCATGCAAAGAGTATGTATGTGTTAGTACCATGGTTTATTTATTTATTTTCAATTTTTTTTTACATTTATTGTTATTGTGCTGAATCCTCTTCAGTAAAAATACAGCATGCCTGACTAAAATTTCCTAAAGTTTCAGTTTCAGGGAATTCAAGTTTGCTCACACAATGATGTTTGCAATAGATGAAATAAACAGGGACACAGACATTCTCCCTGGAATTAAACTGGGCTACAAAATTTACAATGACTGTGGATCCACAGACATACTAAGAGCTGTGATGACATTAGTAAACGGTCTAGATAAGTCAGAAACTGGAGCAAACTGCACTAAACCTCCAACAGTCCAAGCCATTATTGGACATTCTGGATCAACACCAACCATGAGCTTTGCGAAGATTGTTGGAAGATTTCATATACCAGTGGTAAGCTATGTTTTATCTTTATAAATTTGTTATGTGTAGTTATAATTAAAAGTTTCCATGTGGAAATTTCAAATAAGGACACTAATTCAATTAATTTGAAAGTACTTTCATGTGTCTTTCGACAAATACTTTAGCAAATGTGCATTTTTTTATTATTATTATTTTTTTTTAATAATTGTTTATCTTTTCACCATCTCTGTCTTTACAGATTAGTCATTTTGCAACATGTGCTTGTTTGAGCAACAGAAAGGAGTACCCCTCCTTTTTCCGAACTATTCCCAGCGATTACTATCAAAGCAGAGCACTAGCCCAGCTGGTCAGACATTTTGGCTGGATGTGGGTGGGGGCATTATGCAATAAGAATGATTATGGAATAAATGGAATAACCACTTTTATTAAGGCTGCTAATGAGGAAGGAGTGTGTATTGAATACTCAGAAGCCTTTGAAAGTACCAGTCCATACCATGAAATAATTAGAATTGTGAATATTATCAGAACCTCCACATCTAAGGTAATAATGGCTTTCATGTCACACAGAGAGATCAAGATACTGGTGGATGAGCTATACAGGCAAAATATTACAGGACTGCAGTGGATCGGAAGTGATGCCTGGATTACAGATGACTCTCTAGCTGATATCAATGGTCACACTTTGCTCATTGGATCTATAGGATTCACTGTCCGCAATGCTCAAATACCTGGACTAGACCTTTTTCTACAGGAAGTTAACCCCTCTCAATTTTCTAACAGCATATTTCTCAAAGACTTTTGGGAGCATGTCTTTGACTGTTCTTTGAATCCAAGTGAAATAAGAAAGGCATGTAATGGCTCTGAGAACTTGAGGGATGTGCAAAACTCTTTCACTGACTTGACTGACTTAAGGTTCTCAAACAATATATATAAAGCTGTTTATGCAGTAGCTCATGCAATTAATAATCTTCTTTCGTGTGATCAAAACAAAAGCTTCAATTCTAATTCCTCCTGTCTAAAACTTGTCGAAATAAAGCCTTGGCAGGTGAGACCAGATGTTTTTTTTTTTTTTTTGCCAGAATAAAATACATTACACATATACTTCAATCAGTTAGCCTGAAGACACTAACATTTTTATTAAATTTTCTTGCTGAAGGTCTTAAATTCCTTGCAATCTATAAATTTCACCACGCCTGGGGGTGAAAATGTATTTTTTGATAACAACGGAGACTCACCAGCAAGATATGAGCTGATAAATCTACAAAGTGTTAATAAAGGCAAAATGAAGTTGGAAACTATTGGCTATTACGATGCCTCTTTGCCTAAAGTTCAGCGGTTCTCCATGAATAATGTTCAGGTAGTCTGGAGAGAAGGAAGACATCTGGTAGAACTTTTTCTATACATTTTTAAATACACACACAATATATATATTTTTTTGAATTACAACTCATGAAGTAAATATAATAATTTTTGTGTGCTTGTATTGGAATTGTGCAGGTGCCTGTGTCCAAATGCAGTGAGAGCTGCCCCCCAGGCACCAGGAAAGCTGTACAGAAAGGAAAACCTGTCTGCTGTTATGATTGTATACTATGCCCTCCAGGAGAGATTAGTAACAGCACAGGTACATAACTATTATGAAACAATAATGGAAATATTATAAATATATTAAAAATATTATTTGAAGATGTGTTTTGTCACAAAATTGGAGACAATGCTTGATTAATATTTTAAATAGAATTAATTATTTTCATTTAATTTTCTTCTTTCTAGATTCTATTAATTGCCTCAAATGCCCTATTGTTCAGTGGTCAAATACAAGAGGAGATGCCTGCATCCCAAAAGAAATTGAATTCTTCTCATATGATGAAATAATGGGGATACTTTTGGCATTGTTTTCTTTAGTTGGGGTCTTTTTCACAATAGTAATCATGCTCATTTTCTACATTTACAGAAACACACCTATAGTTAGAGCCAACAACGCAGAGTTGAGCTTCCTATTGCTCTTCTCACTGACTCTGTGTTTCCTCTGTTCACTTACTTTCATCGGTCGGCCCACTGAGTGGTCCTGTATGTTGCGTCACACAGCATTTGGGATCACTTTTGTCCTCTGTATCTCCTGTGTTTTGGGGAAAACAATAGTTGTGTTAATGGCCTTCAGGGCTACACTTCCAGGAAGTAATGTCATGAAACGGTTTGGGCCCTTGCAGCAAAAACTCTGTGTTCTTACCTTTGCACTTATACAGGTGCTTATATGTGCATTTTGGTTAATATTATCTCCACCATTTCCATATATGAATATGGATCATTATCAAGAAAAGATCATTTTAGAATGTAATCTAGGTTCAGCTATTGGTTTCTGGACTGTGCTGGGTTACATTGGTCTCCTGGCTGTCCTTTGTTTTGTTTTAGCTTTTCTGGCACGAAAACTGCCAGACAACTTCAATGAAGCTAAATTCATCACATTCAGTATGCTTATATTCTGTGCTGTATGGATCACATTTATCCCAGCTTATGTCAGTTCTCCTGGAAAATTTATTGTTGCTGTGGAGATATTTGCCATTTTGGTCTCTAGCTTTGGTTTACTGTTCTGCATTTTCCTGCCAAAATGCTATGTAATTTTACTGAGACCTGAAATTAACACTAAAAAGCATGTTACGACAAAGATGTCAAATAGTTATTAAAGTGTAAAGAAATGGACATGAGAATACAAAAATCTCTGAAATAATACATCTTCACCAAACAGATTATCAAATTCTTCTATTATGCTGAAAATAAACAAGACTAAAGCTGTTAAAATTGTTGTGTGATTGGGTAGTTCCTTCTGCAGTTATGCCATGCTGCCCTCTAAATCTGAGCCACCAGTGTCCCACCTGTTATTTTCAGGCACTGCTCTTTCCTTACTTCCAGCCTTACTTCTACCTAAACTGTGATGGAAAGATTTTCTTGAGTTTAATACATCTCAAAAGGCACTTATTTTCAGGATTTATTGTCATCTTATAGATTCAGTGGATTACTCTATTGCTAAAAGTGCCAGGGAACATGAGCTGGGTGAAGAGTTTGCAGATGACTGGTGGTGGGTTAAAGTTTTTAATAGAATTCACACAATATGTGCACAGCTTTGCCTCATAGTTTAAAATAATGCACAGGGTTCACTGTTTCAAAGATGTTTTTTTTCTTTCTTTCTTTCTTTCTTTCTTAAACTTTAGGAATAATTTTCTGACAATTTGTCCAAATTATTTAAAGTCAAGGTCAATGTCTGCCCTACTACCGCAATCTTTGGTTGTTTAGTTTGTTCCTAAATGAATGAATGAATAAATTAATGTTGTGTAATATCTTTAAACTGAATACATTTGAAATACATAAAAAGCTGTTTTATTTTACATAGAGCAGGTCGCCCCCTAATGGAGGCTGCCGTGCACCACCACCACCACCTCTAGCCTACTACTACTACTACTACTACTACTAATTTTAATATTTAATATAATAATATATACAAATTTTGTTTTAATGTAAAGTTTATTTTATATAGTAACCTCAACAACAAACACTTAAGACACATCATAATCACAAAGGAGTTAGCAGCAAAGTGATAGATATAGAACATGCGTGTGATTCACCAGTCTAGAACTCATTCACATGCTCAGGTATTGGGACATCCTTGGCTACTGGGCCACATATCACACTTTTTGAAAACAGTTCATATTCATATATTGTGTGAACATATTACATGATATAGGCTATGTGAAATATTAATATTCACATTCAAATATTATGTGCTATGTGAAAAAATAAAGAAAGTGTGGCAATAAACATTTTAAATTGTATTGTGTTACTTTAGTGTTACAGAAATTTACCATGGTGTTATATGCAGCATGTTGAGTCTACCTTAACTGTCAATATTGAAGACCAAACAGATAATGTGTCAGGCAAACTAGTGAACTAACTAAGGAACTTAATGAACTAAATAAATAAATATTAAAACGTTGTGACCAGTATAAGTTCTGATCCAATCCTTATTATCTCACTGTAAAATCAAAATAAAGTCAAGCTGGGTGCATTACATCATGGAATAGCAGTAAATAGCACATTGTTCCCTGTTGTATTGGCACTGTTGCATATTGTGGCAAAAAAATATTAATATTCTATGCATACAGACAAAAAAAAAAAAAGCATACTATGGACACAATACATAGATAGCTGAAAGGGATATTATTGGCTGATGACCATATATGCATTGTTTATTTGTTTATTTATTTATTGTTATGTTGACTTTGATGTAATTAGGATGCTTAGGGTTACATTTTATGTGGGTTTAAACCTTTTTCATTATTTTTATTTAAATTAAATTTTTAAATAAGTGAGATATAGTGTATATACATATAGTGTATTCTTATACTGAATTTAGGCAAGACGAAAAGCTCAATTTTATTTAAAACTTTGTTTAAATTTGATATGTTTGTTTCATATTCATAATTCGAAAATACAATGTAAACTTTTTATAGGTTTATATTCTATTTAAATCTTATGTACTGTTCCGGGTCAATTTGACCCGATTTGATTTTTGAGTTGTCGGAAATATCAGTTAACTTATGTTTTAGTTTTTTTTGTTTTCTTTAAGTTTTGTGACTTTTTCTCATTTAGGGTCATGAACATGCATGCAAAGTTTCAACATGCTGATATGTTTTGACATGTCTACAACATTTTTTGTTACGTTCGTACTGTTCCCGTGTCAATTTGACCCACCCATTTTAATGTTCTAAGGCAACTCTACAGACCCAAAATAATAACATTTATTGGCTAGATTTTTTTTTACTATCTTATGAAGCTAAAAAGGTGCTTTTCCCCACTTATTTCAATGCATAAAAATATTTTGTCAGCCACAGATGGTAAAAATTAGCTTTTTTCAGTCTATCTGAAATACTATTTAACTCATGTTGTTTTTCTTGAAATGTTGTTACTTTTTCTCATTTAGGGTCATAAACATGCAATATTTCAGAATATGAGTGTTTGGCACCATATCACAAATGGAGAATCTATCATCAGTCACCAAATATGAAAATTAGAGTCCAAAACCTTTCAAATGATATATAGTTTGTCAATATTACTTTACCAGGATATCATCATTAAAAAAATTGTAATCGCAAACATCCCACAGGTTTGGGGGAGTGGTAGTCAAAAATAGTGGTTACATTTTTTTTTATACATCATAACTTCAGATATTTGTAATGTGTGAAAAGTATTTGTATTAAAAGTTTATTGATTGTACTTGATTGTATGATTTTTTTATTTTATTTTATTTTTTTCATATCGTAATTTTTGGAATTACATTGAATCCAATACGGGTCAATTTGACCCAGACAATACATGAAGTCACCTGTTTTTGATCAGTACATGAGGGTTAAGTTTAGTTTATTTAGTGTGTTGTTTTCTCATTGGCTTAAATTAAGCAAATATGCAGTTCACCAAGAAACACCCACAACATTAAATTCAGTGGATTGGGATCCAACAGCTGTTATATAAGACAGCACTAGAGGTTTTGTAGCCAGTTGAAGGTTTAGAATGGGGTTCTTACACACATGGCTTCTGTTCACACTAGTGAGAGCAGCCGACCCTCCATGCAAGTTATGGGGGCCTCCTGACATCCCTCAGCTTAGAAGAGATGGGGATGTAACAATTGGTGGCATCTTCTCCTTCCACAATAGCTGGGAGGAAATGATGCCCACATTCACTTCTAAACCAGAATGGGCAAAATGCAAGAGGTGAGTGGATAAGGAGACATATCTTACCTTTTGCATTTTCATTGTCATTTGTTATTTTTAATTTAATTTTATGTTATTTTTAGTTTGAGCCTCAGAGAATTTCAAAATGCACAGACAATGGTATTTGCCATTGAGGAAATCAACAACAGAGCTGATATTCTTCCTGGTATCAGTTTGGGTTACAAAATCTATGATTCATGTGGATCAATAGAAATGGCTCTTAGAGCCTCCCTGTCATTAGTTAATGGAGACAATGCTTCTCAATTGTCCTGTCAAAAACCTAACACAATCCAAGCTATCATTGCAGAAACATCCTCTACTCCAACTATTGCCATTTCTGCCACTGTTGGACCTCTGCATTTACCTGTCGTAAGTTGCTGCATCTTTACTCTAATTGTTTAAAACCCAAGCAAATATCTGTAACAAAATGTGTTATGCCATAATGTATAAAAACTACAGAGAATATTTTTCTTACTAATAAATCACAATTCCTTTTTCTTCTTGGTGAAAAATGCAGATCAGTCATTTTGCAACATGTGCCTGCCTTAGTGACAGAAAGAAACACCCCTCCTTCTTCAGGACTATTCCCAGTGATTATTACCAGAGCCAAGCACTGGCCAAACTGGTCAAGTATTTTGGCTGGACCTGGGTGGGGGCTCTTTGCAGTGATAATGACTATGGAAACAATGGCATGAACACTTTTATCAAAGCAGCCACAGAATTTGGAGTCTGTGTAGAATTCTCAGAGGCATTCTTCAGGACTGATCCCAGGGAGGAAATTTTGAGAATTGTGGATATTGTAAAGAAATCTAGCTCTAAAGTGATTGTTGCCTTTGTATCCTACTCAGACATGGAAGTTCTTCTAGGGGAAATAGCTCAACAGAATATTACTGGACTACAGTGGATTGGTAGTGAATCCTGGATCTCTGATATGAACATTGCTACTGGTAAATGGCAACAAGTTCTTAGAGGATCCATGGGCTTTGCCATCCCAAAAGCTGAAATAAGAGGCCTAAGGGAATTTCTGACTAATCTTAACCAGTCTTCCGACATACATCTGTATAAAGAGTTGTGGGAAACAATTTTTCAATGTAAACTTCCCCCACAAGAAACTACCGGAAGCAGAATCATGTGCAAAGGCAATGAAAGTTTGAACAATGTGCAGAACCAGTACACAGATGTCACAGAATTACAAATTGCCAATAATGTTTACAAGGCTGTGTATGCTGTTGCCTATGCTCTGAACAGCACAATCAGTTGTTCAAAATGGAGCACAAACCAAAGCAAATGCCTGGAGAAAGTCAACAATACATGGCAGGTAGCATGAATTGCATAGATGTGGAAATGTTCATGTCAATTGCACTCAAAACTGCATTAATTTATTTGCATGAATTTATTTGCATGCTTTTACAGGTACTTAATGCCTTGAGGGAAGTGAGCTTCTTCACTGAAACAGGTGAGAAAGTATTCTTTGATAAAAATGGAGATCCGGCAGCAAGGTATGATCTCTTGAACTGGCAGCAGGGGGAGGATGGGACAACAAAGTTTGTTAAAGTGGGTTTCTATGATGCATCTTTGCAACCAGAATTTCAGCTTTCATTTAACAACATCAGCATAGTGTGGGCCAAAAATCAACACCAGGTACCTTTTTTTTTGTTTTTTGTTTTTAGTTTTTGTGAGCATGCCTATAGATTTGAAGTATCTTACATTGCTGTAAACAAGAAGCAAGCTTTGTTGTAGTACAAATTGTCATGTTTTACAGGTACCTGTGTCTGTGTGCAGTGAGAGCTGTCCCACAGGCACTAGGAAGGCTGTGAAAAAAGGAAAACCCGTCTGCTGTTATGACTGTATTCCATGTGCAGAAGGAGAAATAAGTAATAAGACAGGTATGGTACAAGAACGCATAACATCAATAAGCAAAAGCGTACAATCTAAAATATTTTTTATGTTCACATTTCCTCCTCAGATTCAGTGATTTGTCTCAAGTGCCCTCCTGAATTTTGGTCAAACAAATGGAGAGATACATGTGTCCCAAAACTTGTGGAATTCTTATCATTTGAAGATGTGATGGGAATTATTCTAGTACTGTTTTCTTTATTGGGTGTGTTTTTTACATTAGGTATTGCAGTAGTTTTCTTTGTACATAAGGACACTCCCATAGTAAAAGCAAACAACTCAGAGCTGAGCTTCCTGCTGCTCTTCTCACTGACTTTGTGTTTCCTCTGTTCACTTACTTTCATTGGTCGGCCCACTGAGTGGTCCTGTATGTTGCGTCACACAGCATTTGGGATCACTTTTGTCCTCTGTATCTCCTGTGTTTTGGGGAAAACCATCGTTGTGTTAATGGCCTTCAGGGCTACACTTCCAGGAAGTAATGTCATGAAATGGTTTGGGCCGTTGCAGCAAAGACTTAGTGTCATTGCTTTCACTCTATTACAGGTTCTAATTTGTGTGCTTTGGTTAACATTATCCCCTCCTTCCCCATATATGAACATGAATTATTACCAAGAGAGAATAATTCTAGAATGTAAGTTAGGTTCAGAATTTGGTTTCTGGGCTGTGCTGGGTTATATCGGCCTGCTGGCTGTCTTGTGCTTCATTCTGGCTTTTCTTGCTCGTAAATTGCCAGATAACTTCAATGAGGCAAAATTCATCACATTCAGTATGCTCATATTCTGTGCCGTATGGATCACATTTATCCCAGCTTATGTTAGTTCTCCTGGAAAATTTACTGTAGCTGTTGAGATATTTGCTATTTTAGCTTCAAGTTTTGGTTTACTATTTTGCATATTTGCTCCAAAATGTTACATTATTTTACTCAGGCCAGAACAAAACACAAAGAAACACATGATGGGTAAATAAAAATAATAATGTCAACTCAAAAAAGCAGTCATCTAAAAGTGTTTAATTCTGAATTTATCCCTGATGTGACAAACAGAGCCAATGCAATGAAGCCACATACTAATTAAATGTCAAAAGTCGTAACATAATAATTTAAGTGAGTAACTTACTCCAATATACTGTATATTCAACAAATTATCCCTGATTTTATGAACCCCTTTCAGCAGTATGAACAGATTTAATAAAATCTAAAATATGCTTTGTGAGTTCTTAAAAATGAAGAAAGATGTTTTGTATCATCTGTGAAGTTTGTGAGTTTGTTTACTATCAAATTACTTTGCACACACACACACACACACACACACACACACACACACACACACATAAAATCAATTATAAATATTCAATTTCACCATCCAGTTAGGCACATCAACCATAACTCCTTCAAAAATAGCCAGAAACCTTCGAGTTGTGATTGATGATCAGCTGATTTTCTCAGACCACATTGCTAAAACTGCCCGGTCCTGCAGATTTGCTTTATTCAACATCAAGAAGATTAGGCCCTTTCTTTCGGAACATGCTTCACAACTCCTTGTTCAAGCTCTTGTTCTGTCCAGGCTGGACTATTGCAATGATCTCTTGGCAGGTCCTCCAGCCAGTTCTATCAAATCTTTACAATTAATCCAGAACGCGGCAGCAAGATTAATTTTTAATAAGCCGAAAAGAATGCACGTTACACCTCTGTTTATCAAATTGCACTGGCTACCAATAGCTGCTCGCATAAAATTCAAGGCATTAATGTTTGCCTACAAAACCACCACTGACTCTGCACCCCTTTACCTAAATTCATTACTTCAAACGTATGTGTCCTCTAGAAGCTTGCGTTCTGCAAGTGAATGTTACTTTATTGTGTCATCCCAAAGAGGCACAAAATCACTTTCACGGACTTTTAAATTAAATGTTCCCTCCTGGTGGAATGACCTGCCCAACTCAATCCGAGCAGCTGAATCCTTAGCCATCTTCAAGGATCGGCTAAAAACACATCTTCCATCTTTATTTGACCCTCTAACTCTAGCACTCTCTATTCTAATTCTATTCTTAAAAAAAAAAAAAAACTTTTAAACTTGCACTCTATTCATTTACTAAATGCTTGTTTAAAAAAAAAACTAACACTAGCTTCTCTAATAATTTCGTATTCTATCTATTTGTTTTCTTTTTATTTATTATACAATTAACAAAAGCAAAAAAGGCCTCTAACACTAGCTTGCTCTATTCTTTTTCTATTCTATCTATTTTCTTTTTATGAAAAAAAAAATCTTCTCATGTGTACTGCGTTAAGCTAACTGAGACTTGTTATAGCACTTGCATATCATTGCTCTTTTGTTGATTTTGATTGCTTACATGTATGTACAGTCGTGGTCAGAATTATTGGCACCCTTGGTAAATATGATCAAATAAGGCTGTGAAAATTAATCTGCATTGTTAATCCTTTTGATCTTTTATTTAAAAAAATCACAAAAATCTAACCGTTCATTGGATAATATGAATTTAGAAAATGGGAGGAAATATCATTATGAAGTAAATGTTTTTCTCTAATACACATTGGCCACAATTAACGGCACCCTTTTATTCAATACTTTTTGAAACCTCCATTTGCCAGTTTAACAGCTCTAAATTTTCTCCTATAATGCCTGATGAGGTTAGAGAACACCTGACAAGAGATCAGAGACCATTCCTTCATCCTGAATCACTCCAGACCCTTTAGATTCACAGCTCCATGACAGTGCTTCTTCTCTTCAGTTCACCCCACTCATTTTCTACAGGGTTCAGGTCAGAGGACTGGAATGGCCATAGCAAAAGCTTGGTTTTGTGCCCAGTGATCCATTTTTGTGTTGTTTTTGAGGTTTATGTTTGGATTATTGTCTGGTTGGAAGATCCAAACATGGCCCATTATAAGATTTCTCACAGAGTCAGTCACTTGTTGATTTTTTATCTGTTGGTATTTGATAGAATCCATGATGCCATGTGTCTAAACAAGATGTCCAGGACCTCCAGCAGAAATATAGGCCCACAACATTAAAAACACAGCAGTATATTTCATTGTACACATGGGGTACCTTTTTTATCCCTGTGTGCACCAAACCCATCTTGAGTGTTTGCTGCTATAAAGCTCATTTTTTAGTTTCATCTGACCATAGAAGCCAGTCCCATTTGAAGTTCCAGTCATGTCTGACAACTGAATATGCTGGAGATTGTTTTTGGACGAGTGAGGAAAATTTTTCTTGAAACCCTCCCGAACAACATGTGGTGATGTAGGGGCTATTTGACTTTTTTTTTTTTTTTTTTTTAAGGTTTTCTGGCCCCGAAACTCAACCTTTCTCTACAATTCTCCAGCTGTGGTCCTTGAAGAGTCTTTGGCCACTCAAAAACCAGTCATAAGGGTACATTTTTTGAAATTGACATTTATACATCACCTGAATAAATAAGCTTTCCATTGATGTATGGTTTGTTAGGATAGGACTTTATTTGGCCGAGATACAACTATTTGAAAATCTTCAATCTGAGGGTGCAAAAAATCTAAATATTGAGAAAATCTCCTTTGAAGTTGTCCAAATGAAGTCCTTAGCAATGCATATTACTAGTCAAAAATTAAGTTTTGATATATTTTCGGTAGAAAATTTACAAAATATCTTCATGGAACATGATCTTTACTTAATGTCCTAATGATTTTTGGCATAAAAGACAAATCGATAATTTTTAACCATACAATGTATTGTTGGCTATTGCTACAAATATACCCCTGCTACTTATGACTGGTTTTGTGATCCAGGGTCACACATATATAAAATACACTAAACAAAATTATAAACGCAACACTTTTGTTTTTGCGCCCATTTTTCATGAGCTGAACTCAAAGATCTAAGACTTTTTCTATGTACACAAAAGGCCTATTTCTCTCAAATATTGTTCACAAATCTGTCTAAATCTGTGTTAGTGAGCACTTAATCCACCATCCACCTCACAGGTGTGGCATATCAAGATGCTGATTAGACAGCATGATTATTGCACAGGTGTGCCTTAGGCTGGCCACAATAAAAGGCCACTTTAAAATGTGCAGTTTTACTGGTCTGGGGGGTCCGAAAATCAGTCAGTATCTGGTGTGACCACCATTTGCCATCTCCTTCGCATAGAGTTGATCAGGTTGTTGATTGTGGCCTGTGGAATGTTGGTCCACTCCTCTTCAATGGCTGTGCGAAGTTGCTGGATATTGGCAGGAACTGGAACACGCTGTTGTATACGCTGATCCAGAGCATCCCAAACATGCTCAATGGGTGACATGTCCGGTGAGTATGCTGGCCATGCAAGAACTGGGTTGTTTTCAGCTTCCAGGAATTGTGTACAGATGCTTGCAACATGGGGCCGTGCATTATCATGCTGCAACATGAGGTGATGGTCATGGATGAATGGCACAACTATGGGCCTCAGGATCTCGTCACGGTATCTCTGTGCATTCAAAATGCCATCAATAAAATGCACCTGTGTTTGTTGTAACCATAACATATGCCTGCCCATACCTTAACCCCACCGCCACCATGGGCCACTCGATCCACAACGTTGACATCAGCAAACCGCTCACCCACACGATGCCATAGACGCTGTCTGCCATCTGCCCTGTACAGTGAAAACCGGGATTCATCCGTGAAGAGAACACCTCTCCAAAGTGCCAGACGCCATCGAATGTGAGCATTTGCCCACTCAAGTCGGTTACGACGACGAACTGCAGTCAGGTCGAGACCCCGATGAGGACGACAAGCATGCAGATGAGCTTCCCTGAGATGGTTTCTGACAGTTTGTGCAGAAATTCTTTGGTTATGCAAACCAATTGTTGCAGCAGCTGTCCGGGTGGCTGGTCTCAGATGATCTTGGAGGTGAAGATGCTGGATGTGGAGGTCCTGGGCTGGTGTGGTTACACGTGGTCTGCGGTTGTAAGGCCGGTTGGATGTACTGCCAAATTCTCTGAAACGCCTTTGGAGACGGCTTATGGTAGAGAAATGAACATTCAATTCACGGGCAACAGTTCTGGTGTGGCAATACATCCTCTCCCTTACCAAAAAGTAGTATACTTCAAGTTTATTTTATTAAGTATACTTAAGTAGAGTTCAAGTATATTTTAAGTATACTTTATGTAGTAAGTATACAAATATCAGTGTACTAGTAGTATACTTGTAAGTGTACTATTTCAATACTCCTTGCGACTAAATTGGCCCACATTCTAGTATATAAAAGTATACTTTTAAGTATACTTTAAGTATAATAGTACTAAACTTTGAGTACACAACAAGTTTACATCAAAGTTTTTAGCTTGTACTGCAACTATAATAAAAGTGAACTTATAGGTATACTGATAGTTCTCTAATTAAATACTTGTAGTAGCATTTTAGTATACTTATATACTTATAGACGTATAGTCTCAGTAAACTACTAGTTTACTAGAAGTTTTATACTGCAAGTTTTCTTTAAGTGAACTTCACATCATACTTTAAGTATACTGTACTATGTCCCTATTTAGGTATTAATTTGTATATATTTTGTTATATGAATATCTGAACATAAAAACATCAAAAGAAAGAGGGTATCTGCGTGTAAACAAAAACATTTTATTCTAGCTTTATGCATTCTTTTTTAAACACTTGAATGTGGGTAAGTTTCATGAATAAAAAATAAATAAATAAACAACATTTTGAACAAAAAGCTGAAAAAAGACTATGAATTTGGATTCAGAATGATAATCAAAATGTAGATAGAGTCGATCAACACCCCAAAGCTTGACAGTCATTATTACCTCTTCATTGGTCGACATTTTATTCCATTATGTTACACAGTTTTGATGCTGTTTTATGTCTGATGATAGAATTAGATTACATGTGGAAGCATGTTGTTTTGGTTTCTTCTTCACTTTAGTTTTTTGGAAATTCTGTACAGAAGATGTGTGCTAGCGCCCCCTACCATATAACAATGAAAACACGAATTCTAGGAGCACAAGTATATCTCAAATATATTTAGACTTTTTCTAAGTATAAGTCAAGTATACTTAAATGTCATTTTAAGTATATTTCTGAGAAGTACATAAAGCCCATTTCTGAGAAGTACATAAAAAGTAGACTAAAAGTATACTTTCCTATTTTTAGTTTAAAATAAGTATACTAATAGCACACTTGACTAAACTTATTTTTTGTAATGGCTGTTATGGGTGTAAACAAAAGCTTTGGTCTATAAAAAGAGTGAATGTGTTGGCCACTGAGTGTTTGAAGGGATCCAATCCACAATGCTGATTCTGGAGCTACTACTGCTCTTATCAGTGTTGATCAAAGCAGAACAGCCAGACTGTAGGCAGCAGGGAAAAGCACAGCTGCCTGAGTTCATCAAAGATGGAGCTCTAAAGATTGGAGGCATCTTCACATTTTACACAGGCTATACAGGGGTGATTCCGCAGTTTACTCGATTACCTCCACAACCAAAATGCAAGGAGTATGTATGTCTTCAATGCAAATTGTTATCATAGTGTAATGTAATGTGTAGGATTGAATAATGCATTGATGTTTGTGTTTTGCTTAAAAAGAAGCAGTACTTGCTTTTATGTGCTACTTTTTTTCCGCTCTTCCTTTAACGAAAAAAATATGTCTCTTTAGTATCAATTATAGGGAATTTAAATTTGCATGCACTATGATCTTCGCAATAGAGGAAATAAATAAAAACCCAAATATACTCCCAAACCACACACTGGGGTATGAAATCTTCAATGCTTGTGGATTCTCTAATATTCTTCAGTCTGCACTTTCACTGTTCAATGGACAAGATGCCGTCTTTGATGAATTAAACTGCACCAAGGCCAATACTGTACAGGCTATAATAGGTCATTCAGGATCCACTCCAACCATTGGCTTTGCTAGAATAGCTGGCCGATTCCACATACCAGTGGTAAGATGTCATCCGATTATATTATCTGCCTGTGCATCAAGTTTACCATTACTATGCTGGTATAAATTAAGTTTGTTTATATATATATATATATATATATATATATATATATATATATATTTTTTTTTTAGCTCTCTCTGTAAACAAAACAAACAAACAAAAAACTATGTATAAATGTTCCTAAAGTCTCAAATTGTTTTGTATTAGTATATATATTACATGGCAAAAGCTAAACATACTGTATATTATACAGATAAAGATGTTAAAAAAGTTGTCACGTTTACTTAACTAATGGTCTTTTCACATGAAGAGAAAAACATGTACTAAAAAAAGAAGTCTCATTCAAGCTGTTGTCACATCTGTATTTGTGTTCACACAGATCAGTCATTTTGCTACCTGTGCTTGCCTAAGCAACAGAAAAGAGTTTCTTTCTTTCTTCAGAACTATTCCAAATGATTACTACCAAAGCAGAGCACTGGCCCAGCTGGTGAAACATTTTGGCTGGACATGGGTGGGAGCCTTAAGCAATGACAATGATTATGGTAAAAATGGCATTGCTACATTTATTAAGGCTGCACAAGAGGAGGGAGTCTGTATTGAATACTCAGAAGCTTTTGAAAGCACAGGATCAAAAACATCATTAACAAATATTGTAGACACTATCAGAACCTCCACATCTAAGGTAATAATGGCTTTCATGTCGCACAGAGAGATTAAGATACTGGTGGATGAGCTATACAGGCAAAATATTACAGGACTGCAGTGGATAGGAAGTGATGCCTGGATTACAGATGACTCTTTAGTAGATAGCCATGGCCACACTTTGCTAATTGGATCTATAGGATTCACTGTCCGCAATGCTCAAATACCTGGACTAGGCCCTTTTCTACAAGATGTCAACCCCTCTCAGTTTCCTAAAAGTATGTTTCTCAAAGAATTCTGGGAAAACGTTTTTCAGTGCTCACTGAGCCCAAATACAACACAAAGGTCATGCAATGGCTCAGAGCACTTAAAATATGTCAAACATCCTTTTACTGATGTGTCTGATCTGAGATATGCCAATAATGTCTACAAGGCTGTATATGCAATTGCTCATGCACTGGATAATCTCTTGTCATGTAAGCAACAAAAAGGCCCATTTGCTAACTCCACCTGTGCCCAACCAACTACAGTACAACCCTGGCAGGTAAAATATCTTCTAAATAGAAAATCTAAATATCTAACTTTAAATATATGTAAACATCCAAGTAAACGGCATGATTCAAACAAAAGATTAATTAATTTATTATTATTATTTTTTTAATCGATGTAGTCACCATATGGTGTTATCAATTTACAATTTTTTTTTTTAAAAATCCTTATTTTGCCATTTCAGATTTTACATTATCTGCAGACTGTGAATTTCACCATGAATGGGGGAGAAACACTGTTTTTCGATAGCAAAGGTGACTCCCCTGCGAGATATGAACTGGTAAACTTACAAAAGGTCACAAAAGGCACAATGGAAGTAGTCACAATTGGCTACTATGATGCAACTCAGCCTCGTGGGCAACAGTTTACTATGAACAATGTCAACATCATCTGGGGAGGAGGCCTAAGGACTGTAAGAGTCTCTTTTCAAA
The DNA here is from genome assembly GCA_027422415.1 of Schizothorax lantsangensis. Lineage (NCBI taxonomy): Eukaryota > Metazoa > Chordata > Actinopteri > Cypriniformes > Cyprinidae > Schizothorax > Schizothorax lantsangensis. Next base: position 19,602,846 of record CM049846.1, on the reverse strand, counting down.
TGAACTCACCAATCAAAACAAAATCCCCAAGTGCACATGTGATGCAGCGATGCATCATAACGGCACAGACAAACATGTGTAAACATGTGCAAACATGTGCAAACATGTCATACAGCATATTATTTTTCTATTGTTGTTCAAGTAGATTTCCCCTGGTGTGTGGCAGGTGCCTGTGTCTGTGTGCAGTGAGAGCTGTCCCCTAGGCACTAGGAGAGCGGTGCAGAAAGGAAGGCCCATCTGCTGTTTTGACTGTATCCCATGCCCTCCAGGAGAGATTAGTAACACAACAGGTAATGCTTGTTTAATTGCTCTTTTAACACTTGCAGTTCATCAAAAGAGGATCAAATGGAAAAGTTTTACAATAATTTTAATCTAAATGATCGTATAAACTGTCCTCAAAGCATATTATTACTATTTTTAATGAGTGGTAAATGATCAGTTAGTTGTATATGATCGGCTAGAAGAGGCTTAATTGAAATAACAGGCTCATTACTATTGCAATTCCATTTTTCACCCACACCAGATTCATCTGACTGTGTGAAGTGCCCTTTTGGATACTGGTCCAATAGCAGAGGTGATGAGTGTGTCAAAAAGACAGTGGAATTCCTGTCATTCACCGAAATCATGGGTATCGTTTTGATGATGTTTGGGTTACTTGGGGCATTTCTAACTATGTTCATATTTGTAGTATTTTTTCACTACAAACACACACCAATAGTAAAAGCCAACAACTCAGAGCTGAGCTTCCTGCTGCTCTTCTCATTGACTTTGTGTTTCCTTTGTTCACTCACTTTCATCGGTCGGCCCACTGAGTGGTCCTGTATGTTCCGTCACACAGCATTTGGGATTACTTTTGTCCTCTGTATCTCTTGTGTTTTGGGGAAAACAATAGTGGTGTTAATGGCTTTTAAAGCTACACTTCCAGGAAGAAATGTCATGAAATGGTTTGGGCCTCTTCAACAGAGAATCAGTGTTGTTGGCTTTACTCTTGTACAGGTCCTCATCTGTTTCCTTTGGTTAACAATATCCCCACCTTCACCATATATGAACATGAGCTATTACAGAGAAAAGATCATCCTAGAATGCAGATTAGGCTCAGCTGTCAGTTTCTGGGCTGTGCTGGGTTATATTGGCTTACTGGCTGTATTGTGCTTCATTCTGGCTTTTCTAGCTCGGAAGCTGCCTGATAACTTTAATGAAGCCAAATTCATCACATTCAGCATGCTCATATTCTGTGCTGTCTGGATTACCTTTATCCCAGCTTACCTAAGCACACCTGGGAAGTTTACAGTAGCAGTGGAGATATTTGCCATTTTAGCTTCCAGTTATAGTCTACTGATCTGTATTTTCATTCCAAAATGTTATGTTGTCCTGCTAAGACCAGGTGCAAACACAAAAAAACATTTACTAGGAAAAATGCCACATTAACCTGTTCATATGTTATAAAAAGGATTCAGCATAAACATAACACTTTTAACTGAATTAATATAGCTGAATATAAAAAAAAAACAACAACAACAAAAAACTACTAAGGTCACATCAGACATCGAAGGGCTCAGTGAAGACCTGAACAATTTTCAGTCATCCAAGTAAATGCAACAGATATTATCTCCCTCTAGTGAAAAAAAAAAAAAAAAAAAAAAAAAAAAAAAAAGGTTATAGGACTACTAATGTAAGACATTAATTTTATCATTCTTTCTCTTCTGTTTCTCACACTGTAAGTCTTTTAAGTCATTATCAGACCTTTATGGGTGAATATGATAATATGTGAGTTTTTTTGTTTTGTTTTGTTGTTGTTTTTATGATAAAGTTATGACAGCTTGCGGTCAGTGATAACGACATTGCCACTGCAAATGTTTAACTGCCAAAAGAATGTCATGTCAGCTTCTCAATTATTGTACTGTAACTCAGAAATGCTCTTAACTCTTACTACACTGAACTTTACAAATAAAATGTATACCAAATATAAACCTCCTGCATGCCTCCATTCCCATGGAAGACCTAAATAACACAAAAGGCCATTAAAAAAAATCAGTTCCCAAACTATCATATTTTGGTGTTTAGACTAATTATAGAAGGTATAACATCAGGCATAACAAAATTCAGGACTGGTGGGTACCTTGCCATATGGACTTTGGCAAGGGAACAACAAACAAAAAGCATGCACATCCTCTGGCCTACACAGAGAGAGAGAAATATACATGTATGACCAATCTATAATTAAAATGGCAAGAGACATCAGGGATATTTCAAATTATACAAATTATACTTTTGGGTGAGTAGCCCTGTCAAGATAACATCTATTGTCCTATTAACTTCCCCCTGCCCCATTGCTCTTTATCTTTTTTATTAAAGCAAATATTCAGTCAATTCAGAGTAGGTTAAAAATATTTTCACTCAGACTCATTTAGATTAAATTCACTCTGACTCATTTAGATTCAATTTTATAATTAATGATCATTGGGTGAACTATCTCTTTAATGTTTTTATTAATTATTATTATTATACTGCCAGTATGTCGCTTTAATGTCTTGATTAATGAGTAAGTCACTCATTCATTGATTTGTTCAAATGGCTGATTCATTCATGAATGAAGTAAATGGCTCTCTTTATAATAAACAGGCCACTGAGACATTGGTTCACCTGATGGTTCACCTTTGCCTCAATATCTTGAATTTTGGAGGCATACAACTGCATTCTATAGGCTACATCGCGCAGTACCTAATCAACTAATATAAGGTGACCTAAGTAGGTCTGAGGTGGGGCAGGCGCGTTAAAATTCATTAATAATTTTAACATGTTATTTTTTTCCCATTACAATGAATTATATATATATATATATCAGAGGTCGCGTTAACCGAAAATGTTCCATAATTCGCCTATTGCGATTTATTGGATGGGAGGCGCACTATATGTAAGGTTCATTCATCAACTGAAAACAGAATCGACTGGGATTTAAGAATCGATATTGGTTCAAAAAATGAGAATCTATTAAAATCGAGAAATCTATTTCTTTTAACCCAGCCCTAGCAAATTTTGTTGTTTTTAGTGGCCTCCACTGTCACTGCGGTGATCACTCTGTGATGTTGAACATGAAAAGTGATGCACAGTCTCTGTTCATCTGTTCTCTTCATAAATAAATAAATGCATAAGCCTATATGCTCATCCTGTAGGTTCATTATTAGAAAAGAAAATGTGAACAAAAATACAAGCAATTAAAATATGAAAATTAAAATGACGGGTAATAATAGATTATGATGGATCTTTTACGACCCTGTCCATCATATATATATACAGGTGCATCTCAATGAATTAGAATGTTGTGAAAAAGTTCATTTTTTCTTGTAAGTTATTTCAAAAAGTGAAACTTTCATATATTTTAGATTCATTGCATGTAAAGTAAAACATTTCAAAAGTTTTTTTTTGCTTTAATTTTGATGATTAGGGCTTACAGCTCATGAAAGTCAAAAATCAGTATCTCAAAATATTAGAATATTTACATTTGAGTTTCAATTAATGACCATCCCTACAGTATAAATTCCGGGTATCTCTTGTTCTTTGAAACCACAATAATGGAGAAGAATGCTGAGTTGGCAATGATCCAGAAGATGAACATTCATGCCCTCCACAAAGAGGGTAAGACACAGAGGGTCATTACTGAAAAGTGTGGCTGTTTACAGAGTGCTGTATCAAAGCATATTGAATGCAAAGTTGACTGGAAGGAAGAATTTGGGTAGGAAAAGGTGCACAAGCAACAGGGATGACCGCAAGCTTGAGAATACTGTCAAGCAAAGCTGATTCAAACACTTGGGAGAGCTTCACAAGGAGTGGACTGAAGCTGGAGTCAGTGCATCAAGAGTCACCACGCTCAGACGTCTTCAGGAAAAGGGCTACCAAGCCACTTCTGAACCAGAGACAACATCAGAAGCGTCTTACCTGGGCTGTGGAGAAAAAGAACTCAGTGGTCCAAAGTCCTCTTTTCAGATGAAAGTAAATTTTGCATTTCATTTGGAAATCAAGGTCCCAGAGTCTGGAGGAAGAGTGGAGAGGCACATAATCCATGTTGCTTGAAGTCCAGTGTGAAGTTTCCACAGTCAGGGATGATTTGGGCTGCCATGTCATCTGCTGGTGTTGGTCCACTGTGTTTTCTGAGTCCACGGTCAATGCAGCCATCTACCAGGAAATTTTAGAGCACTTCATGCTTCCTTCTGCTGACAAGCTTTATGGAGATGCTGATTTCATTTTCCAGCAGGATTTGGCACCTGCCCACACTGCCAAAAGTACCAAAAGCTGGTTCAATGACCATGGTGTTACTGTACTTGATTGGCCAGCAAACTCGCCTGACCTGAACCCCATAGAGAATCTATCGGGTATTGTCAAGAGGAAGATGAGAGACACCAGACCCAACAATGCAGATGACCTGAAGGCCACTGTCAAAGAAACCTGGGCTTCCATACCACCTCAGCAGTGCCACAAACTGATCACCTCCATGCCACGCCGAATTGAGGCAGTAATTAAAGCAAAAGGAGCTCCTACCAAGTATTGAGTACATATACAGTAAATTAACATACTTTCCAGAAGGCCAACAATTCACTAAAACTGTTTTTTTTATTGGTCTTATGAAGTATTCTAATTTGTTGAGATAGTGAATTGGTGGGTTTTTGTTAAATGTGAGCCTAAATCATCACAATTAAAAGAACCAAAGACTTAAACTACTTCAGTCTGTGTGCACTGAATTTATTTAATACACGAGTTTCACAATTTGAGTTGAATTACTGAAATAAATGAACTTTTCCACGACATTCTAATTTATTGAGATGCACCTGTATATATATATATATATATATATATATATATACTGTATATATATATATATATACACACATACATACATACTTACATATATATATATATATATATATATATACAGTTTAAGTCAAAACTTTACATACACCTTTCAGAATCTGCAAAATGTTAATTATTTTACCAAAATAAGAGGGATCATACAAAATGCATGTTATTGTTTATTTAGTACTGACCTGAATAAGATATTTCACGTAAAATATGTTTGCATATAGTCCACAAGAGAAAATAATAGTTGAATTTATAAAAATGACCCCGTTCAAAAGTTTACATACACTTGATTCTTAATACTGTGTTGTTGCCTGAACGATCCAAAGCTGGGGTTTTTTTTTGTTTAGTGATAGTTGTTCATGAGTCCCTTATTTGTTCTGAACAGTTAAACTGCCTGCTGTTCTTCAGAAAAATCCTTCAGGTCCCACAAATTCTTTTGTTTTCCAGCATTTTTGTGTATTTGAACCCTTTCCAACAATGACTGTATGATTTTGAGATCCATCTTTTCACACTGAGGACAACTGAGGGACTCATTTGCAACTATTACAGAAGGTTCAAACGCTCACTGATGCTCCAGAAGGAAAAGCCATGCATTAAGAGCCGGGGCGTGAAAACTTTTGAACAGAATGAAGATGAGTATATTTTTCTTGTTTTGCCTAAATATCATATTTTTTCATTTAGTACTGCCCTTCAGAAGCTACAGAAGATACTTACATGTTTTCCAGAAGACAAATTAAGTTAAATTTACCTTGATCTTCAAATTCAAAAAGTTTTCACTCCCTGGCTTTTAACGCATGGTTTTTCCTTCTGGAGCATCAGTGAGCGTTTGAACGTTCTGTAATAGTTGCATATGAGTCCCTCAGTTGTCCTCAGTGTGGAAAGATGAATCTCAAAATCATACAGTCATTGTTGGAAAGGGTTCAAATACACAAAAATGCTGGAAAACCAAAGAATTTGTGGGACCTGAAGGATTCTCAAGAGACTCATGAACAACTATCACTAAACAAAAAAAAACACAGCTTTGGATCATTCAGGTAACAACACAGTATTAAGAATCAATTAAGTGTATGTAAACTTTTGAACGGGGTCATTTTTATAAATTCAACTATTATTTTCTCTTGTGGACTATATGTAAACATCTTTTATGTGAAATATCTTATTCAGGTCAGTACTAAATAAACAATAACATGCATTTTGTATGATCCCTCTTATTTTGGTAAATAATTAACATTTTGCAGATTCTGAAAGGTGTATTTAAAGTTTTGACTTCAACTATAATATTTTATTTTATTTTATTTAAAAAAAAAATTATTGTGTCGGTCAAACATCAACATTGAGGTATAAAACAATACAACCCACTGAACTGACTGTATGTCTATCCCTTACCACGTAATTTTCACTGGTGTGAATTGAAATGTACCATGTAAGGTCATTAAACTCCTTAATTCAAATGTAAAAATTGTAAATTGTTAAATATTTTGTGCTAAACATTTTGTCATTTTATTTTGAATAAAGTTCCTAATTAATCAATCATTAAATTTATTCAAATTAAAGCAACATGTAGTGCCATCTGAAGACGCGACGGAAATAAGTCTAAGATTTTATATATTTTTCAGTAGTTATTGTACTGCTTCAGTTAAACCAAATATCATCTGAAATAGTGTTTGTGTAAAGTAATGTTTACCTCTGAGAATTGGCCCTTGTGTTTCACATCAGTACCTTCCTCCTGTGTCACTAAAGGAGTGTATAAAGCTAGGACACTAATCTGAACAGGAACTCTAAACCAGCACAGCCTCTGAGATGAGAGGAGCCACTGTGGTTCTACTTGCTCTGCTGACAAGAGCACTGAACCCTTGCTGTAGATCGCTTAGCCCAAGAGATGCTGATGGACAAAATGAACAAAGTGAGCATTCAGAGGATAGAGCTGTTAATGTTAGCAAAGCCTTGACATTTACTACAAGAGATGTTCTGATAGCATGTCAAGGGTGGGTATGATTTGTTTCAAGTTCATTTCATTTACTCATGTACTTTTTATTTGTATTATATATATATATATATATATATATATATTGTATTAACAATATGAATATAATGGCATGGTGAATATCTGATTTTTACATGAAATGTTATTAAGAAAGATGACAGAAAATGATTGTGTGACTCCATTGTGCTATGATTGAATAATCATGTGCATTTGGTTTTGGACACAGTGAGTCTATGATCTTCTGTTTGTCTTTTTTCCAGTTACTTTGTAGAGAAATGTCATTCTACACACATGGTGATCCTTTCTGTGGAAAAACTTGAAGCAATCAGAGTGCAGATGTTTTATTCAAGTTGCCCAGTATTCTGCCTTTGTGAAGTCCTAAATGGGCAGGTCCTGGGCACACAGCACAAACTGGAGCTCAACCAGACCATTCTGGGCTCAAATAAGGTAAGCATTTTAAACACGGATTGCTAGAGTAAATGAATATGAAAGTGTGAAATGTGAAACAACAGATTGCAACCAATGCAAAGTTGAAAAGCTTGAAATTAAATGTACACATCTTGAAAACCTTTTTTTCTTTCTTTTTATGTCT
>CM049846.1:19280416-19590416 GCA_027422415.1 Schizothorax lantsangensis | reverse complement strand
CACCATCATGGTAACACACATGATACTTAAATAATGTAATAAACTTTCATTAAACAAGAGAAGATGTAACATAAAGCCCAAATGTACATAACTGATAACAAATACTATTAAAAAACATGATTATTTAAACAAAATACTTTCAAATGTGGAGTGTCACGCAGAGAATTCTGGGAATATCAGTTTACAGTTTTTGACTGTAAATTATACATCGATTTGTTATTTTTTTACTTCTAAAAACTGTACAATTAACAGCATTTTACTATAAAATTACATGAAATGTCTGGTTAGATCTTTTACAGTTTTTCCCTGTATATAGTACGGGAACATACTGTTAACCTATTAACAGTTTTTTTCAGTAGCGTTTTTACAAAATGTTACAGTTAAAACTACACTTATTTTTTACAGTGTAGTTTGCTGACATATGCTTATACAGCGGTCGGATGTTTTGAACTACCGTTCAGTCTGTATTTCACACAGTGCCATGAGGAACGCTGGAGGATCACTGAGACCCCGGTTGAGAACCACTGTATTATAGCCTAGTGTTTACTGTACGTTTTTAAGTTAATATAAACATATGTGTATGTAATCTGTGTGGATTTATTTATTTATTTAATTCTGTAAATGTCTTGTTCAGTCATGGAACTATTTGGCACAGGCTAAGATCTTTATGCAATCTGAAAACAATGACATCATCCCGCATAACACAAGCTGATTGACCTCTGTTGATTCTGCAGTCCTGTCCCAGTTTACGAACTTACTGCTTAACTTTTAAATAGTTTGGTTGTGTTTGCTGCAAGCAATGAAAATCTTCAGAAAATTCAGAATCTTAAGATAAGTGAATGGTTTCATTATTTATATGTAACATTTTGACATTTTGAGTGGTCTGCATTTATCAGTTTCTAAATAAAGCAACATTACATGATGTTTAATGTAAGGAGTGAGTAACAAAGAAAATAAGTAAAGGCAGCATGATAATATGCATTGTGTCAGTAACAGCAGCAGCAGTAACAGTAGCAACAGAGAGACAACTTTACTGCAAAGATATAGTCATATTCCACTTGCAGTTTCTACATGGTGGTGCGGGTGAGTCATCTTGGTAACGTGAATTTAAAATCCATATATGCGTGTGGGGAAGTGTCATGCATGAGCAGTAAAGAGCGAGTGTGCCATGCATTAAGAAATAAATCTATCGTTTATCATCAAATGGGGCACATATGCTATGCTTAATGAGTCCCTAGCATGTGGATGCTGTTTTTTTTTTTTTTTTGAGTCAACATTCAGTAATTGGTTAACAAGCTTATTGTAAGCAATTAAAAAAAAAAAAAAAAAAAAACAATATACATTGCAAATTATATAATGTGTTATTGTTGTGCTGTGATGTTCTGAAATACACATTTTTAATTCCCTACTTGTTTTTCCCACATATGATTTACCACAAGGACATGTTAACTGTTTTTTTTTGTTTTTTTGTTTGTTTGTTTGTTTTTTGTATGTTTTTACAAGTTATTATCCCTTTTATCGGAACTGATTTTTTAATGATGTACAGTGATACATATAATTAGATCGATTGCATGCACCACAATGATAATTACCTTCTGAACTGTGCACAAATAACACAATTATTTCCAATAATTATAGTAGGACTTAATTGCAGTAAAATGTTTACATGACACAAACAAACTTCTTCCCTCCAGTTTACAGTTTACATTATTCTGATTATTGGCTAAGAAGTGTGGTTATTTTTACTGCAATTATTCACATACCCACAGCACAAATTATAATCTGACATAGGTTTGTTACTGGCTACTATCTGAGGGTTGTCCCCCCTAAAAATATGATTAAAAACCATACTGTGTATTGTAAATAACAAAGTTTTATACTTTAAATAATTGTGTAAGTAGTTAAACAACACAAACGCAAACTGGGAAAAAATGCCTCACAGTGATTTGGTCCAAATGCCTGCTTTCCTCTTTTACATCACTTACACACACACAAGTCCGGTGAGAGAGAACAAAGTCAATAGTTGTGGAACTCCAGTAAGTAAGGCTGTCAAGGCTATTTCTCTTTAATACAGATGATACCAATGTATTTTTCGATGAGTCCGCTATGTTAGCAATAATAACGTTACCTGCTTGACGGAAAGGGTTGCCAGGTTTTCACAACAAAACCCGCCCAATTGCTACTCAAAACTAGCCCAAACTAACCGCGTTTCGAGGGGGTCCCCCGGTAAAAATAGCATTCCGGGGGATAAAATACACGTTATTGGGGTCGCTTCAACCCACAGCAACAGTGTTACAGTAGCTCAATTCCGCGGGAAAACCGCAGACTTGGCAACACTGTGACGGATAGGAATGTCTACAACAGACACGACCGCTGTCGCGGCGCGACCACAACAGCTTGAAGTTGTCTAATTTGGCACAGTCTCCCTGCTGCACTAATAGTAGTAAGGCTTTCCTCTGTGTATACATATCCTTACAAGTAAAATTTTAGCTGTATTATTTGTGTACCCCCCCCCCCCCCAAAAAAAAGCAAAAAAACAAAAACAAAAACAAACTGTCAGAAGAAATTTTTTGTATAATAATACATAATAATAATAATGTAATTACACTAAACTGAAATTGTTGTTAACGTTAGAAACCAACCAACAAACGAATAAGCTTAAATTAGTGCATAAATATCTTACAAATAATCAACCACTTACGCTGACTGTGTAATCTGTACCTGTAATACACATAAATTTACACAGTTGAATGATTTACAGTTATTACAATGACTAATATTACGATTATTTATTCTTACTTAATATAAGATAGCATGTAAAGGAAACAAATACCAACATATATAATCTGTTTAAAAAAATTTACAATTACTATTCATTTACAAAATGGGAATTGTGTGCACTTATTGCTTAATAGCTCACTGGGGAAAACCTTCAGTAATAATGGGTCAGTATTCACTATGGATAGAGGAGCTGTATATAACAGAGCCAGCAGAACTCAGTCTCATCTTCTCTCAGCCACCTCTGAGCTATGGGAAGCTTCAATATTTTGCTATTTTGCTCTCTGCTGTTCATGCACACGGGCTCAACATGTCAGTTGCGTGGTAAATTTGAAATGCCTAATATTTTTAAAGCAGGTGACATTATGATTGGAGGAATTTTTCCTATTTTTAATAAACAAGGAAATGTTATTGCCTCTTTTGAGAGAAAAATGCGAAGGATTAATTGTTCAGGGTAAGTGCAGAAGCATGCTTGTGATTCAAACAGGAAATTATTAAGGGAATTTTTATTGGCTAAATTCAGGCATGCATTGTTGTTCATGTCAAATTTTCTGTACAGATTTGACCTACGTGCCTTCCGTTGGACGCAAGTCATGATGTTTGCAATAGATGAGATAAACCAAGATGAGGGTTTGCTTCCTAACATTTCTTTGGGCTATAAAATAATGGATTCTTGTGCTTCTCCCACTAATGTTTTACGTGCGGCATTCACACTGGTGAGTGAGCAGAAGGAAGAGGAATCTACAACTCAGTGTCACCTTCCGCTTACAGCTCTTGTAGCTGAATCAGGCTCATCACAGTCTTTAGCTGTTGCTGGAACACTTGGACCATTCAGAGTGCCAATGGTAATGGTAACATTAATCAATCCTGCAGTGTAAATGCATTTAAGTATTCCTGATAATGTATAAAGGCCATTTATAATTAGTGTGTTTAAATTTTTTCATTTAATCTAGGTGAGTTACTTTTCAACATGTGCATGTCTGAGTGATAGAAGAAAATATCCATCATTTTTCCGTACAATTCCAAGTGACTACTACCAAGCAAAAGCCTTGGCCTCTCTTGTAAAACTATATGGATGGACTTGGATTGGAGCTTTGCAGTCAGACAATGATTATGGAAAAAATGGGATTTCAGCCTTCACAAAGGAAGTGGAAAAAATGGGAGTTTGCATTGCATTTGTTGGCACAATTTTGAGGACATACCCCCAAAGTAAAATCACTGAAGTGGTTGAATTGATAAAACAATCTACAGTGAAAGTGATCCTGGCATTTGTGCCAGAGGGAGATCTCTATCCTCTAATGAGAGAAACTGTGAAACAAAACATCACAGGAATCCAGTGGATTGCAAGTGAAGCCTGGGTAACTGCAGCAAGGCCCTCTACCCCTGAAATGTTCAAGTCTTTTGGAGGCACAGTTGGATTTGTGGTACGAAAGATGGCTATGCCCAAACTTGGAACTTACCTGAAAAACATCAGTCCTTACTTTCCTTCACAATCCACTTTTGTCAGTGACTTCTGGGAAACAATGGTTGGCTGTAAACCATGTCTTAATTGTGAACCCCTGCCATTTGCAAATGTTACACTCAACAGCCAAATGTGCACAGGAGAAGAAAAACTAAATTACACAGACAAATTCTTTGATGTAACACAAGTAAGAGTAACATATAATGTGTATCAAGCTGTGTATGCAACTGCACAAGCTATTCACAAATTGTTGTTTTGCCAAAGAGATAAAAATAATGTTTTGAGACAGTGCCTAAATGTATCACAGATAACTCCAAAATTGGTGAGCAAGTTGGTTTATTTATTTGTCAAAACACTTAAACATCATAAGTTGACAGTTTCATTAACTATATCATACTTAATTCCAAGGTCAGTGATCACTTACAGAGTGTGAATTTTGTAGATGAATATGGAGAAAATGTGTTCTTTGATGAGAATGGAGACCCACCTGCATCATACGAGGTGATAAACTGGCAGCTAAGAGATGGAGAGGTACAACATGTAACTGTGGGCTATTTCAGCACATCTACAGATGGAACATATAAACTTACAGTTAAAGAGGACAACATTCGCTGGAACACAGGAAATTTGGTACTTATAACTCCAAATAAGCATGTCTTAGTTATTATTATTATTATTATTATTATTATTATTAATTGGCTAAAACATATTATATTAATTTGACAGATACCAAAAGCAGTATGCTCAGACACCTGCCCAAATGGCACAAGAAAGGCCCAAATAAAAGGACGGCCTGTTTGCTGTTTTGACTGCATCCCATGTGCTGATGGTTCAATATCAAATACAACAGGTACCCATTCACCTGTAATACCCTACATTATGTATTTTAACCCATTTAATCCCTTTTTTCACATACATGAAAATATCCAAATGAGGTGTCATTAGTAACCCTTTGAAATATTTAATAATTATTTTGTGATTTTTTTTTTTTTTTTGAAAAGTGTTTAATGGTCGGTCACAATTGTGACAGGTGGTGTAATGTGTATACTGAATTAACATATTTCTGCAGTTATAAAAATATTAATGTTAATTAATTAATGTTATATTGTTACGGGCGAACGAGACGTGAGACGTGCAGATCCATTTGCAAGCTTTTTTTCCAAGACGTGGTCACAAAAAGGCAAGACTCAAACAATGGCAAACAGTAATCCTAAGGCAAGTGTGGGTCTTCAATCGGCGAACAATATCCAGAGGGCTTGAGAAGAGGGGTAGTCCAATAACATAAGCAATAGTCCAGGCGAGGTGCAAACACAGTCCGAAACAGTAAGGCAAAGGGTAAATCCAAGATACACAGGCAAGAATCAGGTAACAAGCAACACAAGGCAAGACTAGACTTGACTATGAACTATGAACAAGAAACTAAGGTGGAAAACTGGCTCCGTAAAGTAGCTATCGCTAGGAGAGAGATAAACAGTAAACAATACTTGGCGATCTGAAAGAGGAAGTCCAAGGCTTATAAAGCGTGTCTGATTGGATTTAGCTGTGTATGTGTAATCAGTGCATTCAGCTGTGTGTGTGTAATCAGTGCAATGGATGGAGAGGCGACCTCTTGTGGCAGTCAGATGGAAGACCACGAACCGGATTTGTGACATATACTGTATATACTGTACCTTAATGCAGCTATTATGCATAAAAACCCTTATACAACACTGAATATTGAGATAAAATACAAAATAATAATAAAATCAATTAAAAATAAATCAATTAATCAACATATTTCAAAATGGTTACTTTATTGTAACATACAGTATATCATACAATTGTTATATTAGTGCTACCAGTATTACAATGTCGATATTGTAACTTATTTGTAACATTTGACATTTTAATTTGGTGCAATATTTTGTCATTGCAACACTTTAGTGCATATATACTGTATGTATACCTAAATTCACTGTTATCCCACCGACTATTGTGACCATCAAGATGTTTAATCATTCTATGACCACACTCAAAAAAACTGAATGCAGTATATGTGAATTCATATATTAATACTAGACACCTTAAAGATAATGTGCACCAAAAATCTTTGTCATATCTTTATGTTAACATACTTTACTAGCCTTTTGTTGATGCAGCCATCATCTTCTCAATGTGCAAACAGGAAACTGTTTTGGTGTCCATTTTGCACTAACCATGTGAAACTGCACATATTTACTTTTTTACGGTCACTATTGTGACTGGATTAAATTGGATTAAATGGTTAAAGCTCAATGAATACTCCAACATAACATGTGTTATCTATTTTTTTTAGGAGCAGCAGACTGCATTCCTTGTCCTGAAGAATACTGGTCAAATGAGAGACGAGACAAGTGTGTCATGAAAATGACAGAGTTTCTGTCTTATACAGAAACTATGGGAATCATTCTGACTGCTCTATCACTGTTTGGAGCCAGCCTTACTGTAGCAACTATGATTATCTTCATACGCTTTAAAGAAACACCTATAGTGAAAGCTAACAATTCAGAGCTGAGCTCACTATTACTTGTTTCACTGTTCTTTTGCTTCCTTTGTCCTCTTACATTCATTGGTGAGCCAACGGTGTGGTCATGTATGTTAAGTCATACAGCATTTGGTGTTACTTTTGCTCTCTGCATTTCTTGTGTTTTGGGGAAAACCATAGTAGTTGTCACTGCTTTCAGAGCCACATTACCAGGAAATAAATTGGCTGGAAAGTTTGGGCCAGTACAACAAAGAGTCATTGTGTTCTCATGCACTGCAATTCAAATAGTCATCTGTGTTCTATGGCTTATAATAAGCCCACCATTTCCTGGTAAAGCTCTGAAGTATAACAATAAAAAGATAATTTTAGAATGCAACACAGGCTCAGATGCAGCATTTTATGCAGTTTTAGGATATATTGGTATTCTTTCAGCAATCTGTTCGATTTTGGCATTTTTAGCTAGAAAATTACCGGATAATTTTAACGAAGCCAAATTTATCTCGTTCAGTATGCTTATATTTTGTGCTGTCTGGGCAACATTTATACCTGCTTATATTAGTTCACCTGGCAAGTACACAGTTGCAGTAGAGATTTTTGCAATTTTGTCATCTGCCTTTGGTTTACTGTTATGTATATTTGTGCCAAAATGTTACATTATTCTCATTAAACCAGAGAGAAATACTAAAAAACACTTGATGGGGAAATTTCAAAAGACTAGTCTCTGATGTATGATTAAAAAAAAAAAAAAAAAAGAAAAGATGAATGATGAAAAATTACCTGTTAAGATCACAATGATACATGAGATTTAATCATAAATGCTATCTAGAGCCCAGACCTTAAGCAGTATTAGCAAATTAACCATTATTATTATACATTTGCTTTTGTTGTAAGTGGGTGATGAAAGTGATTTATGCAGTTGTTTTAACATCATTTGGAAATAAACAAACATTACCAAAAAAAAAAGGTGTTATTATTATTATTATTATTATTAATGTTTTATTTTATATGTCTGTGTGTCATTCATGCATACAAAATGTGCATGGTAAAGAGTTATATATGCTTCAGCAGCAGGGCCTAGTTGTTAACAGGACTGTGTTTGAAATGGTAGCTTTTATGTCAACAATTATATCATTGCACTAAACTCTTTATTGTGATCATATAAACATTTTTCTCCCATAATCCTAAATACAAAACATTTAATAAACATTTTGAGAAACAACTGTGAACAGTTGTATCAAATATGTAATTTGGAATGATAATTATAACAACAACAACAACAACGTGTATATTAATATGTTTAATAACCAGACATTATTATTATTTATTTTTTTTTTCTTTATTGATGAGTTGGCCTCTTAGCTGATTTCATTTGAGTACTATTTCTTCATCATATTCTTTTTGTCATTTCTCTCTGGTTTCAGAAGTACAATATAACATTTAGGAGCAAATATACACAGTAACAGACCAAAGGCAGAAGCCAGAATAGCAAAGACATGGACAGCAACCATATACTTTCCACGAGAGCTCACATAAACTGGAATGAAGGTTATCCACACAGCAAAAAATATTAGCATGCTAAATGTGATGAATTTAGCCTCATTAAAGTTGTCTGGTAATTTTCTGGCCAAAAATGCCAATAAGAAACACAAGGAAGATAGGAAACCGATATATCCAAGCACACACCAAAATCCAATTTCAGATCCCACATTACATTCAACAACCATAGTTGCACTCATGAACTTAGTGTTATTTGATGCAACAGGAGGATTCATTGATAACCATATAATGCAAATTAATGCTTGCACAAAAGTGCACACGATTACACTTGATCTTTGTTTAGCAGGGCCAAACCACTTCATGACATTACTGCCAGGGAGGGTGGCTCTGAAAGCCATTAAGACTACTACAGTTTTTGCCAAGATGCATGAAATACATAGAGTAAAGCTTATTCCAAAGGCTGGATAACGAATCTGACATAACCAGTCAGTGGGCTTCCCTATAAATGTTAGACCAATCAGAAAGCAAGCGCAGAGGAATAGGAGGAGAAGGAAACTTAACTCTATATTGTTTCCTCGTATGACTGGAGTCTTTCTGTACAATATAAACACAACAATCACTGCTAATGCTGCACAGGCTCCGAATGCTGAAAATGTCCATAGTATTATTCCCAAGGGCTCCTGAAAGGACAAAAACTCTAAAGTTTTGGGGATGCACTGGTCTTGGGCTTGGTTTGGCCATGTTTCCTTTGAACATGTCAGACAATCAATTGAGTCTGTGGAGAAATTGAGGAGAAAGCGGAGCATAAAACACTAGTTTTCCTTTTCTTTCTTCTCAAAATACCAGTAATTGAGGTGCCATGAGGATCACACCTGTTTGATTACTGATCTCTCCCTCAGCACATGCTATACAGTCAAAGCAGCAGATGGGCTTTCTTTTTTGCCTGGCTTTCCTGGAGCCTGGCAAACAGCTTTTACTACACAATGATTCTGGTGCCTAATGACCACAGCAAAAGAAGCAGTAAAATAATAATAAAAAAAAAAAAAAAAAAAAAACACACACGCAACACAGTCTGAACTCAATGAGAGCGAAAGATCAATAAATACTTTCCTTGCATAGAGAAATATCCAACATATAATCACTATGTATAGTGTTTGCAAAATAATCTAATTAATTGGCACCGTGTGAAAACCTAAAATGTTGCTAGATCATCTATACAAACAGTGAAAAAATACACATGTATAAATATATTCAAGAGTGAATTTTTGTTTAAAATTAAAATGTTTAATACAAAATGAAAACATAGAAAAGAATAAGAGTGAACCTTCTTTTTGTTTAAAAGGTCTTTGTCGTCTTCAAGGGAGGCATATAACACTAGTTGGATTCTTAGTTCAGCCATAAACATTAAGTTGATCTGATGGAAAAGCAAACATAGCAAACCCATTAAAAAAGATGTGCATATCAGTGAATGTAAAATTTTGGTAACACACACCTGCCATGGCAGAATGGATACAGACTCCCACATGTCCCATTCTAGCCTTTTCCTGGCACACACCTTCTCTCCTCTGAATAAAGTGTGTGCCACTCTCATAATTACTGGCTCATCTATTTAAGGACCCTCAGCCGGCAAGAAAGTCTCTTCCCAAAACTCTTTGTGAGCAACGAAACATTTACTCTTCTGAGGTAATTGCCAAGCTGTGGGATAAGGGCAAACCCTAAGATCCTTTCAACAGATCACCAAAATCATAGAATCCCAGCCTCCCTCACTGAAGATGAGTATTTTGTCGTCTGCACTCTTTCAGGACACCATGAAGAATCCACAGGAGTTTATTATAACCAGAAGAAGATTTTAAAATCACAGTTCCTCCACCCTTGTGTGAGTGCAACTTTGCCAGACAAATATTAAATCTTTCATCAGGTGGCAAACCGAGCATAGTCTGTATCCACACCGATGCAATGAAAGTAATGATCACTTTAATCTGAAATAGATCACTTATCATCTGGAAAACTCTCTTGTTATGAGACTGAACAGGACAAAGTAGCTCTTCCCAATATTTCTAGTGTACAATCAACCAGGTACCACTGTAATAACACTGCCAATGGAACAAATCAATATTTGACTAAAAATCTAATAATTTGACAGCATGTTAATTGTTAAGTGATATAATGCTAAAATATATAATGTATTACTAGAGGTATTTTGAAGGATGTCAGAACAGTACAGCTTCTCCCACGATTACAGGGCTTGGCTGCTTTTGTTATCTTCACAGCTTTGTCCACTGCCCTTCTCTGGCTGTCCATTGACCAGAGAAGAGACCTCTTCAAGATACAGGTATGCATCACCGCTGTCCCTGATGTGGTAGCCCAGAGATAGGTTTGGCAAAAGGTCTTGCCGCTGGTTTATCTCTCTCACAGCAAAGATCATCGTCTGCATCCACCTCAGGGCTCGAGGGGTAAAGCTGCAACAGATTTCACACACCTGTATAAATGATTCATTGCATAACGGCAATAAAACAAATGATGCAACAAAGGCTTTAAAATGAGACCAAATAGATCTGTTAATCATTCTTATTTGATTTTAATTATTAATTATTGTATTAATCTTTTACACAACATCTTTCAAAAGATGAAACCATGACTCACAATTTATACTTGATTAGCTTAGGTTTGCTTGTGAAAGTTGAAATTAATGGTATTGTGCTGGAATGCAAAGGGAAAATTCCTCCCAAAACCACATCTCCGTCCTCGTAAAAGCTGTAAGTATCCTCATCTCCCTGATAGATGCATGTATCTTTACTCTTAGACTGACTCTGCACACAAATATACAGCAGAAGCCAAAATGTGAGAAGAGTTACACAAAATTGTGCCATAACTGACACAGAAAAATGGACCTGCTGGGTACCACATACAGTATATATATATACATACAATCTGTGATCAAGGGATGGCCTTAAGTTTTTACAAGGAAACACACAAACCAATAGCATGTGGAACTCCTACTGTCAATCTTTTTTTTGTACCAAGCTTCTTTGACCCAATGGTAATGCATATTCACATTCAGTCATAAGACCACCTTTACACATTTAATGTAAAAAGATGTTTGTCATTCTAAAATGCGTTTTCTTTGCCTTTTCGATTAACTTCACCTTAGCTAAGAAGTTTTTTTTTTTTTTTTTTTTCTTCGTACAATAGAAATTAAAAGGAGGGGGCAATATGACGACAGTATTAATTGATTCATTCACTGGGGTCATATGTATTACATACGAGTAAAAGATGAAATAATTTTATTTTTATTGTATTACAATATTATTATTATTATTAAGTGTTTGGAGCACATGGGTAAAGATGGCAGTTAATTTGATATCTAGCAGGAGGACGTCATACACGATATGCAAGGAGCATGATGAACATCTAAAACAAAGGGTAACAGAAGCATCTTCCTGCTGTTTGTCTTGCAAATCATAACAAGATAATGATGTGTATTTTATTATTTACACCTTTTTCAAGCAGCTGTTTATTCAGAATGCAGACTTTAATCAGCCAGTGTTGATGACTCAAAGATACTTCACAATAAAAGACTACATTAAGAGGCTAGTATCAAGGGTTATTTTTTTCTTATATTATTTTTTTCTTATTTTGTTTGCAGAAAAGTATGCAGTATACCAATGCAGAATACATATTCAATGTTGTATATGTATTTTTCTAAAACTGTCAACTGGCTGTGGATGAGATAAACAATGGAACAACAGCCACTCCTGCCTCACAAATCACCTCTGGCAGTGTTGAACAGGTATATAAACATGAAGCATATGTATTGGGGTTGGCCATTGATTAAAATGAATCTGGAACCTCACAATCCACTATTGTCTCCTGGATTGTAAACATGCAATTGCATAAAAAAAAAAAAAAAAAAAAACACATCCCCTCAAATCTTGTCTCAACAGACAATATAATTGTCTTAACAAACAATTTCATATTGGAAAATGCTGCTGATATGGAAGTCTTCAGCATGATGTGTTCAGTAGTTATGTTTTTACTGTTGCCGAATGCATATATGCCTTTGCTTTGCAAGGTGATCTCTCATTCAGAGGCAAAGTCTGCAGTGTTTACTTCATGTTCAGTGTCATATACAATCATGTATAAGAATTCTACAATGATAATTGATTTATTTATTTTATTATTTTTTTATTTTTTTTAATTAATAACTAAATTAGACATTACTGAACAAACAAATATTTCAATTTGTTTCAAATTGTTATATTAGTAAGGGCTACTATTTTAGATTGCTGAGATACAATCTTAAAATCTTAATGCATCATCATCATGTTCTCTTGATTTTTTTATTTTTATTTTTATTTATTTATTTGTGTTTGTGTGTTCACTGAAGACCATGCAATTATTGCAATATTGTACAATAAAGCAGACTATTTCTTTCCTTACTCTCTGCATAATATCATTGTTTTACTTATAAACTGAAAATACTATACCGTATTGAGCCGAATATAAGACGACCCTGATTATAAGACGATTCCCCCTTTTTCCAGATGTACCTTTTGGAAAAAAGGCTTTTTGAAAACCAAATCTTGTTGTTTTGTTGTTGTTTTTTTTCTCTCTGTAAAACAATTTTTTTCTTAAATTTTTTTTCTTTGAAAGTATGGCAAATACTGGTAAAATGTACCAACAATTACATTTAAAAATATACCTCACTGCCCATCTGAATTATATAACATTTAGGCTATCCATCTCATAGTAGCATAACAAAATTGTATTATCAGTAGAAGTGAAATCTTATTGTAGTCTTCAAATCTGGGTACTGTCTTCTGTTTTAAAATCACTTACAGATGAAGTTTGGTCCCATCAGGCTAACATGACAGTCACGACTCATGCTGCTGTAAGCTTTTCTTTTTCTTTTGTTTTCACTCGCGATCTTTACAACACATTACATTACATATTTCATGACACACTCGTTTTATGCGTGTTTGGCGCCACCTATTGTTGTGGGTGTATTATTGACATGTAATGGGGGGGGGGTTATTTTAAGGTGTCCTAGTTACACGTTACATGTAATTACTGTAATAATAATAATAACTAGAATGTACATTTCCTGAAGAAAATGTGAGTGGTGCTTGATGTGGCAAAACTCGCCCATCGGTTGCTAGGTTGGCTTGAGTGGTTTCCACGGCACTGCTAGGCAGTTGCTAGAATACTCTGGCTGGTTGCTAGGGTACCCAGGATGGTTGCTAAGGTGTTGCTATGTGGTTGCTAGGGTACTTGGGGTGGTTGCTAGGGTGTAGCTATGCGGTTGCTAGGGTACTTGTGGTGGTTGCTATGGTATCTGGGGGGGTTGCTAGGGTGTTGCTAGGCAGTTGGTAGGTTACCCGGGATGGTCACTAAGGTGTTGCTATGTGGTTGCTAGGGTAGTCAGGGTGGTTGCTAGGTTGGTTTAACCAGTGACTAGCATGTTGCTAGCATGATTAGCAAGAGACTAGCATGTTGCTAGCATGACTCGCAAGTGACTAGCATGTCGCTAGCATGTTTCTAGCATGATTAGCATGTTACTAGCATGTCGCTAGCATGTTTCTAGCATGATTAGCATGCTACTAGCATGTCTCTAGCATGATTAGCATGTGACTAGCATGTCGCTAGCATGTTTCTAGCATGATTAGCATGTTACTAGCATGTCGCTAGCATGTTTCTAGCATGATTACCATGTCGTTAGCATGATTAGCAAGTTACTAGCATGTCGCTAGCATATTTCGAGCATGATTAGCATGTTACTAGCATGTCGCTAGCATGATGTTAGCATGATTAGCAAGTTATTAGCATGTCGCTAGCATGTTTCTAGCATGATTAGCATGTTACTAGCATGTCGCTAGCATGTTTCTAGCATGATTAGCATGTCGCTAGCATGATTAGCATGTGACTAGCATGTCACTAGCATGTTTGCTAGCACGATTAGCATGTTACTAGCATGTCGCTAGCATGTTTCTAGCATGATTAACATGTCGTTAGCATGATTAGCAAGTTACTAGCATATCACTAGCATGTTTCTAGCATGATTAGCAAGTTATTAGCATGTCGCTGCATGTCGCTAGCATGTTTCTAGCATGATTAGCATGTTACTAGCATGATGTCGCTAGTAGCAATGTTTACTAGCATATCACATGATTAGCATGTTACATGATTAGCATATGTCGCTAGCATGTCGCTAGCATGTTTCTAGCATAGCATGTTACTAGCAGCTAGTATGTTATAGCATAGCATGTCGCTAGCATGTTTCTAGCATATCACATGATTAGCATGTCACTAGCATTCTAGATTATCATGTGAATAGCATGTCACTAGCATGATTAGCAAGTTATTAGCATGTCGCTAGCATGTTTCTGCATGATTAGCAAGTTATTAGCATGTCGCTAGCATGTCTCTAGCATGATTAGCAAGTTATTAGCATGTCGCTAGCATGTCTCTAGCATGATTAGCATGATAGTAGCATGTCGCTAGCATGTCTCTAGCATGATTAGCATGTCGTTAGCATGATTAGCAAGTTACTAGCATGTCGCTAGCATGTTTCTAGCATGATTAGCAAGTTATTAGCATTTAGCTAGCATGTTTCTAGCATGATTAGCAAGTTATTAGCATGTCGCTAGCATGTTTCTAGCATGTCACTAGCATGATTTAGCATACTATTAGCATGTTGTTAGCATGATTAGCAAGTTATAGCATGTCGCTAGCAGTTTCAAGTTATTAGCATGATTAGCATGTTTACTAGCATGTCACTAGCATGATTAGCATACTAGCATGTTTAGCATGATTAGCATGATTAGCATGTCGCTAGCATGATTAGCATGTGACTAGCATGTCACTAGCATGTTTGCTAGCATGATTAGCATGTTAATAGCATGTCACTAGCATAGCATGTGACTAGCATGTTACTAGCATGTCGCTAGCATGTTTCTAGCATGATTAACATGTCACGTTAGCATGATTAGCAAGTTACTAGCATATCATGTCGCTAGCATGTTTCTAGCATGATTAGCAAGTTATTAGCATGTCTAGCATATCGCTAGCATGTTTCTAGCATGATTAGCATGTTACTAGCATGTCGCTAGCATGTTTCTAGCATGATTAGCAAGTTATTAGCATGTCGCTAGCATGTTTCTAGCATGATTAGCATGTCACTAGCATGTCACTAGCATGATTATCATGTGAATAGCATGTCACTAGCATGATTAGCAAGTTATTAGCATGTCGCTAGCATGTTTCTAGCATGATTAGCAAGTTATTAGCATGTCGCTAGCATGTCTCTAGCATGATTAGCAAGTTATTAGCATGTCGCTAGCATGTCTCTAGCATGATTAGCATGATAGTAGCATGTCGCTAGCATGTTTCTAGCATGATTAGCATGTCGTTAGCATGATTAGCAAGTTACTAGCATGTCGCTAGCATGTTTCTAGCATGATTAGCAAGTTATTAGCATTTAGCTAGCATGTTTCTAGCATGATTAGCAAGTTATTAGCATGTCGCTAGCATGTTTCTATCATGATTAGCATGTTACTAGCATTTCGCTAGCATGATTAGCAAGTTACTAGCATGTTTAAAGCATGATTAGCATGTTACTAGCATGTTTCAAGCATGATTAGCATGTTACTAGCATGTTGCTAGCATGATTAGCATGTCACTAGCATGTCACTAGCATGATTATCATGTGAATAGCATGTCACTAGCATGATTAGCAAGTTATTAGCATGTCGCTAGCATGTTTCTAGCATGATTAGCAAGTTATTAGCATGTCGCTAGCATGTCTCTAGCATGATTAGCAAGTTATTAGCATGTCGCTAGCATGTCTCTAGCATGATTAGCATGATACTAGCATGTCGCTAGCATGTTTCTAGCATGATTAGCATGTCGTTAGCATGATTAGCAAGTTACTAGCATGTCGCTAGCATGTTTCTAGCATGATTAACAAGTTATTAGCATTTAGCTAGCATGTTTCTAGCATGATTAGCAAGTTATTAGCATGTCGCTAGCATGTTTCTAGCATGTCACTAGCATGATTAGCATACTATTAGCATGTTGTTAGCATGATTAGCAAGTTATTAGCATGTCGCTAGCATGTTTCTATCATGATTAGCATGTTACTAGCATTTCGCTAGCATGATTAGCAAGTTACTAGCATGTTTAAAGCATGATTAACATGTTATTAGCATGTTTCAAGCATGATTAGCATGTTACTAGCATGTTGCTAGCATGATTTAGATAGATTAGAAATAGTATTAGATAGAGTGGAAGCTTAAATTAGTTTGAATGGGATAGAAATAGTACATAGAAGGGAAGTCTGAGTGTAATCAGCTTCAGTTTGTTTAGATTTGAATTTTGACAGATGGAGTTTGAATAGTCTTGGCTCATCTGAACATTCCGTCAATGTAAGTCATTATATGAATGTATGAATTATATAAATCAACCCTCATGTCTCTATGATGCTCAGATTTGAAAATACACCTCTTTGGGTTTGCGTTGCTAGGGTCATCAATAATGGTTGCTAGGGTGTGGCAAGGAAGTGTCAGTGGTGGTACATGACTGGTTGTTTGCTGTCCCGAGTCAAAAACACCCAGCCCCATGTCTCTACATCACTGTGATCTAAAGATATACAAAATATAGGTCTTGCTAAACGGTTGCTAGGGTACTGTTTTTGGTTGCTATGAAGTGGCTTGACAGCTGCCAGTGATGATATTATAAAGGCTGCTTGTCAGTATGAATGATATAAATCAACCCTCATGTCTCTATGACACTCAGATTTGAAGATACACCTCTTCGGGTTTGGGTTGCTAGGCTGATCAATAATGGTTGCTAGGGTGTGGCAAGGAAGTGCCAGTGGTGGTACATGATTGGTTGTTTGCTGTCCCGAGTCAAAAACACCCAGCCCCATGTCTCTACAACACTGTGATCTAAAGATATGCAAAACATAGGTCTTGCTAAACGGTTGCTAGGGTACTGTTTTTGCTTGCTAGGGAGTGGCTTGACAGCTGGCAGTGATGATATTATAAAGGCTGCTTGTCAGTATGAATGATATAAATCAACCCCCATGTCTCTATGACACTCAGATTTGAAGATACACCTCTTTGGGTTTGCGTTGCTAGGGTCATCAATAATGGTTGCTAGGGAGTGGCAAGGAAGTCCCAGTGGTGGTACATGATTGGTTGTTTACTGTCCCGAGTCAAAAACACCCAGCCCCATGTCTCTATAACACTGTGATCTAAAGATATCCATCTGGCACTTTATAATGGTAGTCTATATGATCAGTTGTTAGGGTGCTCTAAATGGTTGCTAGGGCGTGGCTTGACAGCTTCACAATGATCGTGAGAGTCTGAGTGGTTGCCTGAGTTAAATGAGCCCACCCCCAAGCCTCTGTGACACTGTGATCCAAAGATATCCATCTGGGCCTTTTATAATGGCAGTCTATGGGATCAGTTGCTAGGGTGCTCTAAATGGTTGCTAGGGCGTGGCTTGACAGCTTCACAGTGATCCCGAGAGTCTGATTGGTTGTCTGAGTAAAATGAGCCCACCCCCAAGCCTCTGTGACACTGTGATCCAAAGATATCCATCTGGCGCTTTATAATGGCAGTCTATATGATCAGTTGCTAGGGTGCTCTAAATGGTTGCTAGGGCATGGCTTGACAGCTTCACAGTGATCGTGATAGTCTGATTGGTTGTCTGAGTTAAATGAGCTCACCCCCAAGCCTCTGTGACACTGTGATCCAAAGATATCCATCTGGGCCTTTTATAATGGCAGTCTATATGATCAGTTGCTAGGGTGCTCTAAATGGTTGCTAGGGGCGTGGTTTGACAGCGTCACAAGTGATCCTGAGAGTCTGATTGGTTGCCTGAGCAAAATAAGCCCACCCCCATGTCTCTATGATATTGTGACACTGTGATCCAAAGATATCCATCTGGCGTCCCTCACCATAGTTTATAATGGCAGTCTATATGATCAGATTTTGCTAGGGTCTCTACTAGAAATCATGGAGGGGTCTACAATTTTCAGCATAGGGCATTTCCACTGTGAGCTTGACAGAATCTAAAAATAAAAATCCGGAAATCACAGTGATTTTTTCCCGAGAGTCTGATTGGTTGTCTGAGTAAAATGAGCTCACCCCCAAGCCTCTGTGACACTGTGATCCAAAGATATCCATCTGGGCCTTTTATAATGGCAGTCTATATGATCAGTTGCTAGGGTGCTCTAAATGGTTGCCAGGACGTGGTTTGACAGCGTCACAATAATCCTGAGAGTCTGATTGGTTGCCTGAGCAAAATAAGCCCACCCCCATGTCTCTATGATGGAAGCGATTGTGATGCAGTTCTGGGCTGATTCTTCACCATTCTTAGCATCATTTATGTGGGGCCCCAGTCAATGAAAAATCCCTATGTAAATTACCATAGTAGGAAAGTTTTGTCTCTTGTGTCTTTTGAACGCATGCTGTTTCATGGGCCGTCCCTCACCATAGTCAGAAATGTCAATGATCAAATACTTATTTGACACAGTAATTCACAAATAAATTGCAACTTTGGGATTCTGCGCTCTGAAAATTTGACCCCTCCATGATTTCTAAGTAAGAGAACTTGCAAAATCACAGGGTACAAATACTTATTGACCTCACTGTACATCATTGCGGGGTATGTTCTCGCACAGCTTGATAGCCTCTTCAAATGTGGTGATTCACAAGTTTCTACGAAATTCTCGCTCGGAGCTACGACTCGTCAAAGTTGGCCGCAATGCATTGTCTATGGGATTTTTCGGCCGATTTTTCGCCCAGTGTACGAACATCGTACGCCCGATCGCTTATAAAAGTCATAGCCCGCCATTCCTCAATAGGCCGCTAGATTTGACGCCTGTTTCGTGGGTCTGTGACAAACGGTGCAGGAGGAGTAGCGCGCCGAAGTTTGTACGGAAGAAGAAGAATAATAATAAGTATGAAGAATAATACAAGTGATGCTTTGCCTTTGGCAAGCACCACTAATAATAATAAATTCTGCATAATTACATGTAAGTAACCCTAAGCCAAAACCTAATCCTAACTATAACCATATAGTAAGTACATGTAGTTAATTAATATTACACAGTACTTACAGGTATAATTACACTGTAACAAGGACACCTTAAAATAAAGTGTAACCAGTTTTTTTCTTTTTCTTTCAGTTTTAAACTGTATGGTATAAATAGCCTACAGTGTAATTAAAACATGCGCATGATGTGAAAAGCCACGAGTACCATGTATTTCAGTACCTGGACTTGTTTTACTATTGATCAAACAGGAGACTGTCTCTGGTTCCTGTCTACAATGCTGCTGAGTGTTTTGTGATTGTAGCTCCGTGTAGCTTTGTTTTTCTGTTGGAATTTATTTCTCACTATCATTCTCTGTTGTTTAAACTGCTAATCATCACCATATTTAATTTAATTATCACCATATGTCTTATATTATCTATCATACTAACTTGACATTGTTTGCTTTTAATCTAAATCACTAGCGCAGCGCGTAAGCATTCGGTTAGCTTCTTTTCTCTCTCACTCCGTTTTTCACAAGTATACCAAACAACTGTGCTAAATTGGAATCATTCAACAATCACGGAGAGAAATGGCTTCTTCTCCTGTTATTGTCACTCGCACTGCCTGCTACATGTATAGTGTAACTTTCTCTGTCAGTGGCGAGGGATTCACATGTGATAAATGCAGGGAAATATTTAGGATGACAGAGAAGATTTTAGAACTAGAGACATGCATCCAAACTTTAACTGAGAATAGTAAGAATGTGAGGGCCTTAGATACGGCTTTGGATGCGACTAGCTTAGCAAATCATGTACAATGTTCGGTTCCAGTTGCAGAGCCCCCACAGCAGGGCGACTGGGTGACTGTGAGGTGGCATAGTCACAGAGCTCTTCCATTCTGATCAAAACATCAAAGAGGTTCAATTTCACTTCACTTTCACTTTTTCACTTCCATGATTACATTATTTTAAATTAGTCTACACCCCCAAGATTACTGTTATAAATATGAGCCGTGTCCAAAAGGTAAAGGGAGAGGTGTTGCTACAATTTATAGTAAAATGTTCAATATTTCTCAGAGGTCTGGTTTCAACTATAATTCTTTTGAAGTAATGGTGCTTCATATAACATTATCTAGAGTGGTAAGCGTTAATAATAAGTCTTCTGTTACGTTTGTACTGGCTACTGTATACAGGCCACCAGGGCACCATACAGACTTTATCAAAGAATTTGTTGATTTTCTATCTGAGATAGTGCTGGCGGCAGATAAATTCTTAATTGTTGTTGATTTTAATATCCATGTTGATGATGAAAAAATGATGCATTGGGATCAGCATTTATAAACATTCTTAACTCTATTTGGGATAGACAACACGTGTCAGGACCTACTCATTGTCATAATCATAATTTAGATTTAGTACTACCACATGGAATTGATGTTAATGGCGTTGAAATTCTGTAGCAGAGCGATGTTATCTCAGATCATTATCTAGTCTCATGTATACTCCATATGTGAAGTCACAAAGTGATCCAGAGGCAAAAGGCAAGTCAAAACAGAGAGTTTATCAACCAAAAACGAACTCAGGCAGTCTGTTGTTCGCTAGCCGGAATTGGCAAATGCAGAACAGGAAAAACATTCAGGGAAAAACTGGAACATAGAAGCAGACTTGACTTGAGCGAGAGGGTGTGCAGTCCCGGCCGGAGTGGCGGGCAGCAACTTCCACAGAAGGCAGTACAGTCCGGAGGGCTGCGCCCGGAGGCAAACGGACCACGGGCCGCCGGTAACTGGGAGACTGGGCAGAGACAAGGTCAGACACTAGACAGGACTCGACTCGACTAGACAGTACAGGAATGTTCTAGAAAAAACACAGAGTCACGGTAATAGAGCGAAAAGAGCTTGCAGAATGGCTGCGAAACACAATAATCTGACAAAGTAGTCTAGAAACTCACCGAGTGAAATAGAGGAACAAATCAGCGTCAAAAGGGAACAGGTGACGTCGCAATCAGCGCGAGCGCTGATTGTGAACGCGAACAGCTGAGTCTAGGAGGCGGAGCAAGAAATAGAAAGGAAAAGAAAACTGGAATCAAACCCGGCTCATGACAGTACCCCTCCCCCGAGGAGCGCCCCCTGGCGCTCCCGAGGGAGAAGACTGGCGAGAGCGAAGGAAGTCCTCGATGAGCGAGCGGTCCAGAATGTCCAGAGCCGGAACCCAGCTTCTCTCCTCCGGGCCATACCCCTCCCAACCGACTAGGTACTGAAAACCCCTTCCCCGAGGGCGGGTGGCCAACAATTTCTTGACTCTATACACCGGAGGGCCCTCGACGAGGACAGGGGGGGAGGGTGGGGAAGGACAGGAGGGCAGGCAAATAACGGGTTTAATACACGAGACGTGGAAAACCGGGTGAACCCGTTGTAAATAGTGAGGTAGTTTAAGCCGCACCGCCATCGGACTAAGGATCTTGACTATGGAAAAAGGGCCGATAAATTTGGGCGCTAACTTTCGCGACGGAGACTGAAGGGGTAGGTTACGAGTGGACAATCACACTCTCTGGCCACAAACATATCTAGGGGCTTTAGAACGATGGCGATTGGCGGCCCGACAGACGAGTTCTCTAGTCTTACACAATGTTCTCCGCACCCTCTTCCAGGTAAGCTGGCAGCACTTAATAAGGGCTTGGACAGAGGGGACAGAGATCTCCGAATCCTGCGCCGAGAACAGCGGCGGCTGGTAACCTAGACAACAGTGAAACGGAGATATCCCGGTGGATGACGACGGCAGCGAGTTATAGGCGTATTCGGCCCAACCCAGCTGCTCACACCAGGACGAGGGGTTGTGAGCAGCTAGACTACGGAGCAAATGCCTGAGAATTTGATTGACGCGTTCAGTTTGTCCGTTAGTCTGTGGGTGGAATCCCGACAACAGACTAACCGTTGCTCCCATCTGTCAACAGAATTCCCTCCAGAACTGAGAGACAAATTGAGGCCCTCTATCAGAGACAATGTCAGTGGGTAGCCCATGGACCCTAAAAACGTGATCGAACACAGCTAGAGCCGTCTCCTTGGCCGCAGGGAGCTTGGGAAGGGGGATAAAACGGGCAACCTTAGAGAAGCGATCAACGACTGTAAGAACTACCGTATTTCATGCGGAGGGAGGCAAACCTGTAACGAAATCCAAAGCGATGTGCGACCAAGGGCGAGACGGGATAGGGAGAGGACGAAGTAACCCAGCAGGGGGAGAATTACTAGACTTGGACTGGGAACAGACAGGATAACAGATTACGAAATGGCGTACGTCACGGGCTAAGGCCGGCCACCAAAACTGCTGAGGAACGGTGGCCAGAGTACCCCTAATTCCAGGGTGCGCAACGAGCTTGGAGGCATGACTCCAGCGGAGAACCGCGGGATGAACGGACCTGGGGACAAACAGTCTACCGGCGGGACATTCTCGAGGAATCGTGACACGAGCGAGAGCTCTCTTAACCTGCCGTTCGATTCCCCAGACCACGGCCCCTACCACAAGACTTTCGGGCAGAATAATCTCTGTGGCAGAGCCGTCCTCAGAAGAATCGAACTGCCGAGAAAGCGCATCAGGCTTGGTATTCTTTGAGCCGGGTCTGTAGGAAATGGTAAAGTCAAACCGCCCAAAGAATAAAGCCCATCGTACCTGTCTAGCATTTAGTCTCTTAGCCGAACGAATGTACGTTAAATTTCGGTGATCAGTCCAAACAATGAATGGCTGGGCTGCCCCCTCTAACCAATGACGCCACTCGCCTAATGCCAACCGAATGGCTAGGAGTTCACGGTTACCCACATCGTAATAACGTTCTGCTGGTGAGAGGCGATGAGAGAAAAAAGCGCACGGGTGAACCCGGTCGTCCTGTGATGAGTGCTGCGAAAGCACTGCTCCCACTCCTACATTAGATGCGTCAACCTCTACTATAAACTGTCTTGACGTGTCAGGGGTAATCAGAATAGGTGCGGAAGAAAATAATCTCTTAAGATGATCGAAAGCCTCCTGAGCCGCATTGGACCATGTGAAACGGGATTTGGTCGACATGAGGGCCGTAAGAGGGGCGGCCACCTGACTGAAATTACGGATAAAGCGACGATGAAAATTAACAAACCCCAAAAATCTTTGGAGAGCTGTACGAGAGTCAGGGACAGGCCAGTCCATAACAGCGCACACTTTAGCTGGATCCATACTGATGCCATCGGTGGACACGATCGAACCCAAAAATGAAACCGAACTGGCATGAAAAATGCACTTCTCAGTCTTCACAAAAAGACGATTCTCTAACAGACGTTGCAGTACCCGACGCACGTGCTGGACGTGTTCCTGGAGGGTAGGCAAAAAAATTAGGATGTCGTCCAAGTACACAAAGACGAAAATATTAAGCATGTCCCTCAGGACATCGTTCACCAATGCTTGAAAAACAACTGGGGCATTGACGAGCCCGAACGGAAGTACCCGATATTCAAAGTGGCCTAAGGGAGTGTTGAAAGCTGTCTTCCACTCGTCTCCCTCTTTGATGCGCACTAAGTGGTACGGATTGCGGAGGTCCAATTTTGTGAAAATCCTTGCTCCCTGCAGGATCTCGAAGGCTGATGACATGAGTGGCAGCGGGTACCGGTTCTTAATAGTCATCTCGTTAAGCCCACGATAATCAGTGCAGGGACGCAACGAGCCATCCTTCTTTTTCACGAAAAAGAACCCCGCCCCGGTGGGAGAGGTGGAAGGGACAATGGTACCAGCGGCAAGCGAGTCGGAAAGGTATCTCTCGAGCGCCTCACGTTCGGGAGCGGACAAGGAATATAGTCTACCACGAGGAGGTGTGCTACCCGGGACCAGGTCAATGCTGCAGTCATACGGTCGATGAGGAGGGAGAGAAGAAGCCCGTGAACGACTGAACACCGCTCGCAGATCGTGGTGCCCCTCCGGAACACCAGACAAATCACCGGGCTCCTCCTGAAAAACAGGGACAGAAGAAACAACAGGCATTGCCGAAACAAGACACTTATCATGACAAGACAATCCCCAAGACAAAATGGTCCCATCTACCCAGTTAAACTGAGGGTTATGTTGAGTTAACCAGGGGTGCCCCAAAACGATGGGCGAGGGGAGAACGAAAAATAAATTGTCTCTTGGTGATTGCCGGAAATGGTGAGACTCATCGGAGCAGTGGCATGAAGAATCTTTGAAAGGCAGCGACCATCCAGGACACAGATAGTGGGTGGGTCGTATAACTCCTGAACAGGAATGTTGTGATCAAGTGCCCACCTCTCATCCATAAAGTTCCCTTTGGCCCCCGAGTCAACCAGAGCAGCGCAGGAAAAGGTAGAGCCACCACAGCGCAGGAAGGCAGCGAGGGAGGTACGAGCCTTGTGAGATGGGGAAAAGGTTGTCACGCTCGCCAGTACTCCCCGGTCTACTGGCGAGCCCTCTCTTTTACTGGACACCTAGCGGCAAAATGCACCTGTAAGCCACAATACATGCAGAGTCCCCCTGTGATGCGGCGCTGATGCTCGGTAGTGGAGATGCGAAGACCCCCCAGCTGCATGGGTTCTGGACCTGGCGAAACCCCCGCGGGAGAAGAGACAATAGGTGGGACCGCCCGTAGCTCAGGCGGGGAGTAGCGTGCACGGCGGTGCAACTCAAAGCGTTTGTCGAGACGAATGGCCAGCTCGACCAGTTGGTCCAAACGGGTAGGCGGATCACGTGAGAGAATCTCCTCCTTGATCTTTCCCAGAGAGACCCTCCAAAAATCGCGCAGTGAGAGCCTGCTCGTTCCACTCGCAGGTGGCTGCTAAGGTGCAGAACTCTATTGCATAATCGGCGGCTGCTCGCTTCCCCTGGCGAAGTGTCACAAGCTGTTGAGAAGCCTCGTGTCCATAGACGGAGCGGTCAAAAATCTTAATAATTTCCTTCTTAAAGGCAGAAAACCGTTCACAGCAGCCGGCCTCAGACTCCCACACAGCCGCTCCCCAGTCTCGTGCCCGCCCAGTCAGGAGAGAAAGCACAAAAGCTACCTTGGAGCGGTCCTCAGCATAGGTCGTGGGTTGGATGGAGAAAATCACCTCACACTGTATCAAAAATGCTCGGCATTCAGAAGGCTGTCCAGAGTAACAAGGTGGATTATTAATGCGTGGTTCAGGAAGATGACGAGGCTGCTGCCAAGCAGATTGGGCGGGACGCAGATTCTGTAGCTGACCGGTTAACTCCGTAACCTGGGTGGTAGGCTCTCAACGGCGTACCTGGCGGCAGCGAGCTCCTCTTCGTGGCGGCCCAGCATCGTGCCCTGCAGTTCCACTGCCGAACGAATTGGAGTCTCCTTCGCCGATTCCATGTAGTGGTCAGATTATTCTGTCAAGTTACAAAGGGATCCAGAGGCAAAAGGCAAGTCAAAACAGAGAGTTTATTAACCAAAAACGAACTCAGGCAGTCTGTTGTTCGCTAGCCGGAATTGGCATACGCAGAACAGGAAAAACATTCAGGGAAAAACTGGAACATAGAAGCAGACTTGACTTGAGCGAGAGGGTGTGCGGTCCCGGCTGGAATGACGAGCAGCAACTTCCACAGAAGGCAGTACAGTCCGGAGGGCTGCGCCCGGAGGCAAACGGACCACGGGCTGCCGGTAACTGGGAGACTGGGCAGAGACAAGGTCAGACACTAGACAGGACTCGACTCGACTAGACAGGACAGGACTGTTCTAGACAAAACACAGAGTCACGGTAATAGAGCGAAAAGAGCTTGCAGAATGGCTGCGAAACACAATAATCTGACAAAGTAGTCTAGAAACACACAGAGTGAAATAGAGGAACAAATCAGCAACAAAAGGGAACAGGTAACGTCCCAATCAGCGCGAGCGCTGATTGTGAACGTGAACAGCTGAGTCTAGGAGGCGGAGCAAGAAATAGAAAGGAAAAGAAAACTGGAATCAAACCTGGCTCATGACACCATATATCTAAAGCTGTAAATTCAACTCCTTGTTACAAATACAGTAGATCCATCACTTCTACCACAAAAGACTGTTTTGTAAATAATCTTCCTGTCTTCCTGGCAAGTTGGGAAACTTGACATTTCCCAACAGCACAGCAGTAATGACTTTATGAAGCAAACACCAGCAAACGGGTATGGCACGGGCAAGACACAAGAATAATCCTAGTAATCCTAGCAATAATCCAAACAAGGGATACACAGAGTCCGAAACAGCGAGACAAGGGTTAATCCATGATACAAGGGCAGGAAACAGGAAACGAGACTATAAACAAAATAAACTAAACTTAGACTTAGAAAACACAGAATGGCTCAGTAAGGCAGCTAACACTTGGAGAGTGCTAAACGCAGAACCAGACTCAGAGCTAAACGTGAACATAGAATGGCTCGTTAAGGCAGCTAACACTTGGAGAGTGCTAAACACAGAACAATACTCGGCAGAGAGGAAGAGGAAGTCCATGGTTTAAGTAGGGTGTGTGATTGTGTGATAGTTCTCAGGTGTAAGCGTGTGATTGAGACAGCTGTGTGTACTTAGTGCAATGAATGATGGGAAATGCAGTCCGTGGGTGATATGTAACTGTCTGTGTGGTGTGAGAGTCAATATGATGGAAGAGCGACCTCTGATGGTGAGTGGGCGGAAGATCACAAACCAGATTCTTGACAGTTAGACCCTATACCATCTTAGCTACTAAAAGTGGTGCTTCCAGAAGTCATAGATCCTCTTCTGAATATTATTATTTTGTCATTGTCATTAGGATATGTCCCAAAAAAAACAAAACTTCAAACTGGCTGTTATTAAGCCTCTTATTACAAAAAAACAAAACAAAAAAACAACAAAAAAACTACAACAACGACTTGACCCTAAAGAATTAGTTAATTATAGAACAATCTCGAATCTCCCTTTTCTGTCAAAGATACTAGAAAAGGTCGTACAACTATGTTCCTTCTTACAGAAAAGAGAAAAAAAGGTATCTTCGAGTATTTCCAATCAGGATTTAGACCATATCATCGTACCGAGACTGCTCTCATCAGAGTTACAAATGACCTGCTCTTATCATCCGATCATGGTTGTATCTCTTTGTTAGTGCTCTATTATTTGATAGTAATCATTCCTTCGAAAGCCACATTTCTAGCATTGTAAAACCGCATTTTTCCATCTCAAACATATATCTAAATTGCGATCTATGCTCTCAATGTCAAATGCAGAAATGTTAATTCACGTGTTCATGACCTCAAGGTTAGATTATTGTAATGCTTTATTGGGTGGTTGCTCTTCGCGCTTAATAAACAAACTCCAGCTGGTCCAAAACGCAGCAGCTAGAGTTCTTACTAGAAACAGAAAGTATGACCATATTAGCCCAGTTCTGTCAACACTGCACTGGTTCCCTATTAAACATTGTATGCATTTTAAAATCTTGCTAATTACTTATAAATCCCTGACTGGTTTAGCTCCTCAGTACTTGAGTGACCTCTTATCGCATTATAGTCCTTCACGTCCACTGTGTTCTCAAAACTCTCTGCATATGATGCCTAGAATATCAAAATCAACTGCGGGTGGCAGATCCTTTTCCTATTTGGCACCCAAACTCTGGAACAATCTTTCTAGAGTTGTTCAGGAGGCAGACACACTGTAAATTTGAATCTAGATTAAATTATTCAAATCCGTTAAAGGATTGTTAGGCTGCATTAATTAGGTCAACCAGAACCGAGAACATGGTAAGAAGAATGGCATCTATAATATTAGTCTGTTTCATTCTTATTCCGAGGTCACCGTAGCCACCCAGATCCAGTCTGTATCCAGATCAGATGGTCATAGCAGTCACCCGGATCCAGTCCGTATCTAGTCAAGATAGTGCATCAAGACCTAGAGACGAACTTGACAGCCCTGAATGTCAGTGGAGACCATGCCAACTAGACCTTGCGAAGACCTTGTCACCCAGACGGCCATTGGCACAAGACCTTGGGAACCAGATGAGTCCTCTGCACAATCTCACTTTGTTGCAGCCTGGACTTAAACTGCTGATTCTGTCTGGCCAGAGAAGAACGATTGAGTTTTGGTTCCTTCAACACTCTATTTTCCTGTTTAATACTGTAAAGCTGTTTTGACACATTCTGTATTGTAAAAAGTGCTATATAAATAATGGTGACTTGACTTAACTATTCCTCATATTGATGATATCTAGAGAAATATGAAGTCCAGAAGTGCATTTGTGATGACGCCATCAGATAACTGCACAAGCAACTTTGTTAGTGTCTTGTATAACTTGTATAACAAGCACAGTAATATCATGGTCAGCAAAGCACTTGGAAGTGGTTTTGGCACTGTGGGCAGGTGCTAAATTCCTGCTGGAAAAGGAAATCAGCATCTCCATAAAGCTTGTCAGCAGATGGAAGCATAAAGTGCTCTAAAATCTCCTGGTAGATGGCTGGATTGACTTTGGACTTGATAAAATACAATGGACCAACACCAGCAGATGTCACGGCACCCCAAATCATCCCTGACTTCAGAAACTTCACACTGGACTTCAAGCAGCTTGGATTCTGTGCCTCTCCAGTCTTCCTCCAGACTCCAGACCTTGATTTCCAAATGAAAAGCAAAATTTACTTTTATCTGAAAAGAGGACTTTGGACCACTGAGCAACAGTCCATTTATTTTTCTCCTTAGCCCAGGTAAGATGCTTCTGACGATGTTTCTGTTTAAGAAGTAGCTTGGTAGCCATTTTCCTGAAGATGTCTGAGCGTGGTGACTCTTGATGCACTGACTCCAGCTTCAGTTCACTCCTTGTGAAGCTCTCCCAAGTGTTTGAATCGGCTTTGCTTGACAGTATTCTCAAGCTTGCGGTCATCCCTGTTGCTTGTGCACATTTTCCTACCCAATTTCTTCCTTCCAGTCAACTTTGCATTTAATATGCTTTGATACAGCACTCCTTGAACAGCCACCCCTTTCAGTAATGACCCTCTGTGACTTACCCTCTTTGTGGAGGGTGTCAATGATCGTCTTCTGGACCATTGCCAAGTCAGCAGTGTTCCCCATTATTGTGGTTTCAAAGAACAAGAGATACCCAGAATTTATACTGTATGGATGGTCATTTACTGAATCTCAAATGTAAATATTCTAATATTTTGAGATACTGATTTTTGTATCTGATTTTTGACTTTCATTAGCTGTAAGCTCTAATCATCAAAATTAAAACAAAACAACTTTTGAAGTGTTTTACTTTACATGTAATGAATCTAAAATATTTGAAAGTTTCACTTTTTGAAATAAGTTACAAGAAAAAATGAACTTTTTCACCATATTCTAATTTTCTGAGATGTACCTGTATATATACGTATATTGTCAGTCCTCTGTCGTGTGTGTCATGTGTTCCCACCTCCTGTGTCCATATTTGGTTTGTTTCCTGTCCTTGTTTCATGTCATTATGAGTTAATTCGTGTCCAGTTGTGTTTATGTGAATGTGTTAATTACCCTGTGTATTTAGTTCCTGTCTTTTGAGTTTGCTTTCGTCTGGTCTACTCGTTACTCCCCAGTGTTCCTGTCGGTGTCTACCTTGCCTTGTCCTGTCCTGCCCTGCCTTGTTTGTCAGGATTAAAGACTATTATTTGAGTTTACTCCTCGTCTGCATGTCCTTGTTCCTCCCTCGTGTGTGCACCGTGACATACATATATATATATATATATATATTTATGACAGCGGCTATTTGCACTAATTGAAAATAGCAATAAATGCTATTTACACAAATGCAAAGACTGATAGTTGCTATTTACACTAATTGCAAATAGCAATGGATTATATTCACATTAAGTGCAAATAGCAGTATTTTTAGTGATATGCTATTTACACTAAGTGCAGATAGCGACAGATTATATTTACACTATGTAAAAATAGGAGTATTTTCTTTGCCCTAATAGTAGTTACATGCTATTTATACTACTTATACTACAGATATCTGCACCTCAGCATTGTAGTACATTATAAGACAGTATGCACTAATATCGTATTGAGTGTAAATTATAATTTTTATTCAAATTATTAAATGGATGCCACTTAGGACAATAAAGCCCTCCCTACACCTATCCCTAAACCTAACCGATAAACACCCGTGAAGCACGTTATTTTCCTTTTTACCACTTTTCGATTATTTCCTTAATTTTTATTGAAAATAAATGCCTGTCCGATGTGATATGTAATGTGAAAAGGGAGAAGAACAAGTTCGGCAAAAGGCGGATTTGAACTCAGGTCGATTGCATAAAAAAATTATTAGAATGCACTTTATTACCTGTCACTGGAGCAAGCGTGCCTCACAAGCACTGACAATTGAAGCCAAAATGTTTTGATCACCCCCAGGGGGCTGGACCCAGTATAGGTCATAACCCCCCTCCCTCTCCATGTAATCCATCAAATTATTTAGTTGAGACAAACTAAATAATTAAATTACACTTCAAATATATATTTTTTCCAAATATGACTTTTGTAATTTTATGTAGTTTTTATCATGCTGATGTAAGTCCAAGTTTAAGTTTAGTTAGTTATGTGATGCTATAAAAATGGGAGTGTGATGTCATGATTGACAGCTGAGATTGAAAGCTTCTCTGAGCGAGTTGAGGCACCGATGGGCTTTTTCGGGATCTTCAGGAGGAGACTGGAGTTGTATTTATCTTATTTTAACAAGCCTCTTCTATGGCAATCAGCAGACAAAAAAATGGAGCAGTCGGGATCAATTAAAAAAAAGGTTCTTGCAATCAACTCTGCGGGAGTCTGGACGGGACCTAACGCGGCTTCGCTCACTACTGCGCAGACTCTGGTCCTGAATCGGTGCAAGATGTCAGTGCCCTGTTGGGACACTGGCGGCTTAACTTTTCTTCAATGGAAGAGACTGAAGGTGCGTCGCAAATCTTATTCCCATATAGATTACTTTTTGACAAACAATTATATAACACACAAAATGATTGACCCAGCTATTCATGCTATCTCTATATCTGACCATGTGCTAATTAGTATTACTTTTCTTGCAGAACACCAGCCACTTCCACCACCCAGATGATGATCCCATACCTCTCTGCTTAATGATATAGAGTTTGTAAAATACTTTAAAAATGAATGGACTTTCTTTGTAGAGAGCTATAGTACAGAAGGAATATATGCATGCACATTGTGGGAAACAGTCAAATCTGTCATGAGAGGTAAAATCCTCTCATATTGTTCAAATGAAAATAAGAAGCAGTTAGCTTGAGAGAAAAAATAAAAATAGAAATACAATAAAAGGTGAAGCAACTGGATCATCTGGCCTCTGAAGTGCCGACAGATTCAATTACTAAAGAACTCCTGAGAACTCAAGAAGTATTAAATCAAAAAATGAGCAAATATTTCTCAAACTCAGACAACAGCAATTTGCATTTGGAGAAAAAAAAATGGCAAATACTTGGCAAGCCAACTAAAGCAGAAAACTGTCAATCAATCATTACATATATAATGGATCAATCAGGCAATATAAATCAAAACCCATCTGAAATAAATGAATTGTATAGGTTATACTACTCAAATATCTATTCTACAGACCAAAATGAATCGCTGGAAGAAGCAGAATCTTTTCTGAAGGGTGTTTCCCTGCTTCAGGTATCACCAATGCCATCAGAGTAATTGGAAAAAAAAACTTTATCCATTCAGGAATTCACCAAAGCACTTAATCGTATGCCTGGTCCAGACGGTTTCCCAGCAGAGTTTTATAGACAGTTTTGGTCAAGTCAAGTCACCATTTAGCACTTTTTACAATGCAAATTTTGTACAAGCAGCTTTACACTATTAAACAGGGAAATAGTGTGTCATAATAGTGTGTCGTTATCCTCCAGATGAAACCAGCAGTTTAATTCCAGGATGCAACAAAGTCAGATGTGCAGAGGACTCATCTGGTTCCCGTGGTCTTGTCCCGATGGCCGTCTAGGTGACGAGGTCTTCACTGGGGACGATCAGACCCAATGTCCCAGCTACCATGCAATATGTAAGGAATAATTGACGAAGGACCATTGAATTCTTAGAAAATAATGCACACCCGAGGTGGTGATGCTGCCACGACGCGAAGCGAAGTGGCCATTACACCTCAGGTGTGCAGAATTCAATGGCCCAAAGTCAATTATTCCGCTTATACTATGGTCACCACACCTCAAGACATCGATCAGATGATATATTTCAAGGCAATTTGTCTGTTTTTTCTACTTAAATTGATATTGTGAGTAGGATTATTTCTTCCGCATCTCATCCAACGCCTACGTTGCAACTTCCAAAACGTCATTTTAAACCTAGTAACGGAGGTTTGAGCCGTTGATAGTAGACTAATGCAGTTAATACAGTTAATAACTAAGTTATGAGAGAGAGACAGAGAGAGAGAGAGAGAGAGAGAGAGATTACCTATGTGAGTCTGTGTGTCTCTCAATAGTGTTTGGCAGCAATGTCTCTAATAATAGTGAAACTTTTTCATCACGAACAGCGCCATTGTTGTTACCTCGCTTGTGAAAAGTCATTTAGTTTTTAAGTCGTTAAACTATGTTACTGATAATCGTCAGAGTAGCACTAACAACATTAGCGCTTATGCTAACGTGTGTGCGTCTGTGAGGGAGAGAGAGCGGGAGAGATAGAGTATGTGCTTTCAGTACATAATAAAATGTAATTTTGTGGCAAAAACATGATCTGTCGTTTTTATCCTTTTGTTTACTATATTTATTTGTTTGGCCAGTGTCGTTGTGGGTTTTGGTTCTTTTGCTGTTTTAGGCTGTCTACTCAAATCATTTGACGAAGTGATACAGACATGTAATGCGGTCAAGACCTGCCTGGAACTACGTTCGCTGTACGTTTCCCTGAAAATAATTGCACACCTTAGTACGTTCGTCAGCCAATCAGATTTAAGCATTCAACGGCCCCATAGTATCATTTACTTAAAGGTTCACAGGTAACTAATACTGGAATTAGAATTTTCATCATTAATATCTCATCAAGTCATGGTTGTGTTTTACAAAAAAAAATTAAAAATAATAAATAAAGTTTGATCATTTAAACAAAAAAAATATATCAATTTTTAATCATTGCTGTGGATAAGTATCATAAACTTTTGGAGAGTATCATGGGAAGATACAGAGTAGCTTCTGGTAAGCAACATAATAAGAAAATGTACACGAGCCATGAGATAAAAAATTAGAAAATTAATAACATGTTAATTAAAATGGCTCACTATGTGGCAGGTGTTGCATTAAAATCACCTTTTTTATTCATGCATTTATAACTGCTTATCAATGATTTACAATGCATTTGTAAATTAGTTATTAGTCATTTATGAACACCTTTATAAACCCTTTACAAAGGAAACCTTAATGTAAAGCAACCATTTAATTGCTTTAACAATAACATCAATTTATCAATAACATATAATGATGTAGTAATTAAGAATATGTAGACCATTGCTGTTACTTATGCTCCTGCCAGTTACAGTGGTCTGAATTTCGAGCAGGTGTTCATTACCATTAGCTCAGAGAAGTGATTGCATTCACAGTCTCGTGGTACATTAAAGATAGACAACAGGAGTTGCATATTGGCTTGTGTGTTCCCTCATGAAATGTGAAGGCCATCCCTCACTCACAGATTGTTTATAAATTCTGTACTCACCAGATTTATTTGTCTGTATAAATTATGGCACTACTATATGCAGCTCTCCTCACAGTTTGGTTTCTGATGTGCATTGGTGTGCAGAGTCAGTATAAAAGCAAGAATAAGTGCATCTATCAGGGAGATGAGGACACATACACTTTTTACCAGCAGGGAGATGTGGTTTTGGGAGGGCTCTTTCCTTTGCATTTCAGTCCAATATCATCGATTTCTTCTTTTAGGACCAAACCTAAACCAACTAAGTATAAATTGTGTGTTACACAGTTTTGTCGCCTTATAAATGCTGTGTAACAAAAATCTTATATGCATATACATAAGTATATGCATGTGTGTGTGTGTGTGTGTGTTTAGAAATTGTTAAATCAACTGTCTGGACTCAAATGCATTTTTTACTTGTTGTATTGCAGTTATGTAGTTCATTAAGTTTGTGAAATCTGTTGCAGCTTTACCCCTCGAGCCCTGAGGTGGATGCAGACAATGATATTTGCTGTAAGAGAAATAAACCAGCGGCAAGACCTTTTGCCAAACCTATCTCTGGGCTACCACATCAAGGACAGCGGTGATGACATACCTGTATCTGTGAAGAGGTCTCTTCTCCTGGTCAATGGACAGCCAGAGAAGGGAAGTGAACAAAGCTGTGAAGACACACAAAAGGAGCCGAGCCCTGTAATCGTGGGAGAAGCATCATCAGGCATATCCATGGCTGTTCTGAGAAGTCTAGGCTCCTTCAAAATACCTTTAGTAAAACAAAAATATTTAAACATTACTTTATTAGCAATAAAATAGTTTTGTCTTGGTAATAAATATTGTGATGATGTATTGATATGATGGATAATGTTAGTGTAGCCTATCGTTTAGATTCACTTACGTTCAAATATATACATATTTTTAAATATGCATAAATTTGCATTTAATTTTCATTTATTATAGTATATATTGAACATTTAGGTCCATACACAATAGTAATATCTGGATGGTTCCTTTTAATTTTATTGCATTGCTAAGTTTACTGAAATGTTGTGTTTTCATATTTTAGGTGAGCTACTTTGCATCCTGTTCATGTCTCAGTGACACGAGAGAGTTTCCAGCATTCATGCGGACAATGCCAAGTGATTTATTTCAGATTAAAGCATTGGTAAAACTTGTCCATTATTTTCAATGGACATGGGTCGGGGTG
This sequence comes from Schizothorax lantsangensis, assembly GCA_027422415.1. Taxonomy (NCBI): domain Eukaryota; kingdom Metazoa; phylum Chordata; class Actinopteri; order Cypriniformes; family Cyprinidae; genus Schizothorax; species Schizothorax lantsangensis. The sequence goes on along the minus strand of CM049846.1, from coordinate 19,555,313 downwards.
ATCGGTGTGGATACAGACTATGCTCGGTTTGCCATCCAGCTCTTCTTAAAAGAGTCTGAAAATTTTAATATTTGTCCTGCTTATGTCCACCTTTATCCTGTTGCACTGACGCAAGATGCAGCTGAGGAACTTGTAAAGATTTTAAAATCTTCTTCTGCCACAGTCATAATAAGCTTTACTGTGGACTCCTATTTGCATGGTATCTTAAAAGAGTGCAGACGACAAAATGTTACTCATCTTCAGTGGATTGCCAGTGAGGCCTGGGCCACATCAAAAGCCCTCTGGGATGATTTTGGTGATTTGTTAATGGGAACACTAGGGTTTGCCATACGGAGAGCTGATATCCCACATCTTGGCAGTTACCTCAGGAGAGTAAGTGATTCTGTTGCTCAGAAGTCACATTTTCTCTCTGAGTTTTGGGAAGAGACTTTCCGTTGCCGGCTGAATGGGTCCTTAAATACTCATGTACATGGAGAAGAGCCACAGAACTGGCCACCTTGCAATGGCAGTGAGAGTTTGGATGATGTATACACTCCTTATTCAGATGTCTCACAACTCAGAGTCTCCTACAATGTTTATAAGGCCGTGTATCTCATAGCACATGCACTACATGACATGAGCACATGTGAACCAGGAAAAGGCCCCTTTCAGAATGGGACATGTGGGAGTCTGTATCCTATTCTGCCATGGCAGGTGTGTGTTACTTTCTATTTTACGTTCTCCCCAGTAATATGCTTAGAATTAATTGTCATACAGTGTACAAATGTACTAAAGCAATGATTCAATTATATAAAGGGAATAATCCTTAAATGTACATTTATGTATTTTAATGTGTTTGCTTTTCTTTGCATTATGCTGTCTCCTAAGCTCCTGTACTACATGAAACAAACACAATTCACAACATTAGGAGAAGAGGTCAGATTTGATGAAAACGGTGATCCAATTGCATCATATGACCTAATGAACTGGCAAAGAGGGTCTGATGGCTCCCTTCAGCTAGTGAGGGTGGGATTCTATGATGCCTCCCTCGAAGATGACAAAGACCTAGCAATAAATGAACCAGTAATTATGTGGCACAGAGGAGAGAAGGTGTGTGCTATCCCAGTCATTACCAGATATTGCTTACTATGTTTGCTTTTTCTTCAACTCTACTTAAAGTTAATGGCTGAACTAAGAAGAATACAGTTTCATAATTTTAAATGGAAATGCACTGTTGATTTAATTGTTTGTACACATGTGAATATATTTATACATGTGTAATTTTACACTGATAATATATACATCCAAGCCCGCTCTTGGAGGGCCACTGTCCTGCAAAGTTTACCCTCAACTCAAATTCCATTTGAAGTAATTCACATGCCCCGAAATTTTGAGATGTTATAAAAAAATTTTAAAAAAAAACTTTCCTGTGTAAATTTAATTAGATTAGATATAATTTGGTAAGGCAGCCCAATAATTCAGTGGGTAGTGCTGTTCCCTCAAAGCAAGAAAGTCCTTGCCTGTGGCCCGAGACATTGGAATAGGCTCCAACCCTCCAATAAAGCAATTTGAAAAATGGATGAATATAATTTTGTAGTAGAGTGTTGCACAATTTATTGGTGCAGAGATGAGTACGTGTGTTTTTTTTTTTGTTTTTTTTTTGGGGGGGGGTAACTTTTGAAACTACTTTTTGTTCACTTAATTAGAAGCACCACAATTGCTATGTTTATTTTAAAATATTGAAAATCATATTGACTAAATTAAGCTTACATTTTTCACAACTGTGTGTCTCATTGGGTAATGAGGCATACTTGAAGCATGCCAACTTGAATACTTGGACCGAATCCAGGAAATACATGTTGTAAGTAGACAAGTGGCCAAGTGCAAACACTTCAAGTGTGGGTATTGCGACAGTCCCATGGATGAACCAGAAACTTTCAGCCAGGTGTGTTGAAGATGGTTGTAACTGTTGGAAAGGTGGCCCTCCAGTAGCATTTTAAACCCCTAATTTTGATTATCCTTGTACATTTTTAATCTACTTTTTTAGGTATTCGTGTACACATTATGCATAGAAAGAATGTAGTGAAATACACTCTAAAAAAAGTACAGACTATGTAGTATTTTTTCCACTTTCCATTGCCTCTTTTGCTGTGGTCATTAGGCACCAGATTCCTTGTGCAGTCAAAGCTGTCTTCCAGGCTCCAGGAAGGCCAGGCAAAAAGGAAAGCCTGTCTGCTGCTTTGACTGTATACCATGTGCTGAGGGAGAGATCAGTAATCAAACAGGTGTGAATTTCTTCACAGCTCCTCACTTAATGGTATTCTGAGAAGAAAAGAAGTTTGGTGTTTTATGCTCCCCCTTTCCCCCAATGTTTCCACAGACTCAATTGACTGCTTGACATGTTCAAGGGAAACATGGCCAAACCAAGCCCAAGACCAGTGTATTCCTAAAACTTTAGAGTTTTTGTCTTTTCGTGAGCCCTTGGGAATAATTCTATGGGCATTTTCAGCATTTGGGGCCTGTGCAGCATTAGCAGTGATTTGTGTGTTTGTAATGTACAGGAAGACACCAGTTATACGGGGAAACAATATAGAGTTAAGTTTTCTTCTCCTTCTGTTCCTCTGTGCATGCTTTCTGATTGGCCTAACATTTATAGGGAAGCCCACTGACTGGTTATGTCAGATTCGGTATCCAGCCTTTGGAATAAGCTTTACTCTCTGTATTTCATGCATCTTGGCAAAAACTGTTGTAGTTTTAATGGCTTTCAGAGCCACCCTCCCTGGCAGTAATGTCATGAAGTGGTTTGGCCCTGCTAAACAAAGATCAAGTGTAATCTTGTGCACTTTGGTGCAAGCACTTATTTGCATTATATGGTTAACAACAAAGCCTCCTGTTGCTTCATACAACACCAAGTTCTTAAGTGCAACTATAATTGTTGAATGTGCTGTCGGATCTGAAACTGGATTTTGGTGTGTGCTAGGATATATTGGCTTCCTAGCTTCTTTGTGCTTCTTATTAGCATTTTTGGCCAGAAAATTACCAGACATTTTAATGAAGCTAAATTCATCACATTCAGCATGCTTATATTTTTTGCTGTGTGGATAACCTTCATTCCAGTTTATGTGAGCTCTCGTGGAAAGTATATGGTTGCTGTCCATGTCTTTGCTATTCTAGCTTCTGCATTTGGTCTCTTGCTTTGTATATTTGCTCCTAAATGTTATGTTGTATTATTGAAACCCGAGAGAAATGACAAAAAGCATATGATGAAAAAATAGTATTATATATAGCTAGTATAACTCTAGCTTGTAATACAATGTTCCAGGGTTAATGTTTGCAGTCTGTATATATGTGTGTGCAAAATGCACTCTTATCTTAGAAAAAATATTAATATGACCTATAGAAGTTGACTAGTTATTAAACCATGCTATTAAAGTACTCTTTCTTCTGTTCCTGCTGTTTTTCTTTTTCTAAATGACTTTTGATGTAAACACAGTAGAAGGACAGAGTTAACATTATCTCCATATAATCTCCACAAAGAATGCAAAGCTCTCAGACGACAGCTCAAGGACATCAAAACATCAAGGAAAGGCCCACTAGAGTAAAGCCCGGACCTTGTCCGACACAGCTTGTCAGAATTCTCCCAATTCCCAATTCTTTTACTCTCTATGGCACTGTGTTGCCTGCAGGCAACATAGCCTATTTAGTTTTTTTTATTTATTTTTTTATAAAATGACACCCATTCAATGCTATTATACTAATACTAACTCAAATACTAATCAATGAATCAGTTCATTAGCCTTTCACTCGCTAACTTCCCTCTGTATTGTTTACTTGGATGTACATCATTGATGAGTGCCGACTACTTGTGGAACCCTTGCAATGGGTTGAATCGATATGTTCTAAGCCCTTGATCACTTGGAACCCCCCCCCCCCCCCCCCCTTACAAATTTGTTTGCTGCAACAATATGTTTGGGCTATTTTAAATGTTTAAAAACATCATATTTATATTCAGTGGTGTATAAAGTACCTGAAAGCCATACTTAAGTAAAAGTACAGATATCTTACCAGAAAATTACTTTGGTAGAAGTTGAAGTCACCGTTTAGAATATTACTTGAGTAAAAGTCTTAAAGTATGTGATATTTCTTGTACATAAGTACGAAAAGTATTTTTTTAAATCTTAAACGTACTTAAGTATCGAAAGTAAAAGTACAAGTACAAGTAAATGCAAAATGGAAAAGAAGCAAATATTTTTATATAAATGTTCATACTTAGCTTGAGTAGCAAGATTGTGTTCAGTTTCAACTCTTTCTTCCATTTTGTATTTTTGGGTAAGAATAAGAAGCACTTCATCCGGTACTTAGTGTCTTTCATTCCAACATAAGAAAACATTTCTGGAATCTGCATCTGAAATAGCATTTAGATGTATTTACACAGTTTAATGTATCTCAGAGGGGACATGGATGCATTTATTTATTTTGCATTTATTTATTTTGCAGTTGCAGATGCATAAAATAGGCCTAATGTTTTGTTTTTAACATAACACGTTGAATACTGATATTTAAATAATATCCATACAAATAAAGTTTTTCTTTATGATATAAGTCAGGGGTATTCAATTAAAGATCCAAGAGGTGCTGCCTCTATATTTTCTTCCAAGCAGAGGTCCAGACAAAAATAAATAAATAAATAAATAAAAAGTACATTTTTACATGTATTGTATTTATACATTTAGATACATGCCAGGCCATGTGACAGAAACAATACTGTTCAGGGTTTTCCTCCTGAAATCTATACTATTTTAATATTTTACTTAAAAGCATTATCTACTAAAGACAATCAAAATGTTCTCATCTTGACCAGAAAAGAAAAATAACTAGCAGTTTCAAAGTTTAAGTTCTATCCTAGCCATCTAACAACAATTTTACCAATTATAATTACATGATTCTTTTGAAATGTTCTTAGCCTACAGATTAATAATGCTAAATGTAGATCAGAAACGTCATCACATCTGGTTTGAACAGTCAGCGTCATAGGTTATAGATAGATAAATAGATAGTAAGAAAAATAACTACAGTATATTTGCAGCATTGTTTTTTTTTTTGTTTTTTTTCTGCTGTATTTTAGAGAATTTTGCTATAATTTTGCTGCTCACTGCTTCTGTTGTTGTTAAAATAACCGCGTCATCCGCGCCGGTGTCCTGACATTTTATCCTACCCGTCAGATTTTCCTACCGGGGCTTACTGCGCATGCGCACATCAATATTTCGTCCTTTTTCTCACACTGAACAACAATATTTAATGTATTTGCATTACTGTAAGGGTAGGTTTAGGATTGGGGTAGGTGCAGACGTTAATAAAACACAATCTAATAGGTAGAAAAAATTATTTATTGTTGGTTTCCGGTAGCTGTATCCCTTCTAGCCACAACCGCGAACATAACACATAATTACTGTATTTGCATTACTGTAAGGGTAGGTTTAGACATCAATAAATCATAATTTAACAGGTAGCATTTTTCGTGGTCGAATTGTACTACCTACTGTTTTAATGGGAGGTAGGAAAATCTGACAGGGTAGGACAAATCGACAGAACACCGGCGCACGCCCGAAGATAGAGAGAGAAAGCACACGGAGCTGAAAGGGCTTGAATAAAGCGTGTTTGGCTTTAGATAAAAATACTAGAGGATATAGCGCTGAAAGATATTTGCCATAAACGACCCTGAGCACTTGTTATGTGATCCACTCTGCTGTCAAGTCTGGAGTCATTTCAGGTCGAGTCTGAGTCAAGTCTGAAGTCTATAAAAATGTGACTCGAGTGCCCATCTCTGCCTTGAACTGGAGCGTGTCACAAAAATGAACAGTGTATAGGCTACTTGCCACACAGATGGGAGAAATATATCTATAGAAAGCTTGAAATGTCTACTTTAAAGCAAACTAATTCAAATCTAAAAAAAATACTCTCTGATTATGTAACCTGAATGAAAGGGGCATTTCTTTCTAAAGGTGCTTCACTAGACTATACTGCGGAGATGGAGAGTCATTGTCATCTTCAGCTTTGCAGCCTACACTGACTAAAAAACACTAGTTTATTAATAAATTATTAAAATATCTCCTTACTATTTTTTCTACACATTCATAGTCATTACTTTTTCCAGTGCTTTCAGCAGGCTTTATGCATGCACTTGAACACTTAATATTAAGAGCTCATTATAGTTTAAAAGTAATTAAATTAATATATATGTGTGATTAGTCAATTAATTGCTTAAATGAATGACTACTAGACGATTAGAAAAATCGTTAGTCGGAGGAAGCTCTAGTTTTAATCCAGACCTCCTTCCTTTTGTAACTCTTCCAGCTGCACTGAAGACAGTACTGCTACAGCTGCTGGCAGGGACACTAAACACTGTGCAAGACAGTCTTGACAATCTTGGTACCCTGGTCTTGTGCTGTTTCCACCCGGCAGCACATATTTTCTTTTAACTTTAATTGATGGATGTCTAAAGTATAAAAAGAAGGAGAAGCCTAAAACAGGCTGATGCCTAGCCAGCATGTGAGCTATGACAGAAAAATTGCCCTGAAGTCCAGCCCTAGTTGCATAAATAGACGCATTTCCACTGTCGAGTCAAAAGCAAGCATGCTTGCGTGGGTCTATGGCCAGTCGCGTTTCTGACATGTATTTACCGAAAAATAATAAATACGATAACAGGGTATCAATTGATTGATGAACTTTTGAATTTTTGCTGATTAAGAAGTCAAGTCAAGTCACCTTTATTTATATAGCGCTTTTAACAATACAAATTGTGTCAAAGCAACTGCACAATATCAAAATAGGAAAATAGTGAGTCAATAATGTAAAATGACAAGATTAAACACTCAATTTTCAGTTAAAGGCATTTCATTATTGAATTCAGTGATGGCATCGTCCAGCTCATATCAGTTCAAAAAGTTTCTGTTCAATCAAGTCGACGATATTGCTGGAAATGAAGTGTCCCCAACTAAGTAAGCCAGAGGTGACAGCGGCAAGGAACCAAAACTCCATCGGTGACAGAATGGAGAAAAAACCTTGGGAGAAACCAGGCTCAGTCGGGGGGCCAAATCTCCTCTGGCCAGACGAACCAGCAGTTCAATTCCAACTGCTGCAAATTCAGATTGTAAGGGCTCAACTGGTTCCAGTGGTCTTTTCCCGATGGCTGTCTAGGTGACGGGGTCCTCACTGGGGATCTGTCTCTGGGGCTCATCTAGGTGTCCTGGTCTCCGCTGACGTTCAGGGCTGTAGAGGTCGTCTCTAGGTGTTGATCCACCATCTGATCTGGTGACTGCAGTGACCTCGGAATAAGAAAGAAACAGACTAATATTAGCGTAGATGCCAATCTTCTTACGATATAACAAGTACATTGTGTGTTATGGGAAGTGTTCCTGGTTCCGGTTGACCTAATTAATGCAGCCTAACAATCCTTTAACGGATTTGAATATTAGAAGTGTATTAGTGTGTTATGTGTACGCCAGGTTAAACAGATGGGTCTTTAATCTACAACCCCAAATCAGAAAAAGTTGGGACAGTATGGAAAACGCAAATAAAAAAAGAAAGTAGTGATTTCTAAATTTACTTTGACTTGTATTTCATTGCAGACAATATGAACACAAAATATTTCATGTTTTGTATGGTCAACTTCATGTCATTTGTAAATATACATCCTTTCCTGTCATTCAGACCTGCAACACATTCCAAAAAAAGTTGGGACAGGAGCAATTTAGGGCTAGTAATGAGGTAAATTGGTTAAATAATGATGTGATTTGAAACAGTTGATGTCAACAGGTGATTGTAATTATGATTTGGTACAAAAGCAGCATCCAAGAAAGGTCTAGTCCTTTAGGAGCAAAGATGGGCCGAGGATCGCCAGTTTGCCAACAAATACGTGAGAAAATTATTGAAATGTTTAAAAACAATGTTCCTCAAAGAAAGATAGGAAGAGATTTGGATATTTTACCTTCAACAGTGCATAACATAATTAAAAGATTCAAGGAATCTGGAGGAATTTCAGTGCGTAAAGGACAAGGGCGCAAGCCTAAGCTGAACAACCGTGATCTCCGATCCCTCAGGCGGCACTGCATCAAGAATCGTCATTCATCTATAAGCGATATCACCACATGGGCTCAGGACTACTTTGGCAAACCTTTGTCAAGTACCACAATACGTAGTTACATCCACAAATGCCAGTTAAAACTGTACTGTGCCAAAAGGAAGCCCTATGTTAACAGTGTCCAGAAGCGCCGTCGACTTCTCTGGGCTCGGAGGCATCTGGGATGGACCATCACACAGTGGAAACGTGTACTGTGGTCAGATGAATCAGTATTTCAGGTATTTTTTGGGAGGAATGGATGCCGTGTGCTCCGGACCAAAGAAGAAAAGGATCATCCAGACTGTTACCAGCAACAAGTCCAAAAGCCAGGGTCTGTCATGGTATGGGGTTGTGTCAGTGCCCTTGGCAAAGGTAACTTGCACTTCTGTGATGGCACCATTAATGCTGAAAGGTACATAGAGATTTTGGAGCACAATATGTTGTCTTCAAGAAGACATCTTTTCCAGGGACGTCCATGCATATTTCAACAAGACAATGCAAAACCACATTCTGCACACATTACACAGTCCTGGCTGCGGAGGAAGAGGGTACGGGTACTTGACTGGCCTGCCTGCAGTCCCGACCTGTCTCCAATAGAGAATGTGTGGTGCATTTTGAAGCGCAAAATGCGACAACGAAGACCCCGTACTCTTGCCCACCTTAAGACTTGTTTGCAGGAAGAATGGGACAAAATTACACCTGAAACACTTCATCACTTGGTGTCTCCAGTCCCTAAACGTCTTTTAAGTGTTGTGAAAAGGAATGGCAACATTACAAAGTGGTAAATGCTTTACTGTCCCAACTTTTTTTGGAATGTGTTGCAGGTCTGAATGACAGGAAAGGATGTATATTTACAAATGACATGAAGTTGACCAGACAAAACATGAAATATTTTGTGTTCATATTGTCTGCAATGAAATACAAGTCAAAGTAAATTTAGAAATCACTACTTTCTTTTTTTATTTGCGTTTTCCATACTGTCCCAACTTTTTCTGATTTGGGGTTGTAGATTTAAACTGACAGAGTGTGTCTGCCTCCCGAACAGTGTTAGGTAGATTGTTCCAGAGTTTGGGCGCTAAATAGGAAAAGGATCTGCCGCCCGCAGTTGATTTTGATATTCTAGGTATTATCAAATGGCCAGAGTTTTGAGAACGCAGCGGCTGTGGAGGACTATAATGCGATAAGAGCTCGCTCAAGTACTGAGGAGCTAAACCATTCAGGGCTTTATAAGTAATTAACAAGATTTTAAAATCTATACGATGTTTAGTAGGGAGCCAGTGCAGTGTTGACAGAACCGGGCTAATGTGGTCATACTTCCTGGTTCTAGTAAGAACTCTAGCTGCTGCATTTTGAACCATCTGTAGTTTGTTTATTAAGCGTGCAGAACAACCACCCAATAAAGCATTACAATAATCGGTAACACTTTACGGTAAGGGTACACGAATTACCATGAATTCATGCATAAATTCATGCATGAATTATGCCTTACTTCATGCATTAATATCTCATGAATTATCAGGAACTAACATGAGTTCAAAGTCTTTCATTCATGACTTCATGGATGAACTACACCTTAATTAAGACATTAACTAAGGTGGGTACATCATCATGATTTATGATTTATTACGCATGATCATGATGTTTTCTTTGTTCACAAAAAAAATAAGAAAGAATGAAATAAAAGGTTTTTACTATCCACTTTGGATAAATCTATTCTTATGGTACATTGTTACAATTTGTGCATAAAAATAGCATTATTTTGTGCAGGTAAGACAACTTGAATTATTAAAGGAATATACGAAAAATCCATGCATGCATACAGGCTAGAACAGTTTATCAATTATTGTGAGAACTAATGTTTTTCATTAATTATGATCTGAGTTATCAAGCATGTTCATATATTCTTCATAATAGCCTGCAGGTAAATGGACAGACCCCAACATTGGCCAATCGCAGCACATAGCATGTGAATTCTGTTGACATCCAAATACTGTAGTCATCATTAACTAATCATTAGCTTCTCATGACTTCATCATGTGTGTGGCCCCTCAACTAAAGTGGTGACTTGGTCCTTTGAAATACTGAAAACCAGTGTGTTATTAATGATGGCATAACTGTAAAATGACATGAATATGAACATGAATGTTTAAGCTTTAGCACACAATGTACACAAAACACAAAAGGTCTTTGATCTTAACTTTCTACTTTATTCTTAAACAGTATAACCCAGTTAAATCAACAGCAATGCCTGGGAAGAGAAGGAATTCAGTACCATGAACTTGCAAAGTGCTCTCATGATAATTCGTATTTTACGTAAAATGTGGTTCTACAAAACATACATTTACTTACATTTTCACAGGCACTAAAAGGTACAATACTGACGTATTTATAGCATCTAAACAAACCAATGCTTATGTATTTTCAGCATTTAAACGTACAATAGTGACACGTTGACGACACCTAAAAAAATGAATCCTTATGAATATCGAAATTGCCGTATTAATTTTATTATTATTGTACTCAGTTGTCATATTAATGGCTGTATTATTAAATTGTTTAATCGTTTACTTAATATTAATGATAACACTTTTTTTTCTGTGTGATTTCTGCTGCCACTCGTTTCGAAGAATAGGACTACATAATGTTAAACAAGACACTCTGAACCCTTACAATGAATAAAATTACTGCAATCAAAAACCATTACTTATCATGTAAGATTTACTTTGTTTTCCACGGGACACAAAAGGTGTTTTGTCTGACATGCTGTGACTGAACATAGAACCATAAAATACACCAAAAACGCAACATAATTACAAAAGGAATCAATTTTGTTCGTGCGCTGTAATCCAATCCTCAAATCCAAGCCTTTATTCGGCGATCTTCATCTCCATCCCGAGCAAAGAGCGACCGACCGCTAGCTGCAAACTAGCTTGCGCTGACTGATGCACTCCAAATTCAAATATTGCCCCTTCAAGAAACGACAGGTTTTACGTCAGGATAATCGATTGGCTCTCGCTCATTGGCTCTCGCCTGCATCGTCACAGATTGCGACATGCCGTGTTTCTGGTGAGGTGTGTTTGAATGATGCAGGTGCACCTTTGGGATAATAATTTGGATAATATTTTTAGTGATTAGCAACAAAAATTCTGCTCTTCACCTAGCATATAGACCTACTGTACTCTGCCAGAGAGGACTGCGACTGCAGCGCATCGTCATTTGGATTATTTTTGGTACTGCTTTTGACATTTTTGCAATAAATAAATGATTGTAATTGCACTTATCTGTCTGTCATGTTTTTCTTATACTGTACAGAGATAGTTATGGTTAGTTTTAGAGGTAGCATTAGGATTAGAGACTATAAAACATTTTCATGCTATATTGTTACTAAAATGGTCATTTTCCTGCATATTTCTGTCAATTACGTTTAATATATTTTTATATTCACTATAAAATGGATAGGTTTAGGTTTGGGGGTAGGTTGAGGGGGTCTAAACCTCTAAATAGCTTATTGATAAAATGATACAAATATCTTAATGACATAAAAGATACATAAATATTTACATTTTTGGCAAAAAATATGTAGTGATTTGTACATATTTCACTATAAAATGGAAGGTTTAGGTTTGGGGGTAGGTTGAGGGGGTCTAAACACTTATTGATAAAATGATACAAAAACATAAAAAGCTGTTAAAGGATTTACAAATGAAAAGAAGAGAGAAGAAAAAAGGTTTTAAAAACAGTTTGTTCTTTTTTAAGGTAAGGAGACACCTTTTTAAAAGGAACAAGGTACTGGTGTAGACTCCTCATGAAATATTTAATGCTGAACAAAAATAAACTATTAAGCCCATAAATGACACAAACACATGGAAGTGCATATACAAACTGGTTAATTCTTGTAAATATCTAGTAAGGATCTACCATCTTTTTTTAAAGATAGCTGAAGCTGTAGACTCCTGCAACTAACACACTGGTTTTCAGTATTTCAAAGGACCAAGTCACCACTTTAGTTGAGGGGCCACACACATGATGAAGTCATGAGAAGCTAATGATTAGTTAATGATGACTACAGTATTTGGATGTCAACAGAATTCACATGCTATGTGCTGCGATTGGCCAATGTTGGGGTCTGTCCATTTACCTGCAGGCTACCTATATGAACATGCTTGATAACTAGGTAAAAAAACAGTTCTCACATTAATTGATAGACTGTTCTAGCCTGTATGCATGCATGAGGTAATGTGGATTTTTGTAAATTAATTTAGTAATTCAAGTAGTTTTACCTGCACAAAATAATGCTATTTTTTATGCACAAATTCATGACGATTCATGTACCATAAGCATAGATTTATTCAAAGTAGATAGTAAAGACCCTTTTCTTTCTTTCTTTCTTTCTTGTGAACAAAGGAAACATCATGATCATGCATAATAAATCATAAATCATGATGATGTACCCATCTTAGTTAATGTCTTAATTAAGGTGTAGTTCATCCATGAAGTCATAAATGAAAGACTTTGAACTCATGTTAGTTCCTGATAATTCATGAGATATTAATGCATGAAGTAATGCATAATTCACACATTAATTTATGCATGAATTCATGGTAATTCGTGTACCCTTACCGTAAAGTGTTACCCAATAATCTAACCTTGAGGTCATAAATGCATGAATTAATATTTCTGCATTTGACATTGAGAGCATAGGTCTCAGTTTAGATATATTTTTAAGATGAAAAAATGCAGTTTTACAAATGCTAGAAACGTGGCTGTCAAAGGAGAGATTGCTATCAAATAGCACACCTAGGTTCCTGACTGATGAAGAAGAATTGACAGAGCAGCCATCAAGTGTTAGACAGTGTTCTAGGTTAATACTTGTGGGGGTTTTAGATCCGATAATTAACACCTCTGTTTTTTCCGAATTTAGCAGTAAGAAATTACTCGACATCCAGTTTTTTATATCGACTATTCATTCCATAAGTTTCACAATTTGGTGTGTTTCACCGGGCCGTGAAGAAATATTGAGCTGAGTATCATCAGCATAACAGTGAAAGCTAACCCCGTGTTTCCTGATGATATTTCCCAAGGGTAACATATAAAGCGTGAAAAGTAACGGCCCTAGTACTGAGCCTTGAGGTATTCCATACTGCACTTGTGATCGATATGATACCTCTTCATTCACTGCTACAAATTGATGGCGGTCAGATAAGTACGATTTGAACCATGCTAATGCACTTCCACTAATGCCAACAAAGTTTTCTAGTCTATTCAAAAGAATGTTGTGATCGATAGTGTCGAACGCAGCGCTAAGATCCAGTAGCACTAATAGAGAGATACAACCATGATCAGATGATAAGAGCAGGTCATTTGTCACTCTAATGAGAGCAGTCTCAGTACCATGATACGGTCTAAATCCTGACTGGAAATCCTCACAGATATCATTTTTCTCTAAGAAGGAAAAAAGTTGTGAAGATACAACATTTTCTAGTATCTTTGACAGAAAAGGGAGATTCGAGATCGGTCTGTAATTAACTAGATCTTTGGGGTCAAGTTGTGTTTTTTTAATGAGAGGCTTAATAACAGCCAATTTAAAGTTTTTGAGGACATATACTAATGACAATGACGAATTAATAATAGCCAAAAGAGGATCTATGACTTCTGGAAGCACCTCTTTTAGTAGTTTAGATGGAATAGGGTCTAACATTGGTTTAGATGATTTAACAAGTTTATACAATTCTTCCTCTCCTATAGTAGAGAATGAGTGTACAATTTGATCTCTAATAGTATTAATTTTGGAAGTAAAATAGTTCATAAAGTCATTACTGCTGTGCTGTTGGGAAATGTCAACACCTGTTGATGCTTTATTTTTTGTTTATTTTGCCACTGTATTGAATAAATACCTGGGGTTATGTTTGTTTTCTTCTAAAAGAGACGAAAAGTAATCAGATCTAGCAGCTTTTAAAGCTTTTCTGTAGGATAGGGTACTTTCCCGCCAAGCTATACGAAATACATCTAGTTTTGTTTTCCTCCAGCTGCGCTCCAAAAAGAACGGATCAGAAAGTACAAGTTCACATGTATCTCTCGATTTGCCCGCCACCACCTGGCACACAGCCTTTTATCAGAGGCTCCCACAACCAATGGGATTCAAGGTCAAAAGTCAACAAAGTTGCCAGTATTCCATTATAGTATTTACATACCCAAAATAAATGTTAATACACAACAGTTTTCACTGTCACTTCTGGGGCTTTTCAGAGCTTCCTCAGGGACAATAGCCAGGGATATTTGGCCTGCTGGATATGGCCCTAAACTGGCCAATTAAGGCTCGAGGAGAGGTCATGAACAAAGGCGGAGTTTGTCCGAGTTAGGAAATGTATTATATGCAATGATAAAGGCTACGCATGCTAACTATTAGAATCAGAATCAGAATTAGCTTTATTGACCAGGTATGTTTACACATACAATGAATTTGTTATAGTGACAGAAGCTCCACAGTGCAACAGAAAGACAGCAACAGGACAAGACACAGAATAAAAAGAATGATATACAAATATACAAATAGGCAATGTACAAAATAGCAAAAACACAATATATAATATAGACAATTATGTGTGTACAGGTCTGATATGTGCAAATTTGAAATGAAAAAATAAGTATGTGTGGTGAATAAATAATGTGTAATAGTGTTGCGTGTTCCACGTTTAATGTCAAGTGTTCATGAGATGGATTGCCTGAGGGAAGAAACTGTTCCTGTGTCTGGTCGTTCTGGTGCTCAGAGCTCTGTAGCGTCGACCAGACGGTAACAGTTCAAAGAGGGAGTGTGCTGGATGTGAGGGGTCCAGAGTGATTTTGCCAGCCCTTTTGCTCACTCTGGATAAGTACAGTTCTTGGAGAGTGGGGAGGGTTGAACCAATGATTCTCTCAGCAGTCCGGACTACCCTCTGTAGTCTTCTGAGGTCAGATTTTGTAGCTGAGCTGAACCAGACAGTTATTGAAGTGCAGAGGACGGATTCAATGATGGCGGAGTAGAACTGTTTCAGCAGCTCCTGTGGCAGGTTGAACTTCCTCAGCTGGCGAAGGAAGTACAACCTCTGCTGGGCCTTTTTCACAATGTACTCAATGTGATTGTCCCACTTCAGGTCCTGAGAAATTGTGGTGCCCAGGAATCTGAATGACTCCACTGCAGTCACAGTGCTGTTCATGATGGTGAGAGGGGGGAGAGCAGGGGGGTTTTCCTGAAGTCCACGATCATCTCCACAGTTTTGAGCGTATTAAGCTCCATGTTGTTAAGACTGCACCAGACAGCCAGCTCCTTAACCTCCTGTCTGTAAGCAGACTCATCACCGTCCTGGATGAGGCCGATCAGTGTCGTGTCGTCTGCAAACTTCAGGAGCTTGACAGAGGGGCCTTTAGATGTGCAGTCGTTGGTGTAGAGGGAGAATAGCAGTGGAGAGAGAACGTAGCCCTGAGGAGCTACAGTGCTAATGCTGCGGGTGCTGGATGAGAATTTTTCCAGCCTCACTAGCTGCTGCCTGTCTGTCAGGAAGCTGGTGATCCACTGACAGACGGAGGTGGGCACAGAGAGCTGTGTCAGTTTATTCTGAAGGGTGTCCGTGATGATGGTGTTAAAAGCGGAGCTGAAGTCAACAAACAGGATCCTCACATAAGTCCCTGGTCTGTCCAGATGCTGCAGGATGAAGTGCAGTCCCATGTTGACTGCATCATCCACAGACCTGTTTGTTCTGTAGGCAAACTGCAGGGGGTCAAGTAAGGGTCCAGTGGAGGCCTTCAGATAAGTCAAAACCAGTCTTTCAAATGATTTCATGGCCACAGACGTTAGATCCACAGGTCTGTAGTCATTAAGTCCGGTAATTTTGGGTTTCTTTGGGACGGGGATGATGGTGGAGCGTTTGAAGCATGAGGGGACTTCACACAGCTCCAGTGATCTGTTGAAGATCTGTGTGAAGATGGGGGCCAGCTGGTCAGCACAGGTTTCTAGGCAGGCTGGTGACACACCGTCTGGGCCTGGTGCTTTCCTTCTTTTGTTCTTTCTGAAGACCTGGCGCACGTCATCTTCACTGATTTGAATTGCAGGTGTGGGGGAGAGGGGGGTTGCTGGAGGTATTAATGGTTGTGTGGAGAAGTGTTCAGGGCGGGTGTGGGGTGTTTTTTTCAAATCTGCAGTAGAACTCATTCAGATCGTCTGATAGTTTTTGATTATCCAGCGTGCTGGGGGATGGTGTCTTGTAACTGGTGATATCTTTCATACCTTTCCACACTGAAGCAGAATCACTGGAAGATAATTTGTTCCTTAGCTTGCCAGAATAATTCCTCTTTGCCACTCTGATCTCCTTTTCCAGTGTGTATTTGGCCTGTTTATACAAGACTTTATCCCCCTTTCTGTAAGCATCTTCTTTGGCCTGACAGAGTTGTCTGAGTTTTGCAGTGAACCATGGTTTGTCGTTGTTGTAAGTTAGATGAGTCTTGGTAGGAATGCACATATCCTCACAGAAACTGATATAAGATGTTACAGTCTCTGTGAGCTCATCCAGATCGTTTGCAGCAGCTTCGAAAACAGTCCAATCAGTAAGGTCGAAACAGGCTTGTAAAATCCGCTCTGATTCATTAGTCCATCTTTTAACAGTTCTTAATACAGGTTTAGCAGATTTAAGTTTCTGCCTGTAGGTCGGTATGAGATGAACCAAACAGTGATCAGAGAGTCCTAAAGCTGCTCGTGGGACAGAGTGATATGCGTCCTTTATCGCTGTGTAACAGTGATCCAATATATTACTGTCTCTGGTGGAACATGGGATGTGCTGTCTGTATTTTGGCAGTTCGCGGGAGAGATTTGCTTTATTAAAGTCCCCGAGAATGATTAAAACAGAGTCCGGGTGTTTTTGTTCTGTGTCTGTGATCAGATTGGCGAGTTTCTGTAAAGCTGATCTCACGTTCGCTTGCTGTGGAATGTAGACACTCACGAGAATGAACAAACAAATCTCCCACGGCGAATAGAACGGCTTGCAGTTAATGAAGAGCATTTCTAGATCTGAACAGCATATCTTCTTTAACACACTGTACACCACCTCTCATTGATGTAAAAGCACGTCCCGCCGCCACGCGATTTCTCCGTTGATTCTGCGTCGCGATCTGCTCTGATCAGCTGGAAGTTAGACAGATGTAGCACGCTGTACTGATGTACTGCAAGATGTATGGCGTCATTCAGCCAGGTTTCCGTGAAGCACAGAGCAGCCGAGTTTGTAAAATCCTTGTTTGTCCAGGAGAGCAGAAGGAGTTTGTCCGTTTTGTTGGGTAGAGAGCGGAGATTCGCTAGATGGATGCTAGGCAACGCCATTCTAAATCCGCGCTGACGAAGCTTCACAAGCGTGCCGGCTCGCTTCCCCGTCTGTTCGTCCTGAAGCGTTTGACCAGAGCTATGGCTCCGCCAACTACAATGTCCAGCAAAACGTCCGAATAATCAAAATTATTCTGTAATATTATTCTGTAACACTTAGGGGTGTAACAATCCATCAATATGGATCGACATGTCGATCAATTACCTAACGATACGATGTATCGATGCCCGAAGGCACAAGGCGAGCTTAAAAGATGCTTGGGATAGCTGACAGAACCGTCAAGCTCTGTGTGAGGAATTTTCTATAAACAGTGTCGCACACAAATCCGAAGCTGTGCACGTGCGCGGCCACACACTTCTTGTGTAGTGACCGTGCAGAAGAAATAATGTGCTGTGCACAAGCAAAAATGAGTTGGGAAAGCCTTTTGATTGAATTCCAGTAAGTGCGAAATAATTGCAATGCTCAGGCAAACCGCTATAGGGTTGGTGTTGCTGTAGAGTTAGAACCGGTGAATGCAATTTACAGGTGTCATAGGAATGATGTGCACCAAATCAGTCGCTGTAGAAATTGAATAGGCCTTCTTTAACTCAAAACTGACTTTGTTGACTTTATCGACTTCAAACGGATGTTGTTCAGTCATTTTTGGACAATTCCAACAAATCATACATCATTTTGAAGTTTTTTATTTATTTATTTATTTTATTTTTTATGAAGATTGTGAAAATAAAAAGAACTAATTTCTGAAAATTAGCTCATTGCGACTCATTTTGCCAGTACGGGTCACAATTTCAAATGCTTAACTCATATAAACAGTTTTCTGTCTGTGAGCTTCCTCTGTTGCTTTGGCTGAAAGGATAACAGTATAGTGACACAGGAGACAGTGCTCAAACATACTCAGATTACATATGTTGTGAAAAAATAATTTAAATGCTATTTCTTCTAAAGAAATTTGATGTAAAAATACAAGTGTTTATCAACATTCTTCTATTGTCTGATATGTGTACGCATTTTTAACTTAAAGGGGACCTATTATGGAAAAATCACCTTTATAAGCTGTTTGAACTTTTGTAAGGTGTGTGGCCGCAGTGTGTGAAAACAACCAGCCTATAATGGTAAAAATCCACCCACTCATTTTTTTTTTATAATCCCAATAAATCATAAAGAGTCACTATGAACACGCACATGCTACCAGAATGATTGCAAATAGGAATGTGGTAGTTAAAAATTCGACTGCTTGAAGGTCGACTGCTTGAATTTGTCGAGCTCATAATCACAAGTGAGACTGAGAGTTTCTAACATTTTCAGTGCGTGAGATTATCATGTATTTTTGTTGCTGTTATGCTGGAGCATGAGTTCTTGAAACTCTGCCCTCTTCTGAAAAGGGGGTCAGGAGCACCAACTCATTTGCATTTAAAGGGACAAACACAAAAACAGTACATTTTAGCTCATACCCTAAAAGCGTCAATTTTAAAGGTGGGGTATGTCATTTTTCAAAAATGCTTTAGAAAACTGAGACGGAGCCGAGTACCAAAACAAACTTGTAACTAATCAGCAGAAAGGAGCGTGTCTACTCATGATGTGGAGGAGAGAGCGTTCAGTGAACAGCCGAGCCGAGCAACAGAAAGATAGAGATGGCGGATAAAAAACAAAAGAGGAAAACATCTGCGGAACGATAAGGCAAGAAGTAGGACCCGTGTAAATATCAGATCAGCTTTCCAGTGCTGGAGAGAACTCAAGGAGCGGAAGGCCTGCGATCGGACGCCGAGGTTGCTTTGTTTCTTCCCGATAGGTGAGTAAAACCGTGTCGACACCGGACGCGGCGTGCCGCAACAGCTAAAGTCTGCCTACACTGGACGCGATAAAGCGACCGTTGAAAATCATTTGAATCTACTTATGGCGTGTCAGCACATCATAAATAGAACGCGGCAGCAGTTTTCTGTCGGAGATTTGCCGCGCCGCGCAGCATCCAGTGTAGACAGCATCACTGATTATCATGACTTCTATAGTATTTTGTCGTGCCGCTCGCGTCCGGTGTAGAGACGGTGTAACATTGGTTTTGTTTTGTTTCACAGAAATAGTTGTTGCCTGGGTTGCGTAGGCTACGTATGTGTGGGGCAGAGCTATCAAAATAGGGGTGAAACCCTTTTGGGGTAGGGGCGTGTTTGTTTTGTTCGAACACTGATGTGTATCCACGGTGTGTGTAAACAACGAGCCTATAATGGTAAAAATCCACTCATTCATTTTTATAATCCCCATAAATCATAAACAGTCTCTCCAAAAGATCGGTTCCTGTGATGTCACAGTAGGGATAAAGCAAGGACAAACTAGTCTAACAAAGAAACAAACATAAAATCACTCATACATTAGGTGGTTCGCAAATTTCTGGGAGACGTGTGTGTAGCATTCTCTAACATTACACCTGGAAACAAAGATGCCTTGTCGCCAAAGCCCCTCATGAAAGAACAAAGCCATTGTGTTTACAACTGTGACAATGAAAGCTTATCAGGATCAACTTAATGCTGGATTTTCAAAAGTAGGTGAAATATGTAAAGTTCTTGGCATAGACTCTTTAAAATACGTCCAAGAGTTTTACAAACCAGTCTGTTATTGTGGGGACATTTCCACGCCCCTAAACATGATGCAGCAAAAAAACAAAACTGATTGATTGGTTGTTTTACCTGTATGGCCTCTTGGACGGTCCTTGGCCATTAAAAGCGGCCAAGGTTCCCAGACCTTCTGCTGTCAGTCTTAAGGTCTGGCTATGCGAGACTACTGGAGTATCCGAAACACGACCTGTAAAGGCTCCGCCCTTTTCTGGAAGGGGGTGGGGAGTATCAGCTCATTCGCATTTAACCCTTAAATGCATACATTGGATCTTTAGCGACCTGGGACATCATTCACTACCCTGTACCTTCTTAATTTTTTAAAGTTAGACATCAAGTTTCTTAGTATTCTTCAATCTATTCATTATAAACAACATAACAAGAAAAAATATATATATACATACTGTATATATAAAAGAATGCCCGTTTTCTGTTTTTTTTTTGTAAAAAGTTTATAGGGTCGCTAGAGACCCGAGGTATGTAAATGTGTAAGAATATTTTTCATGCACAACTAAATTTACATATCTGATGACTCAATATTTGCTATGCATCTTTATTCCTCGAGGTGGCACTGTTTGATACACAATGATGATGTGATGTCTCATAATTACCGCAGGCATAAAATAAAAGAATATCGTCAGAAAAAATTGAACTGGTTTGAATGGCTTTACTGCAGAGCAATTACTGTACGTAATGAAATATAAATGTTACTGCCATTTGATGGTTGATGTGGTGAATGAGCTGCCAGTGATCAAAATATAGATTTTGAAGTCATTGAAAATGATAGTTTTGAGAATATGGCTGAGATCGTGAATATGAGCCATATGCTGGATGTACTGAGGAAATGCGCTCTGACGATGACAGAGATGGTAAAATCATCTGCTCAAACTGAACCCTTCTAAGTTTCAAAAGATAACAAAATATGCTTTATTTTATTCTTCTGTAGTTGTTCTTTAAATATCAAGAGAGGTTTTTTTTTTTTTTTGCTATTGCAGCAGTTAGAGATCCATTCGTGCTGGAGGTCCGGGTCGCTAAAGACCTGAAAATGTAATAGTGATTGGTGAAACATTCATGCATTTAAGGGTTAAAGAGATACACTCGAAAACAGCGTGTTTCTGCTCATACTCCAAAAAGGGTCATTTTGGGCATGGTATAATAAATGATCTGTGAGGTATTTTGGGCTGAAACTTCACAGACACATTCTGGGGACACCTGAGACTTAAATTACATCTTGTAAAAAGGGGCATAGGTCCCCTTTAAAATGGAGTTGCCATTACGGAGCAGCTGTGACTGAACAAGTATTTGTGTTCCCTTTGGAACAGTCTCTCCCGTTACGTAGAGACCCTCTCGCCTCCCGTTTCAAGGCTTGGGCATCCATACCGGGAGTTTCGAGTTGGGTTCTAAACAAAATTCAACAAGGTTACTCACTTCAGTTCTCTCGCAGGCTACAGAGGTATTATTCAAACTTCTGTTCCAGACAACGAAACTCTCGTTCTCCGACAAGAAGTACAGACATTGCTTGTAAAAGGTGCTGTGGAAATCGTGCCCCCAGAGAACAGTGACTCAGGCTTTTTCAGCTGCTACTTACTCGTTCCAAAGAGAAATGGTGGGCTCAGACCCATTCTGGATCTCAGACATCTGAACTGCTCGCTTATGCGCCGGTCATTCAAGATGTTAACTATCAAACAGATCCTAGTACACATTTGCCCCGAGTACTGATTTTTGACAGTGGAACTGAAAGACGCATATTTTCACATCCACATAGCCCCCCATCACAGACCGTTCTTGAGATTCGCATTCGAGGGAGTGGCATATCAGTATGCAGTCCTTCCGTTTGGACTGTCTCTGGCCACACGCACTTTTACGAATTGCATTGACAAATTGCTCTTTCCCCTCTGAGGCAGAAGGGAATCCGCATATTGAACTACCTCGACGATTGGCTGGTTCTAGCCAGATCAGAACGGGAGTTGGCAGCTCACAGAGAGTTGTTACTCAGCCACTTAGAGCGCCTCGGGTTGGTTATCAACCTGCACAAGAGTCACCTATTGCCCAGACAGCGAGCTGTCTTTCTGAGAATGATTTTAGACTCCATCCGAATGTGGGCATGGATTACACCGGAGCAATCCCTGACCATTCAGTGGCATCTCTCAATCCGGGGACGACGTGTCCCCTGATGGTTTTCCAGAGGTTACCCGGCATTATGGCAGCCAACACCTTTGCAATACCTCTGGGCCTGCTTCATATGCGACCGTTTCAATGTTGGCTCAAAGCCCATGTTCCATCCCATGCCTGGCATCTGGGATGGCTTCCTATCAGGGTAGACCATCTCTGTGTCAGAGCTGTGGCCCCCTGAATGACCTCCCGTCTGTTTCAAGCAGGCGTGAGGTTAGGGCTGACCTCCAGAAGGAAGGTAGTTACAACAGATGCCTCCACCTCAGTTTGGGGCACCCTGTTGGAGTGCAATCCGGCGTTCGGCTCCTGGTCAGTCCCAGAGCGGCATCTGCTTATCAACTGCCTAGAGATGTTGGTGGTTTTCTTAGCCCTGAAAGCCTTCCTGCTGGCCTTAAAGGGGCACCATATCTTAGTCTGGTCGGACAGTATGATGGTGGTGGCCTACATCAATCGCCAAGGCGGTCTCAGGTCACACTCTCTTGACAGGATGGCTCGTCGCCTCCTCTTTTGGGCACAGAAAGAACTCCTCTCGTTGAGGGCGGTTCATGTGCCAGGCAGATTTAACTTTGGCGCATATATGCTGTCCAGAGGCAATGTAGCCCCAGGCGAATGGGTGCTACATCCTTAAATGGTTAAAAAAATCTGGTCAGTCTTCGGGAAGGCAGAGTTTGACCTCTTCGCCTCAGAAGACAACTCTCACTGCCCAACATACTTCTCGATACAGCGAGATGCTCTGGCCCATGACTGACCCAGTGCTTGCCAGTGCTTTCCCCCCGATCACCCTGATTCCCAGAGCTAGTGCAGCTCTCAGCAGCAGCCCCGTGGACCATTCCACTGAGGAGGGACCTTCTCTCGCATGCGAAAAGCATGATTTGGTATCCCTGGCCGGTGTATGGTGCCTCGACGGGAGCTTAGTCAGCTCCCAGCGAGATTAAGCAATACCATTTTAGAGGTGAGAGCGCCATCTACAAGACACCTTTACAGCCTAAAATGGTCAGTCTTCCTTAACTGGTGCTCTGCACGTAGTTCGGACCAGTATCATGTGACGTGTCCCACGTGCTAAACTTTTTGCAGGAGCTGTTGGATAAGGGGTGCACCCCTTCCATGCTCAAAGTATACAGTATGTGGCAGCTATCACAGCGAACCATTCTCTCGAAGCTGGCCAATCGATCGGCAGAAACGACCTGATCATTAAGTTCTTGAAGGGTGCTTGGAGGCTGAACCCTCCTCATCCTCAGACTGTGCCGTCTTGGGACTTGTCTATAGTCTTACTATAACTATAGTCTTACTTAGCCCTACGAGGGCCCCCCTTTCAGCCGCTCGGTTTGGCAGATTTTTGGCCCTTATCGCTTAAAACGGCCCTCCTCCTAGACTTGGCATCGGTTAAGCAAGTGGGTGACTTGCAAGTGCTGTCAGTCAGCGCCTCATGCCTTGAGTTTCGACCTAACGATTGTAAAGTCTTTCTAAAGCCAAGATCTGGTTATGTTCCTAAAGTGCTCTCGACTCCGTTCAGAGCACAGGTGATCACCCTGTTGGCGCTCCCCATTGCAGATGGTGAGCAGGGTCCAAATCTGCTCTGTCCAGTGAGGGCACTGAGAGTATATCTAGAGCGCTCTAGACTGTTTAGACCAGGGGTCACCAAGTTCGGTCCTGGAGGGCCGGTGTCCCTGCAGAGTTTAGCTCCAACCCTAATCAAACACACCTGAAGCAGCTAATCAAGGTCTTACTAGCTATACTTGAAACTTCCATGCAGGTGTGTTGAGGCAAGTTGGAGCTAAACTCTGCAGGACACCGGCCCTCCAGGATCAAGTTTGATGAACCCTGGTTTAGACAGTCAGAGCAGCTCTTTGTTTGCTTTGGAGGCCGCCATAAGGGACTGCTGGCCACAAAGCAGCGACTTTCTCACTGGATTGTAGATGCAATAGCCTTGGCTTATGCCTCAGAAGGCTTACAATGCCCTATAGGTGTGAGGGCCCATTCCACAAGGGAAATGGCCTCCTCCTGGGCATGGTCCAGCGGAATTTCTATTGGTGAGATTTGAGCGGCCGCCAGCTGGTCGTCACCGTCCACGTTTTCCAGATTTTACCTCTTAGACATCCCTGCCCTGCAGGCGCAGGTTCTTTCTGTTTAAATCACCATTCTCCCCCCTTGGGTGAAGCTGGTTATATTTGTGCTTCTCAGCTACTAGCTTGGGGCACAACTTAGGGGCCCTTATTTTAGCTCTCTGAGACTGGGCTCACAGAGCAGATTGTTATGTATCTGCTCATAGCGCAGCATGATTGGATGCGTTCCCCATATGTGTTCTATGCAACAGGAGCGACCGTTCGTAAGGGAATGCTCCAGTTACTGACGTAACCTCGGTTCCCTGAGATAAGGGAACGAGTGTTGTGTCACTTGTCGCACTATAAACTGCATGCAAAAGTCACTTTAGTCGAATGATCTAATGAATGGCGCTCCGAGCCGACTTATATAGTGATCGACTCCGCCCTTTCTGGCGGGTTAAAGTGCCATTGGTTTGTGAAGCTACACAAACATGAACAAATCAGGCTTCAGTACAGAGTAAAACAGGAGTTTTCCCCATATGCATTCTACGGAAGGCTAATTCCCTTATCTGAGGGAAACGAGGTTACGTCAGTAAACAGAGCGTTTTCTTTTTATGTGAAATAATGATAAATATCAATTTGATTTAGCATCATTGATATGCACTGCTGACACAAATGAATGAATTACTTTTTTTAATCATAAATCATGTAAAATTTCAGTACTAGAATCTTTCTTAATTATTTATGTAAGGACCAAACGCCTGCTTCTGTCAAGTTTGTTTTGCGGTATAGTTTTTATTAATTTTCCCCTCGCTGGTAAAATGGTGGTTGTGTGACATTTGCTTCAGGGAGGTGTTTTAAGGGCGGGTTTTAGAGTAGTGCTGGTGCGACACAGGAAACACAGCTTGGTTTTGGGCTTGCGGCTTGAGGTGCGAGGCTTGCCGCACAATGCTAGTTGTTAATCTTGGTTCACACTGGACCAACAGTGGAAAAGCGGCTTATAAGTCAGGTCCTGTCAGGCTCAGGCTGAAATGCATGGCTCTAGAGGGGATAGATTTTTGGCCAGGTTGGATTCGTTCATTTGGTTTATTTATTATTATTATATAATAATAAATAAACCAACTCTGTTTATTTATTATTATTATTTAACTTTCCCCTATCTCCACGCCATTCTTGATGCAGAAATTGGTGTTTTAACCCCTGTGAACAAGAATAGTATTGTCTGTTTGATACCTGACTCTGAATGCAAACAGACTAAGGAATGCACCAAAAGCTCTTGCATGAAAGCACCCTTTCAGCATATTCAAATGTTTTTTTTTTTTTAAATAGATCAATGATGCCAGCATTTCTCGATTAAAATTGACTTCATCCAGCTGCAACAGTTCTTGTGTTAACTAAATAATCAGTTAAGCAGTTCATGAGTAAATGGTACACTAACATTTATAGACACAAAAAAAAAAAAAAATTGTGAATTAGCAGATATTATGTTGGTCAAGCTACTATTTACTATATTAAAACACTGATTAATTTAGTTTACAATTGTTTCTATACTTCTGCCCCTGCCCCCATACAGAGTTCTGTTCATGCCTCTAGTATAACCATAAGAACAAGCAAGGTCAATGTCAAAAGGTCCATGTCGTGATCTCCTGTTCAGTGAAAGTGCAACCTGAATTCTGAAAATGTTGGGACGCTTTTTAAATTTGAATAAAATGAAAACTAAAAGAATTTCAAATCACATGAGCCAATATTTTATTCACAATATAACATAGATAGCATAACAAATGTTTAAACTGATAAATTATAAAATTTTATGCACAAAATTAGCTCATTTCAAATGTTATGCCTTCTAAAGGTCTCAAAATAGTTGGGACGGGGGCATGTTTACCATGGTGTAGCATCTCCTCTTCTTTTCAAAACAGTTTGAAGACGTCTGGACATCGAGGTTATGAGTTTCTGGAGTTTTGGTGTTGGAATTTGGTTCAATTCTTGCCTGATATAGGTTTTCAGCTGCTGAAGAGTTCGTGTTCGTCTTTGACGTATTTTTGTTTAATGATGCGCCAAATGTTCTCTATAGGTGAAAGATCTTGACTGCAGGCAGGCCAGTTCAGCACCTGGACTCATCTACTACGAAGCCATGCTGTTGTAATAGCTGCAGTATGTGGGTTTTCATTGTCCTGCTGAAATTCACAAGGCCTTCCCTGAAATAGACGTTGTCTGGAGGGGAGCATATGTTGCTCCAAAACCTTTATATACCTTTCAGCATTCATAGTGCCTTCCAAAACATGCTAGCTGCCCATACCGTATGCACTTATGTACCCCCATACCATCAGAGATGCTGGCTTTTGAACTGAAAGCAGATAACATGCTGGAAGGTCTCGTTCCTCTTTAGCCCGGAGGACACGGCGTCCGTGATTTCCAACAAGAATGTCAAATTTGGACTCATCTGACCATAGAATACTTTTCCACTTTGAAACAGTCCATTTTAAATGAGCCTTGGCCCACAGGACACGACGGCGCTTCTGGACCATGTTCACATATGGCTTCCTTTTTTGCATGATAGAGCTTTAGTTGGCATCTGCAGATGGCACGGCGGATTGTGTTTACAGACAGTGGTTTCTGGAAGTATTCCTGGGCCCATTTAGTAATGTCAATGACAGAATCATGCCAATGAGTGATGCAGTGTCGTCTGAGGGCCCAAAGACCACGGGCATCAAACAAAGGTCTTCGGCCTTGTCCCTTACGCACAGAGATTTCTCCAGTTTCTCTGAATCTTTTGATGATGTTATGCACTGTAGATGATGAGATTTGCAAAGCCTTTACAATTTGACGTTGAGGAACGTTGATTTTAAAGTATTCAACAATCTTTTTACGCACTCTTTCACAGATTGGAGAGCCTCTGCCCATCTTTACTTCTGAGAGACTCTGCTTCTCTAAGACATCCCTTTTATAGCTAATCATGTTACAGACCTGATGTCAATTAACTTAATTAGTTGCTAGATGTTCTCCCAGCTGAATCTTTTCAAAATTTCTTGCTTTTTCAGCCCTTTGTTGCCCCCGTGCCAACTTTTTTGAGACCTGTAGCAGGCATCAAATTTGAAATGAGCTCATTTAGTGGATAAAAGTGTAACATTTCTCTATTTAAACATTTGTTATGTTCTCTATGTTCTATTGTGAATAAAATATTGGCTCATGTGATTTGAAAGTCTTTTAGTTTTCATTTTATTCAAATTTAAAAAATGTCCCAACATTTCCGGAATTCAGGTTGTAAGTTGCAAAAATGGGATTTTTGAGTCATGATTGCTTATGGCTGATAAGCAGCCTTGAAAATACTCTGAAGCAAGCATCCTTAAAGGGATAGTTCACCCAAAAATTTAAATTCTGTCATTAATTACTCACCATCATGTTGTTCCAAATGTTGTATTGTAATAATATTGTATTAATATTACAATAATATTTTGTAGTTCAAAGGGTTTTCTATACAATGACACCATTGTTTTTTTTGTTTGTTTTTTTTCCTCCATTGTATGTGTGTAGGGTAAATATTTGAATTTTAGTATGTCAAATTTAGGCGAAAAAAAAAAAATCCCCAGAGTTTAAGGGGTTAAAGTGAGCAACACCTGTTCACACCACAAGTGCTCAGAATTGTTTATGGTAATGAAAACATTGTGGAAAATGTGAATGCAGTAGTCCTATGAATCTGAACCATCCTGAACCAGGATATATATATATATATATTTTTTTTTTTTATGTATATGGCATTATTAATCAGCAAATTAAGACATTTACATTACATTTATATTTAATCATTTAGCAGATGCTTTTATCCAGAGCAACTTACAAATGAGGAAAATAGAAATGAGGCAATCAAACCAATGTAAGAGCATAATTGTAATTGGGAAAATGATTTGTAGATGGCAAGGAAAGACAACTTAAACTTTAAACTTTAAACTTATTAATTAACGTTTATTTCTGCTACTGATTAGGGTGTTTGATAATGTACATTGTTAAGTAGATACTTATCTTAAACAAAATATAAAAATAATGCAGTCTTCAACCCCCATACTCTTTTCTCACTCACATGACCTTCTGCATTACATATGTATCTAAATGTGAAAATTATTTTATTTTATTTTAATTAAAAAATATCTTTGCAAAGTCAAAGATATACCGCAACATACAGAGGCATTTTTTTTATTATTTTATTATAAAATACCCACATGTTCACATTTCATACTCAAGTACTTAAGTGTCTATTATGTGCACAGTAAAAATAAAGTCCCATGTATCAATTTCTATTTTTTTTTTTTTTTTTTTTTACATTGTTGTGGTCTGTGTCTTTGCTGTTTAGATAAAGGCAAATATATCATTAAACTGAAAATTAATTAATTGATTACAGCGATCTGGAAATTCAATAATAATAACAATAACAGGCAACTTGTCTTTATTCAGTTGGGAAAAAAAGTGGACTACTACTGTATTTTAACTGTAGTGTAATATTCCAAATTTGTAAAACTTTTTTTTGTTTTGTTTTGTTTATTTTTTCATCATGTGCTTTTTGTCATTTTTCTCTGGTTTCAGAAGTACAATATAACATTTAGGAGCAAATATACACAGCAAGAGACCAAAGGCAGATGCTAGAATAGCAAAGACATGGACAGCAACCATATACTTTCCACGAGAGCTCACATAAACTGGAATGAAGGTTAGCCACACAGCAAAAAATATAAGCATGCTGAATGTGATGAATTTAGCCTCATTAAAGTTGTCTGGTAATTTTCTGGCCAAAAAGGCCATTAAGAAACACAAACAAGCTAGGAGTCCAATATAACCCAAGACACACCAAAATCCAACTTCAGATCCTACAGCACATTCAACAATTATAGTTGCACTCATAAACTTGGTGTTATATGATGCAAAAGGAGGCGTAGTTGTTAACCATATGATACAAATAAGTGCTTGCACCAAAGTGCACAAGATTACACTTGATCTTTGTTTGGCAGGATCAAACCACTTCATGACATTACTGCCAGGGAGGGTGGCTCTGAAAGCCATTAAAACTACTACAGTTTTTGCCAAGATGCATGAAATACATAGAGTAAAGCTGATTCCAAAGGCTGGATACCGAATCTGACATAACCAGTCAGTGGGCTTCCCTATAAATGTTAAGCCAATCAGAAAGCAAGCACAGAGGAACAAGAGGAGAAAGAAACTTAACTCTATATTGTTTCCTCGTATGACTGGAGTCTTTCTATGCATTATAAACACAACAATCACTGCTAATGCTGCACAGGCTCCGAATGCTGAAAACGCCCATAGAATTATTCCCAAGGGCTCCTGAAAGGACAAAAACTCTAAAGTTTTGGGAATGCACTTGTCTTGGGCTTGGTTTGGCCATGTTTCTTTTGAACATGTCAGGCAATCATTTGAATCTGTGGAAAAATTGGTGAAAATGGGATGCATAAAATGTATTTATATTTTGACTTTTATAATTTACATTCCAAACCCCCCGCCCTCTCAAAATACTAAAAAATGAGGAGCTTTGAGGGAATTCACACCTGTTTGATTACTGATCTCTCCTTCAGCACATGGTATACAGTCAAAGCAGCAGACAGGCTTTCCTTTCTGCCTGGCCTTCCTGGAGCCTGGCAGACAGCTTTGACTGCACAGTGATTCTGGTGCCTAATGACCACAGCAGAGCAAGCAGTAGAAAAACACTACACAGTCTCAATGAGAGTGCATGTCACTACATAACACTACATACTAAATGACATATTTTCATTTCATAAAGAAATATGCGACTTAAAAATCTAAAATGTTTAGTACAAATTAAAATCAATAGTGCATTGCCATTTCGAGTTAAAAAAAATTATTTTATTTAGTTCTGCCATAATTACTGGGTAGAGTTGAAGGAAAAACAGACAAAGCAAGCAATATCGGGTGATGAGTGGGATGGCACACACCTTCTCTCCTCTGTGCCACATAATTACTGGCTCATCTATTACTAGGTCCTTGTCATCTTCAAGGGAGGCATCATAGAATCCCACCCTCACTAGCTGAAGGGAGCCATCCGACTCTCTTTGCCAGTTCATCAGGTCATAGGATGCAATGGGATCACCGTTATCATCAAATCTGACCTCTTCTCCTAGTGTTGTGAAATGTGTTCTTTTCATATAGTACAGGAGCTTAGGTGAATGTTGGGAGATAGGATGATGCCATACAAATCATTAAATATCATGGATGGCAATTTATAGATGCATATATATTATATTTAACCATTGTTTTAAAATGTGTACAGTGTTTGATAATTTCTTATTACCACAATATAGGCAGAGAATGTAAAATGGTGAGTAACACACACCTGCCATGGCAGAATTTGAGATAGACTCCCACATGTCCCATTCTGAAAGGGGCCTTTTCCTGGTTCACATGTGCTCATGTCATGTAGTGTATGTGCTATGAGATACACGGCCTTATAAACATTGTAGGAGACTCTGAGTTGTGAGACATCGGAATAAGGAGTGTATACATCATCCAAACTCTCACTGCCATCGCAAGGTGGCCAGTTATGTGGCTCTTCTCCATGTACATGAGTATTTAAGGACCCATTCAGCTGGCAACGGAAAGTTTCTTCCCAAAACTCAGAGAGAAAATGTGACTTCTGAGCAACAGAAACATTTACTCTTCTGAGGTAATTACCAAGATGTGAGATATCAGCTCTCCGTATGGCAAACCCTAATGTTCCCATTAACAAATCACCAAAATCATCCCAGAGGGCTTTTGATGTGGCCCAAGCCTCACTGGCAATCCACTGAAGATGAGTGACATTTTGCCATCTGCACTCTTTTAGTATACTATGTAGTTCTGATTCCCCAGAGAAGTTTACTATGACTGTGGCAGAAGAAGATTTTAAAATGTTCACAAGTTCCTCCACTGCATCTTGCATCAGTACAACAGGATAGAAGTGAACATAAGCGGGACAAATATTAAATCTTTCGGACTCCTTTAAGAACAGCTGGATAGCAAAGCGAGCGTAATCTGATTCCACACCGATCACCCCGACCCATGTCCATTGAAAATAATGAACAAGTTTTACCAAAGCTTTAATTTGAAATAGATCACTTGGCATTGTCCTCATGAATGCTGGAAACTCTCTCTTGTTACTGAGACATGAACAGGATGCAAAGTAGCTCACCTAAAATATGAAAACACAAAATTTCAGTAAGATTAAAGTAACTAATAGGTAAACTAATAAAGTACAACCAACTGAATGCTAATACTGTTAATTGACAATTTGTGTATGCATGTATACACACACACACACACACACACACACAGATTGTTTACTTTTTCTTAACTTTTGTTTATATTTCACATGAAGAAAATCAACATAACACCAATCAACACAACATTACAGCTTTCATTACCAAGACAAAGGGAATTTAAGAGATTAAATCAAAATAATTTTAAATATTTTATTTCACCATGGGTATTTTAAAGGATCCTAGAGTTCTCAGAACAGCCATGGAGACTCCTGATGCTGCATCTCCCACGATTACAGGGCTTGGCTGCTTTTGTATATCTTCACAGCTTTGTCCACTGCCCTTCTCTGGCTGTCCATTGACCAGGAGAAGGGACCTCTTCACAGATACAGGTATGTCATCACCACTGTCCCTGATGTGGTAGCCCAGAGATAGGTTTGGCAAAAGGTCTTGCCGCTGGTTTATCTCTCTCACAGCAAAGATCATTGTCTGCATCCACCTCAGGGCTCGAGGAGTGAAGCTGCATCAGATTTCACACACACACACACACACACACACACACACACACACACACACACACACACACACACACACACACACACACACACACACTTGTATTAAATATGGCCATTATTGTATTCAATGCACACATTTAATATATTGTTATTAACTGCATTATTGCAATGCAATGTAATGCAATGCAAAAAAAAAAAAAGAATTCTAAACATTACAAAACATCAATCAGATTATGAAAGCATGACACACAATTTATACTTGGTTGGCTCAGGTTTGGTCTTGAAAAAAGAAAAAGATGATATGGGGCTGGAATGCAAAGGAAAAATTCCTCCCAAAACGACATCTCCCCCCTGGTAA
Source organism: Schizothorax lantsangensis (assembly GCA_027422415.1). Lineage (NCBI taxonomy): Eukaryota > Metazoa > Chordata > Actinopteri > Cypriniformes > Cyprinidae > Schizothorax > Schizothorax lantsangensis. The sequence goes on along the minus strand of CM049846.1, from coordinate 19,522,922 downwards.
AAGCTGTAGGTATCTTCATCTCCCTGAAAGACACACTTAAACTTACTTTTATACTGACTCTGCAAACCAATACACAGCAGAGGCCAAAATGTAAAATGCAAAAGAAAAATTGCATTAAGCTGTGCCATAACTGATAACTGATAGAGACAAATGAATTTAATGGGTACAGCATATATATAGATAATCTGTGATTGAGGGATGGCCTTTTCACCTGGAAAAAAAAATAATAAAATAAATAAATAAAAAATCATATGCCCCTCCTGCTGTCAATGTAGCAAGCCCTTGTGAATGTAATTATTTCTTTGAGCCAATGATAGACATTCAACCATGTGACAACATTTAAACATTTAATTTAAAGGATGACTATGTTTGTAATCTTTAATGCAATTCTGGCACAATCAATCAATCAGTCAATAAATAAATGGTCACATTATTACTTATTTTCTGTGTTAGTTAATTTCACCGCAGCTATTCTGGTGCACATTTTACTGTGGGCTGTAAAAACTGTATGCGTAAAACATTTTGTGGGGGTTAGACCTGTAGCATTGACAGTGTTGTCTACTCATTTTACAATTGTATATTTACATTCAGTAAGTATAGACCATCATAAAATAGTGATGATGCAAACAACCCCCTAAACCTATCTCAGATATACTGACTGACTGACTGACTGACTGACTGACTGAGTGAGTGAGTGAGTGAGTGAGTGAGTGAGTGAGTGAGTGAGTGAGTGAGTGAGTGAATCAATCAATCAATCAATCAATCAATCAATAATTGCTTACTTGGGGAGTGTAGGAAAGTGAATTTTTATTCTATTAAATTGAAATAAACCTAAGCATTTGGAAGATGCTTTTTATTAGTTTGTACATTTACTGGAAACCAATTTCTCTTACTTTCTTTCTTAATTTGGGGGCTTTTTTTCAATGCAACTGAATATGGTTAATTTGCTTATTTTTTGCTTATCATTGTTGATATTGTAATTGTTGATTTTGTAATGTGTAATATTTCTAAAACAGACACTAATAATAGTTTCAGATTGAGGCATCATGGGAAAGAAAATAGTGCACTTGATTCTATATATAACTCAGGATGACGTCATGCATAATAATATGCATGATTAACATATAAAACCAAAGGTAAGACAAGCATCTCCTTGCCTTTTTTTCTTGTGGAGGTTAACAGGATAATGATTCATATTTTTGTCTCTGTATTTCATCTTTCCAGTGCAGCTGTAACTTCAAGCTGCAACCCACAGGGTGACTTTAATTTGCCAGTGTTCATGACTAGTGGAGACTTTACAATAGGAGGAATTTTTCCTTTGCATTATAGAGTAGAGCTTCCTCCAACAGACTACATAAAGATACCTTTAGCAGCACAGTGCCAAGGGTAAGGACATGTCTTATATGTTCTTTACGTCTTTCCCAAGCAGTAATTTTAAATATGTTGTTTATATTTGATAAAATTTCTGAAGAATAATTATGAGAAACCCATCTATTGTTTTACAAGAAGGCATTTTCATAACATAATTGTATGCAGGTTTGATCCAAGGGCTTTCCGCTGGGCTCTCACTATGACACTTGCTGTGGAGGAAATAAACAACAGAAAAGATCTCTTACCAAACCATACTCTGGCTTATAGTATCTTTGACTCTTGTGCCACTCCTGTGACTGCTCAGAAAGCAGTCCTGGCAGTGCTGAATGGACAGGATGTTGTTCAAAGTTTTATATGTTCTGGAGCTAGCACTTTATTAGGATTAATAGGGGAATCTGGATCCTCACAATCCATCGTTGTCTCCAGAACTCTGGAGCCTTTCAGAATACCCATGGTAAAATAAATAAAAAAATAAATTAATATGTTTTTTTCCTTTTATATATATATATGAAGTTGGCTAACATTTGTTGCTTTTCTTCTTCGTTTCTTTTTTTAATTATTAATTAATTTACAGATAAGTTACTTCTCAACCTGCTCTTGTTTAAGTGATCGGAAGCAATTCCCAACATTTTTCAGAGTGGTTCCCAATGATGATTACCAGGTCAAAGCTATTGCACAACTCTTAAAAAGGTTTGACTGGACATGGATTGGTGTGGTGACTGAAGACCATGACTATGGCAGGTTTGCTTTACAAGGCTTAAAGCGAGAAATTGAGAATACTGACATTTGTTTGGCCTATCATGAAATGATCCCGAAAGACTATACCCAGGAACAGGTCCTGAAGATTCTTAAAGTAATGAAGGAATCAACAGCTAAGGTGGTGGTTGTTTTTTCAGGGGAAGGGGAATTTTACCCTTTCTTAAGGGAGTTTGTGACTCAAAATATCACAGGAATTCAATGGATTGCAAGTGAGGCTTGGGTTACAGCTTCAATATTAGCAGAAACATATCCATTCTTAGATGGCACAATTGGGTTTGCAATACGTCAAGGACACATTCCAGGTCTTCAGGATTACCTAAAATCGGTGACCCCAGAAAGGTACCCTTCTAACCCTCAAGTTCAGGAGTTGTGGGAGGCTCTCTATGGTTGCTCCCCCTCCACATCCAGCTTGAACAGTCATTTGCCCTCCTGCAAAGGAAAGGAAACTCTCAGACAAGAACATTCTGCCTACATGAACACATCCAGCCCTCGTGTGGCCTACAATGTATATAAAGCAGTGTATGCCTTTGCTTATTCTCTACATAATCTCATTCACTGTAAACCTGAAAATGGACCGTTTGAGAATTTATCATGTGCAAACCTCAACAATGTGTTTCCATGGCAGGTAAAAGTCCCTAAGGGTTTAAAGAGAACTGATTTTCACAGAGAATAGTGATTATATGTTGCATCTTTTTCTTCTTAAAATTAGTTTTTAATTGCAAATGTCTGCCCCCTCCCTGCATTTTATTCCCTTCTTGTTGCTTTTTTTCTTCTCCAAAGCTTCAGCATTATTTACAGGAAATCTCTTTCTCTGTTTCTGGAGAAAAAGTCAGTTTTGATGTTAAGGGAGATTCAATCCCATCATATGATTTAATAAACTGGCAAAGACATGCAAGTGGAGATATTCAGTTTGTTAAAGTGGGCCTCTATGATGGTGCTCAGCAAACTGGAAGAGAACTGTTGATTGTGGAGCAGGCCATTATGTGGTCTCACCAACAGAACAAGGCAAGGTGTTGACTGTGCACTGCAGTGCCATCTGTTGTTCTATTAAAAACACTGTCACTATGTGACCTTTGAGCCAATATTGGCATAATAACATTGTGAATAATTAAAAAGGGTGACTTGTTTATGTTTAAATACTCCTATGTCTGTTGTATATATATATATATATATATATTTATTTATTTATTATATTTTTTTTAGGTACCTGTGTCTGTATGCAGTAACAGCTGCACTCCAGGATTCAGAAAGGCTGTCCGTCGTGGGCAACCTTTGTGCTGCTTTGATTGTGTTCCATGTGATATTGGCAAGATCAGTAATCAGACAGGTGAGAGCATCCTACTGTATGTTTTCCTATTGACAAGAATATATAAAGACTCACATCATTTCTTTATGGTCTTATTAAATTTGTCTTCTTGTTTTCCTCATTTGCCTTAATTGATCTGATTTTATCATTTCTCTTTATTTATAGATTCAGTAGATTGTCTGTCGTGCCCTGAAGATTTTTGGTCCAATGTGAATGGAACAATATGTGTCCCGAAGGTGGTTGAGTTTCTCTCCCATGATGCAATGGGAATCACCCTGACTGTGATAGCTGTAGTTGGAGCATTTCTGACTGTCACAGTGCTGGTAATATTTATTTACAACAAAGGAACCCCTATAGTCCGTGTGAATAACTCAGAACTCAGTTTTTTCATCTTGTTATCACTGACTCTGTGTTTTCTATGCGCTTTGGTGTTTATTGGGGAACCCACATCCTGGTCCTGCATGCTGCGACACACTGCCTTCAGCGTCACTTTCTCTCTCTGCATCTCCTGCATCCTTGGCAAGACTTTAGTGGTTTTGGCAGCTTTCACAGCTACCCGACCTGGAAACAATATAATGAAATGGTTGGGCCCCACACAGCAGAGAATAATTATCTTCTGCTGCACTCTGGTCCAGGTGGTCATATGTACTGCTTGGCTTACAATATCCCCTCCTTTCCCCTATAGAAACACTAAATATCAACAGTCCAAGATCATCCTGGATTGCAGTGTGGGCTCTGATCTGGCCTTCTGGTGTGTGCTGGGATATATAGGCCTTTTGGCCTGTGTCTGCTTTTTTCTAGCTTTTCTGGCTCGGAAGTTACCAGGCAATTTTAATGAGGCCAAATACATCACCTTCAGCATGCTTATATTTTGTGCAGTGTGGCTGGCATTTGTACCTGCATATGTAAGTTCACCTGGTAAATTTACAACTGCTGTGGAGATTTTTGCTATTTTAGCTTCTAGTTTTGGCCTGCTCTTCTGCCTGTTCACCCCCAAATGTTACATTATTTTATTAAAGCCTGAGAAGAACACAAAGCAACATTTAATGGGGAAAATTACAAAATAAAACACTTTTGTGTAATTGCATTGATAAAATATTTGAGACTTAATGTATGTGAAAGAAAAACTGTACAATTTCAAGATATACATACAGTAACTGTGGAAACCAAATAACCCAATTATATCTGTAATATTCTTCAAGATTAATATTAAAGAACATTCTATATTCTCTAAGATTATATATTTATGATATTTGCTAATAATAATTATATATATATATATATATATATATATATATATATATATATATTATAAAGTACATGTTTACAAATTGCAATTTGGGTCTTTAGAAAACATTGTGTGTTCTTAATATTATGGTGCATTCAAAAATATTTGGACACTTCACCCACATGTAAAAAAAAATAAAGAGGTAGATTTTTTTATTTTTTTTATTTATATTTATATTATGGATTTTAGTCTGAGGCTGGCACTCACTGGCTGGAAACTGTTGCTCTCACAGTAACATTGGCTAGGGAAGTACACACAGGAGCTATGGAGGGACCTCAACTATAGACTCCATGGCAGGATTGGGCTCGGAAGGGCCTAAATGAGCTAGACCAGTGGTTTCCAATCATGTTCCTGGAAAACTCCCAAGACTGCACATTTTTGATGTCTCTCTTGTCTTTTACACCTGGAATAAAGATGTGTTTTCAGTGATCCAATCACAGGTGGTCAGCCAAACCACATTGCCATTTCCACCTGATTTTAATGAGCACTTTAAATACACTGTCACTGAATTTTGTTTTGTCATGACCCTACCCACTTATTTCATCAAACCCCACATCATTTTCGAGGAGTGATGATTTTCACAAATAAAATGAACTAACCAAATATGCAGATTATAACTGAGCAGAAAAGAAAGCAAATGAAATGGACGATGGATGGCAGCTGCAATGTCCACTATATTGTTTTTTTTTTTTTTTTTTAGTACAACACAAAGTTTGAAATGCTTGTTTTGGTACTCTTTTATAACACATCATAGTACTATCATGTATTAGGAGAGTGGATGGTGAGTAGATGTTTCTTTACTGTGGTTCGGGACACATTTAGAATGTATAAGCTTTTACATTACACATGCAAATTGCTAACATGAATTTCTGCATGCATTTCTACATGCATCTCCTTATGTGGTGTCAGTGATCTGATCAAAAAATGTTGACCTTGTTTGCACTTTATTTAGTGATGACTTATCCAATCGTACATACAGTATCTCACAAAAGTGAGTACACCCCTCACATTTCAGCAAAAAATTTAGTATATCTTCTCAAGGGACAATACTACACAAATGAAACTTGGATATATTTTAGAGTAGTCAATGTGCAGCTTGTGTAGAAGTACAAATTTACTGTCCTCTAAATATAACTCAACATATAGCCATTATTGTCCAAATAACTAGTAAAAAAAATGAGTACACCCTAAGTGAACATGTCAAAACTGTGTCCAAAGTGTCAATATTTTGTAGGGGCACCATTGTTATCTAGCACTGCCTTAATCCTCGTGGGCATGGAATTCACCAGAGCTGCACAGGTTGTTGCTGGGATCCTCTTCCACTCCTCCATAATGATATCACAGAGCTGCTGGATGTTAGACACATGGTGCTTCTCCACCTTCCGCTTGAGGATGCCCCACATGTGCTCAATAGAGTTCAGGTCTGGAGACATACTTGGCCACTCCATCACCTTCATCTTCAGCTTCATCAGCAAGGCAGCTGTCATCTTGCGGTGTGTTTGGGGTGGTTATTATGTTGGAAAACTGCCATTCGGCACAGTTTCTGAAGGGAGGGCATCATCTTCTGCTTCGGAATGTCACAGTACATGTTGGAATCCATGTTTCCCTCAATGAACCACAGCTCCCCAGTACCAGCAGTAGTCATGCAGCCCCAGACCATGATGCTACCACCACCATGCTTGACTATAGGCAAGGCACAATTTTCTTGGTACTCCTCACCAGGGCGTCGCCACACATGCTGGACACCATCTGAGCCAAACAAGTTTACCTTAGACTCATCAGACCACAGGACATGGTTCCAGTAATTCATGCTCTTGGCCAGGTTGTCTTCAGCAAACTGTTTGCAGGCTTTTTTGTGTGCCAGCTTCAGAAGAGGCTTCCTTATGGGACGATGGCCATGCAAACCGACTTGTTGCAGGGTGTGGCGTATGGTCTGAGCACTGACAAGCTGACCTTCCACTTCTGCAACCTCTAAAGCAATGCTGGCAGCATTCATGCGTCTGTTTTTTGAAGCCAGCTTCTGCACCTGATGCACAGCACAAGGACTCAACTTCTTTGATCGACACCTTGCGAGGCCTGTTCCGAGTGAAACCCATCTTGGAAAACCTCTGTATGACAGTGGCCACTGTACTGTAACTCAGTTCCAGGCTGTTACTGAACTTCTTATAGCCTCGACCATCTTTGTGGAGAGCAACAATTCTAATTCTCAAATCCTCAGAGAGTTCTTTGAGGTGTCATGTTGAACATCCAGTGGTCAATATGAGAAAATTTTAACTGCTCTAAAACAAGATACACAAATTTGTATGGTCCTGTCAAGCAGACAAAAACATGAACATGATGAATAGGACATGTGGCTTTGCATGGTTAAACGACGTAAAACTGTTATCACTAGGGTGTACTCACTTTTGTTGCCAGCTTTTTTGACAATAATGGCTGTATGTTGAGTTATTTTCAGAGGACAGTAAATGTTTACTGCTATAGAAGTTTCACATTGACTACTTTAATATACAACCCCAAATCAGAAAAAGTTGGGACAATATGGAAAACGCAAATAAAAAAAGAAAGTAGTGATTTCTAAATTTACTTTGACTTGTATTTCATTGCAGACAATATGAACACAAAATATTTCATGTTTTGTCTGGTCAACTTCATGTCATTTGTAAATATAGGGCTAGTAATGAGGTAAATTGGTTAAATAATTATGTGATTTGAAACAGGTGATGTCAACAGGTGATTGTAATTATGATTTGGTACAAAAGCAGCATCCAAGAAAGGTCTAGTCCTTTAGGAGCAAAGATGGGCCGAGGATCGCCAGTTTGCCAACAAATATGTGAGAAAATTATTGAAATGTTTAAAAACAATGTTCCTCAAAGAAAGATAGGAAGAGATTTGGATATTTCACCTTCAACAGTGCATAACATAATTAAAAGATTCAAGGAATCTGGAGGAATTTCAGTGCGTAAAGGACAAGGGCGCAAGCCTAAGCTGAACAACCGTGATCTCCGATCCCTCAGGCGGCACTGCATCAAGAATCGTCATTCATCTATAAGTGATATCACCACATGGGCTCAGGACTACTTTGGCAAACCTTTGTCAAGTACCACAATACGTAGTTACATCCACAAATGCCAGTTAAAACTGTACTGTGCCAAAAGGAAGCCCTATGTTAACAGTGTCCAAAAGCGCTGTCGACTTCTCTGGGCTCGGAGGCATCTGGGATGGACCATCACACAGTGGAAACGTGTACTGTGGTCAGATGAATCAGTATTTCAGGTATTTTTTGGGAGGAATGGATGCCGTGTGCTCCGGACCAAAGAAGAAAAGGATCATCCAGACTGTTACCAGCAACAAGTCCAAAAGCCAGGGTCTGTCATGGTATGGGGTTGTGTCAGTGCCCTTGGCAAAGGTAACTTGCACTTCTGTGATGGCACCATTAATGCTGAAAAGTACATAGAGATTTTGGAGCACAATATGCTGCCTTCAAGAAGACATCTTTTCCAGGGACGTCCATGCATATTTCAACAAGACAATGCAAAACCACATTCTGCACACATTACAAAGTCCTGGCTGCGGAGGAAGAGGGTACGGGTACTTGACTGGCCTGCCTGCAGTCCCGACCTGTCTCCAATAGAGAATGTGTGGCGCATTTTGAAGCGCAAAATGCGACAACGAAGACCCCATACTGTTGCCCACCTTAAGACTTGTTTGCAGGAAGAATGGGACAAAATTACACCTGAAACACTTCATCACTTGGTGTCTTCAGTCCCTAAACGTCTTTTAAGTGTTGTGAAAAGGAATGGCAACATTACAAAGTGGTAAATACTTTACTGTCCCAACTTTTTTTGGAATGTGTTGCAGGTCTGAATGACAGGAAAGGATGTATATTTACAAATGACATGAAGTTGACCAGACAAAACATGAAATATTTTGTGTTCATATTGTCTGCAATGAAATACAAGTCAAAGTAAATTTAGAAATCACTACTTTCTTTTTTTATTTGCGTTTTCCATACTGTCCCAACTTTTTCTGATTTGGGGTTGTATATACAAGTTTAATTTCTATAGTATTGTCCTTTGAAAAGATATTCTAAAATGATTGCTGAAATGTGAGGGGTGTACTCACTTTTGTGAGATACTGTACATACATACACACACAGGTGTAAACTTGGTCACAGTAACCATTTTTTTATTTATGTTTTTTATTGAAATAAAGGTGTGAATTGGCATTGACATGACATGCATCATTCTCTACTTCAGGCAACTTCAAGGAAAATGTTATACATCTTATATACATACATACATCTCCCTATCAGTTCAAATGTCACTTACAAGTTGTTAAAAATTGTGTTATGATCAGTTAAGCGGGTGAGTGGAATGGTGGCCATGATGTGAACTGGCTCAGGTGTAGGAACCACAGAACAGGAAGGTGCTAAAAGCACGGGATTAGCGACCATTATCACTGGACATGCTGGTGACTATGATATGCCAAGCTCTGTGGCCACTGGAGCTTGGTGCGTGGTGCCCCCTCCCAAAAAAATATTTAGAGGAAGGGTCCTCCTCGACCCCCACCGTGAAGGAAGAACAACATAGCAAAAGAGCATGGTCAATATACTGTTCCAGGGTAAGGGCATTCATACCTTTAGGCAGAAGTGATTTTATGGGCTTGTTAAAGCCATAACAATAGAAATCCTTCAAAACATTATACTTCCATATGAGAGAGTTAACCAGAGTACAGAACTCCACTGTGTAGTTCTTGATAGTTTTAGAGCCCTGCCTGAGGAACAACATTCTCTCTGCTGGATCCATGTTGGTCTAGTCTTCTGTTAAGCTGCTGGATCTGGGTATGGCAAAGTCTTTTGTAACAGTGAATGAGACAACATAAATGGGATCCAAATGCAGCTTTAATAAAGAGCATAGTCAAAAACAAGCAGGGTCAAACACCAGCAAAACAAAATGGCAGAGGCAAGGCAAAAGAGCAATCCACAAAACAGGCGAAGGTCAGGGCAGGCAGAAAACAATAAAAAAACAGGGAAACAGTTCAAAATCACAAGAAACAAGGGTAAATGCTGAGAAATGTTAATAAGAGCAAAACAAGACTTAGCACTGAACATGGGTGAATGAGCTGCTTAAATAGTCTGGGTGATGGGAAACAGGTGTGAGGGTAATTAGTTCTTAGACAGGGGAATATGGGAAATGGAGTCGCGGAGGAAAAGGTGATGGAGCCTTCTAATGGCATGTGGGAGGAACAACAGGGACTGCACTCATGGCAATGCGATTGTTCTTTTGAATTTTTGAAATCCAGTGTTTTAAAATAGCGTTTAAAAAAATGGCGATGATATTAGATATAACGATTGCTATTCATATCAGATAATGATGGAAACTAAAACTTGGCAGGGATATTTATAGGCAAATACTGTAGAACACAACAATTGGTTTAGACATTTGCATTGTTACCAACATAAACCCTTTTTGTTGTTAACCTAGTCAATGCACAGCAAATGTGATGCTATACAAATGTGAATTCATGTTTAATTACAGGTACTGATGCTTGCAAATTATTTTCGGTTTGAGATTCAGTTGTTGTGGGTAGGACACTTGCACTGCATATAGAATACATTATTTTTTTTTATTTACAGATATGACATAAACACGCACAGAAAAAAATCATGAAAGTACACAATTTCCTGGGAAATTTCTCCAGACAAAAATATAAATAATTTTAGGCTTGCCACTGCAATATGGGGTTAAACAAAACACTTTTTGGAAGATTGTTTTATGTGTTTGCTTATTATTTAAATTTGTTTAATTTTGAAGAAAAAAAGTTACATAGAGTAGGTTTAATGGTTGATGAGGGATAGTATTTAAATGAGGTTTTACATATTCATTTCTTTGCTGCATCTTGGGTGCTATTATACTTCACATGACCTAAGAAGAAGTCATACATAATGATATGCAAGTTGAGTAACTATATAAAACCTTGGGAGATAGAAACACCTCTCAGCTCTTTTTTTGTAGAGCTTGAGAGAACAATGATTTACATTTTTGTCTCTTTATTTCAACTTTCCGGTGCAGCTGTTACTTTAAACTGCTCCCCACAGGATGACTTTGATCTGCCAGTGTTCATGACTAGTGGAGACTTCACAATAGGAGGAATTTTTCCTTTACATTATAGAGTAGAGCTTCCTCCAACAGATTACATAAAGAGACCTTTAGCAGCACAGTGTCGAGGGTAAGGACATTTGTTATTTTCAAATAATTTCTGTGCAGTTTAATATTTTAGAAACTGTTTAATTGTTCTTCCATTTGCCAGATTATAAGATGTCCAACCAATGTTCTAAGCAATTTTACCAAGCTATTTTTGTGAATTTAAACGCAGGTTTGATCCAAGAGCTTTCCGCTGGGCTCTCTCTATGAAACTTGCAGTGGAGGAGATAAACAACAGAAAAGACATTCTGTCAAATCATACACTGTCTTACAGAATTTTTGACTCTTGCTCCACTCCTGTCACTGCTCAGAAAGCAATCCTGGCAGTACTGAATGGAGAGGATCTTGTTCAAAGTTCTATGTGCTCTGGGGCTGGCCCCTTATTAGGATTAATAGGGGAATCTGGATCCTCACAGTCCATTGTTCTCTCCAGAACTGTGCAACCCTTCCAAATACCCATGGTGAGTGTTTTTCATTCTCTTTTTCTTCTTCTTCTTTACCTTAACAATTCTGATAGCATGTTATATGTTCTGTATCTTAGAAATATAGGGTTAAGTGTCTAATATTTTTTTCTGAAAATGTATATACATTACTTTGACGCAATTTTATGTAGGATTTTTATTTTCTGTTTTATAGATAAGCTATTTTTCAACCTGCTCTTGTCTAAGTAATCGGAAGCAGTTCCCCACATTTTTCAGAGTGGTTCCTAATGATGATTACCAGGTCAAAGCTATTGCACAACTCTTAAGAAGGTTTGGCTGGACATGGATTGGTGTGGTGACTGAAGACCATGACTATGGCAGGTTTGCTTTACAAGGCTTAAAGCGGGAAATTGAAAATACTAACATTTGTTTGGCCTATCATGAAATGATCCCTAAAGATTATACTCAGGAACAAGTCCTAAAGATTCTTAAAATAATGAAGGAATCTACAGCTAAGGTGATTGTTGTTTTTTCAGTAGAAGGGGAATTTTATCCTTTCTTAAGAGAATTTGTGACTCAAAATATCACAGGAATTCAATGGATTGCAAGTGAGGCTTGGGTTACAGCTTCAATATTAGCAGAAACATATCCATTCTTAGATGGCACAATTGGGTTTGCAATACGTCAAGGCCACATCCCAGGTCTTCAGAATTACCTCAAAACGGTAACACCAGAAAGGTACCCTTCTAACCCTCAAGTTCAGGAGTTGTGGGAGGCTCTCTATGGTTGTTCCCCCTCCACATCCAGCTTGAACAGTCATTTGCCCTCCTGCACAGGAAAGGAAACTCTCAGACAAGAACACTCTGCCTACATGAACACATCCAGCCCTCGTGTGGCCTACAATGTATATAAAGCAGTGTATGCCTTTGCTCAATCTCTACATAATCTCATTCACTGTAAACCTGGAAATGGACCATTTGAGAATTTCTCATGTGCAAACCTCAACAATGTGTTTCCATGGCAGGTAAAACTGTTTTATGGTCTGATTGAAACTGCCTAATTATATTACATGTTCAAATATTCTTCTTGAAAAATTCTCAAATGATGTTACCTTTTTAAATTGCAAATGTAACTGTGTCTCTGTTTCTCTATTTTTGAATACATATTCCAAAGCTTCAAAATTACCTTGAGGATGTGTCCTTCTCAATAGCTGGAGAAAATGTTAAATTTGATAATAATGGTGACTCAGTTCCATATTATGATTTGATAAACTGGCAAAGACACACAAGTGGAGATATTCAGTTTGTTAAAGTAGGCCTCTATGATGGTGCTCAGCATTCCGGGAGAGAACTGGTGATTGAGGAGCAGGCCATTATGTGGTCTAACCAACATAACAAGGCAAGGTGTTGACTGTGCACTGCAGTGCCATCTGTTGTTCTAATAATACAACTGACACTATACTACTGTATATAGTCCTTGTGCCCCTATTAATATAAATACACACACACACACATATATATATATATACAGTATATATACATAGACAGTGGTGGCCAAAATTAGTAGAACACTAGTATTTTCACCAGCTAAAAAATGGTTTTAAGTCAGTTATTTCTAGCTTTTGCTGTAGTGTGTCAGTAAATAACAGTTTATATTTCCAAAGCTACCTGAAAAACTATGCGCAAGTGCCCCTAGGGCAAAAGCTGCTTTAAACACAAAGGATGAAATGTTGATTTAATTAAGTTAATAAGTAACTGATAAAATTCTATTTAAGACATTATTTTTGACAGCATTCTCATTTTACAATTTTTTTTACTCAAGTGCCTAAAACTTTTAACAGTACTGTAGCTTTGCAGGAAGGTTTCTTCTGGATTTAGTTTGTCTCAGTTTGTTCTGTTTCATCATGTCATTCCAGACAGACTGGATGATGATGAGATCAGATCTCTGTGTGGAGCACTGACTGTTGTCAGACTCCTTGTGCAAACAAATATCTCACTGGATTATTACAATTAATGGCAAAATGGATGTTTGGAAATGTAAACTGATATTTCCTACTGACACACTACAGCAAAAGATAGAAATAACTGACTTAAAACCATTTTTAGCTGGTGAAAATACTAGTGTTCTGATAATTTTGGACACCACTATATATATATATATATATATATATATATATATATATATATATATATATACTTTATTTTCCTAGGTACCTGTCTCTGTGTGCAGTAATAGCTGTGCCCCGGGATTCAGGACTGCTGCCCGTCGTGGGCAACCTCTGTGCTGCTTTGACTGTATTCCATGTGAGAGTGGCAAGATCAGTAATCAGACAGGTTTGTTTGTACTCTCATTAATGTAACTTTAAATGCATTGACATGTGTTGTCATTATTATTATTATTATTTTTTTTTTTTTTGTTTATTTGTTTGTTTTTATAGATTCAATAGATTGTACGCCATGCCCTGAAGACTACTGGTCCAATGCAAACGGAACAGCGTGTGTCCCAAAAGTTGTTGAGTTTCTCTCCCATGATGCAATGGGTATCACCCTGACTGTGATAGCTGTTGTCGGAGCCTTTCTAACTATCACAGTTTTGTTGATATTTTTGTACAACAGAGGAACCCCTATAGTCCGTGTGAATAACTCAGAACTCAGTTTCTTCATCCTGCTGTCCTTGACTCTGTGTTTTCTATGTGCTTTGGTGTTTATTGGGGAACCCACATCCTGGTCCTGCATGCTGCGACACACTGCCTTCAGCATCACTTTCTCTCTCTGCATCTCCTGCATCCTTGGCAAGACTTTAGTGGTGTTGGCAGCTTTTACAGCTACCCGACCTGGAAACAATATAATGAAATGGTTGGGCCCCACACAGCAGAGAATAATCATCTTCTGCTGCACTCTGGTCCAGGTGGTCATATGTACTGCTTGGCTTACAATATCCCCTCCTTTCCCCTATAGAAACACTAAATATCAACAGTCCAAGATCATCCTGGATTGCAGTGTGGGCTCTGATCTGGCCTTCTGGTGTGTGCTGGGATATATAGGCCTTTTGGCCTGTGTCTGCTTCTTTCTGGCTTTTCTGGCTCGGAAGTTGCCAGGCAATTTTAATGAGGCTAAATACATCACCTTCAGCATGCTTATATTTTGTGCAGTGTGGCTGGCATTTGTACCTGCATATGTCAGCCAACCTGGTAAATTTACAACTGCTGTGGAGATTTTTGCTATTTTAGCTTCTAGTTTTGGCCTCCTTCTCTGCTTATTTGCCCCCAAATGTTACATTATTTTACTGAAGCCCGAGAAGAACACCAAGCAACATCTCATGGGAAAAGTTATTAAATGAAATATAAGGTGTTTGGGATATTGAAAAAAAAAAGTATATGAATATAGTTTAAATTAACAAAGCTCATCTAATATGATTTGCTATGTTTACTCTAATGTGATATGTTCATATAGAGATACAGAGCAAACAATCAGTCTGTATAAATTATTATATGCTAAAACTAACATACACTTCATTACACTAAAACAAATGTTTGTCTTTCTAATGAATAAAATATGTATGGTCATGGGTTGTGCTAGTGTTGTAAAAAGGAAGCATATTAATAAAGCATATTTATAAATATGAGTATTTTGAATCCTACTGATGACATATGTCTGCGATGCATAATGAGATGCATTGAGACCTGTGTCTGGTATATATAACAGGGTGTCTTACCCACTGTAGTCATGCTAAGGGATGCAGGCATTAGAGAGCATGACTGTCCTGCTCCCATGGCTTCTGATTCATCATCTCAGTTCACTCACTCCTGGACATGCTTCAAAATGTGTCCTGCAAAATTACTTTGAGCCGGGCCTCATGGCAAATGGAGATTATATAATAGGTGGTATTTTTCCATTGCACTACAATCAGGAAATGCCAGACCTTAACTCTACTTACAAACCGGGGCCAGTCAAATGTAATGGGTGAGTAACAAAGTTTAATTCATTCATTTATTTATTTTTTTATTATATATTTTTTTAGCTGCATAGAGAACATCTTGAATATAAACATTTTGAATGTGTGTCTTGCTAGAAATATGTAAACCTGTGTACAACTTGTTTAAGTTTGAATGCCCTTTATGTCCTTACCTCTGTTTTCTTCATCTGTAGATTTGATCCGAGAGCTTTCCGCTGGGCCCTTGCTATGAAACTTGCTGTAGAGGAAATAAACAAGCGCGCCAATCTCCTGCCTAACTATAGTCTGGGTTACAAAATCTTTGACTCATGTGCATACCCTCTGACAGGGCAGAGATCAGCAGTAGCTGTTCTAAATGGGCCAAATGAGGAAAATAGTCCTATGTGTGAAGGTGCTGGTCCACTGCTTGCTATCATTGGAGAATCTGGGTCAGCTCAGTCTATTGTAGTTTCAAGAATTTTGAGGCCTTTCGGGATACCAATGGTGAGTCTAAAGTGAAACCTTTTAATTTTTTTTCATTTATTTTTGTAAGTGCATTATGCTGTGTACTGGTTTAACTATACTTGTGAGGACAAAATGTCCTCACTTATATAGTGAAAGATCATGATAACCCACTAGTGAGGATATTTGACTGGTCCTCACTCGTTAAAATGGCTTATAAATCAGCCAATATATATATATATATATATATATATATATATATATATTATGTAGGTCTAGTGTTCTGCACATGTTTCTGTGATGTGTAAATTTAGGGGTAGGGGTAGGGATCGGGTTAGGGGATAGAAAATAACCTGATAGAAAATCATTGGAAGTCTATGCAAACTCCTCACTAAGACAGCAAAACAAACGTGTGTGTGTCTGTGTCTGTGTGTGTGTGTGTGTGTATTTTTTATTTATTTTTATTTTTTCCAGTAATGGACAGTCTTATCAGTCTAACAGCCTTATCGACTGACAGTAAAACCTGTGCACTAAAACCTAAGATTAAATAATATTCTTGTTACAAAATTGTTTTCCTTTTTTCTTGACAGATCAGTTATTTTTCATCCTGTGCCTGTTTGAGTGACAGGCGAGAATTCCCCACATTCTTCAGAGTCATCCCTAGTGATGCCTATCAAGTAAAGGCCATTGCAAAACTCCTGCTGCATTTTAAGTGGACCTGGGTAGGAGTGGTACGAGGAGATCACGAGTATGGTCGCTTTGCTCTTCAGGGCTTACTGAAAGAGCTGGAGGGTACAGGAATATGTGTTGCTTATCATGAGATGATTCCTCTCTTATACGAGCATCAAAGAGCACTGGAAATCATTCGTGTCATGAACCATTCCACTGCTCGGGTGGTAGTGGTGTTCTCAGCTGAAGGGGAGCTCACACCCTTCTTGAGAGACTACATGGAACTGAATGTCACTGGGATACAGTGGATTGCTAGTGAGGCATGGGTTACAGCCTCTGTGTTCACAGGAAGTGAATATTACCCTTTCTTGGGAGGGACCATAGGATTTGGTATACGACAAGGACAAATCCCTCGGTTAAGAGAGTATCTCACAACAGTCAACCCAGAAAAGTACCCCTCAAATCCTCTGGTTCACGAGCTGTGGGGGACTTTATATGGCTGCTCCCCCTCCAGTTCCAGCTTGAATAGTCATCTGCCCTCCTGCACAGGGAAGGAGACTCTAAGGGTGCAGCACTCTGCCTATTTTAACACTTCCAGCCCCCGCATTTCCTATAATGTTTATAAAGGAGTGTATGCCATAGCTTATTCCCTGCATAATCTTATTCACTGTACACCTGGAACAGGGCCATTTAGTAACTCCACATGTGCAAACTTGCGTAATGTCTACCCATGGCAGGTACTCAAAATAAGGAGTGCTTAAATGTTTAATTTTAAAGTAACTGTGTACCAGGTTATGACTTGAACCATTGTAAACAAACCATCTTGTTTTTATCTCTTCAACGCAATATTTCAGTTACAGCAGTATCTCCAAGAGGTGTCATTCACTATTTCAGGAGAGACAGTGAAATTTGACATGAAAGGCGATTCTATTCCATCTTATGACCTTATAAACTGGCAGAGGGGCTCAGCTGGAAATATTGAGTTTATTAACGTGGGCATGTTTGACGGTGCACAAGAATCTGGCCAAGAACTGGTCATCCAGGAGAAGGCTATCATGTGGCCTGGCCATCAGACTGAGGCAAGCTGTTCTCACAGTGTATTTCAGTACATGAGATTCCATGTTCTGAAGTTCTGTAGGGTCAAATGGAGGTGAGTGTCTTAAATAAAGAATTGTTCATCTGAAGATGGCAGTTCTAGCTATGGAAAGGAAACGCAAAAGGCTATAGTAATCCTTGTTTTTCAGTCTATGTCAAAGTATGTCACATGCTCATTAATTCATTTTGGTTAGTTGCATACTATCTAGATTGTTTCTTGTCAATAATTATTTCTGCTTTTGACCTAAAATATACACTAATATACATTTCTAATTTATGTGGATCTGTTGGCTAAGCAGGTGCTGGTGTCTGTGTGCAGCAACAGCTGTGCTCCAGGATTCAGGAAAGCTGTCCGTCGTGGCCAGCCTTTGTGCTGCTTTGACTGTGTACCATGTGACAGTGGCAAAATCAGTAATAAGACAGGTTGGAGAACAAATTCAATAATACAACAATAAATCTCATGAAAAGTGATCTTCATCCTCATTTTTATAGTCTTTCCCTCTCTTTAGATTCAGTAGAGTGTATGGCCTGTTCTGAAGATTACTGGTCAAATGCTGATGGAACAGTGTGTATTCCAAAAGTGGTCGAATTCCTGTCCCATGATGCAATGGGATTGACCCTAACAGTAATAGCTTTAGTTGGGGCGTGCCTAACTTTAGCTGTGTTTGCTGTATTTCTCTATTACAGAAATACTCCTGTAGTACGCATAAATAACTCAGAACTTAGTTTTTTCATTTTGTTATCGCTGACTCTATGCTTTCTCTGTGCTTTGGTGTTTATTGGGGAACCTACATCCTGGTCCTGCATGCTGCGACACACTGCCTTCAGCGTCACTTTCTCTCTCTGCATCTCCTGCATCCTTGGCAAGACTTTAGTGGTTTTGGCAGCTTTCACAGCTACCCGACCTGGAAACAATGTAATGAAATGGTTGGGCCCCACACAGCAGAGAATAATCATCTTCTGCTGCACTCTGGTCCAGGTGGTCATATGTACCACCTGGCTTGTAGCATCCCCTCCTTTCCCCTATAGAAACACTAAATATCAACAGTCCAAGATCATCCTGGATTGCAGTGTGGGCTCTGATCTGGCCTTCTGGTGTGTGCTGGGATATATTGGCCTCTTGGCTTGTGTCTGTTTTTTTCTGGCTTTTCTGGCTCGGAAGTTGCCAGGCAATTTTAATGAGGCCAAATACATCACCTTCAGCATGCTTATATTTTGTGCAGTGTGGCTGGCATTTGTACCTGCATATGTCAGTTCACCTGGTAAATTTACAACTGCTGTGGAAATTTTTGCCATTTTAGCATCTAGTTTTGGTCTGCTCTTCTGCTTGTTCACCCCCAAGGTTTATATAATTTTAATAAAGCCTCAGAAAAACACCAAACAGCATCTAATGGGAAAAGACAAATAATACAATTCACCATGTTGTGAGCCCAGTACAAATGGAATGAAATAGAAATTATCCTTAAAATCCAAAATAAAATATATATCTAAATTACCAAAATAGCAACAGTCATTAAATCAACACAGATTTGTTATTATTATTATTATTATTATTATTATTAAGTCAAATGTCATAATCTCCTCATTTTAACTTAACACTTATATCCCCAGTTACACAGACAAGGCTTAAGCCTAGTCCTAGAATAAAATGTAAGTCTGAGCTGTTTCAACTGAAAGAAACTTGCAATGACTGATCTTAAAATATATCAGTGCCTTTGGTTTGTCTCAAGATGCACACTAGTAATGTTTTTTCCTAAGCACATTTATAAAAATGACTTAAATGTCCTAATTGAACTATGGCCTATATATATATATATATATATATATATATATGGGGGGGGTTGGCATTATGTAGCTAATTTTACATAATGATTACAAAATCTGTGTAATTTTTTTTTTTAAATGGAGGAATTTGGGCAATATTTTGCTAAATGTGTTGGTTTTTGTGCTGGTAGTGCAGACACCTTGTCTGGTTTAGGCCTGTCATAGATAAATAATGATGACAATAAAACCGCCAGTAGGTGGCAGCAAGTCCCTGTTTTAATAAATAATTTATTGAATCATTCAAATCAAACGATTCATTCAAAATGGCTGAATCTGATTCAGTTAGAAACTAGACAAGTGAGTCCATCTTAATGGATTGTTGAATCACTGGCTCACTCGATTGCCGCATCCGAAAACTGAAAAATGCTGCCTTCGGAGGACGCATTCCAAGGTAGGAAGGCATCAAGGCACGTCCGAATTCAATGTTAGCTTCAGTTCCTGTCTCCTGAGATGCCTTCATCTGGCAGATTTTTGAAGGCAGCATAGATGTATCCTTCGCTGCCTTCGATATCCCACAATCCTGTGCGTTCCATTCTGTGACAGTTAAGCTAAAAAATAAAGATGGCATCTGAAAGTTGCGGTTGGTGGTCAGTTTGTGTGTAAATGTATGTTTTTGATCAACGTTTTCCACTTTTGATTTAATTTCTAGCGAAAAATGTATATTGCAGTAATTAAATATTCACTTAATTATCACCAAAGCTCTTTATATTTTGCTGTAGAACATTAAACCGTTACTCTGCCACAGAAGTCTGTCCGAAATCAGTTTCTTGAGGTGCCTTTGTGCGCAAACGCTGTCTGCAAGTCATTGCCTGATAGGGCAGCGAGGCAACAAGTCAGCTGCCTAAGCAGGGATGGATTGGTAATCGGTGAGTGATGCGGTGAGTGATGCAGGCCAAAGAGCCAGGCAGGAGGAGAGGAGAGTAGTTGAATCGGTAAAGTGCTTGATCGGGACTCGGAACAGAGGCAGGCACATGAGTGTAGAATACGTAAACACTTATTAATAAAACATAAATTTGTCTCCCGCAATGTTTTTGCCAAGTCAAGTCAAGTGTGTTCATAGAGGTTTCCATGGGCCAATGCGAATAAATCTAGATTTAAATTTGAAAAGCCACAATATTGTCAGACCTGACGTTTTATTCTTATCCAAAACAACTAGATGCAATGATACATATCTACACTACCAGTCAAATGTTTTTGAACAGTAAGATTTTGAATGTTTTTTTTTTTAAGAATTGTCTTCTGCTCACCAAGCCTGCATTTATTTGATCCAAAATACAGAAAAAGCAGTGATATTGTGAAATATTTTTACTATTTAAAATAACTGCTTTCTATTTGAATATATTTTAAAATGTAATTTATTTCTGTGATCAAAGCTGAATTTTCAGCTAAAAAATATTTTATTTTCCCTGAATATTCAGTTGTTTATGTCCCTTTTTTATATTTGCATACAGTACATCTATTATGTCTAGAATTATTGTAGCAAAACTGAGCACCTATGAGCATGGAATTTGTATTTGTAGAGAATATTTCAGTACAGTCATCAAGAAAATGTTTTAGGAGTTGCAAAATTGTATTTTGTTTCTTTCTCTATCACAAACCAACAAAACCTTCTCAAAATCATCACTGCAGGTGCATAGATCCTATTCTACAAATCACAAATGCGGGGATATATTTAATTTTTCCAGAATTTAACTCTGGTATTTGTCGATAAGTTCATGTTGGAATGACCTCCCTATCTCAATTCAAGCAGCTTTAGCTTTGAGTCTTTAGCCATTTTCAAAAAACGTCTAAAGACACATCTTTTTCATCAACACCTGAGACCTGACCAATTAATGCTATCACTTACCTATTCTATTCAGTTCAATTCTATTCAGATTTATTTTCACAGCTTCTTTGTTCATATTTACCAAGAGAGCCAATAATTCTGACTATGACTGTATATATGCAAATGTGCAAAATTTGTTCATGACTTCACATTTTTTATTCGGGTGTGTGAATGTGTTTTGCCTCACATTCACATGAGTTTCTTAATTTGTGATTTGTAGAACATGATTTGGGCACCTCAGAATTTGAAATGATGTAACTGTTGTGTGTTTGTTAGAGAGAAAGAGTAAAAAAAACATTTGGAACTCCTAAAAAAAACAAAAAAACTTTTCTCTGTGACTTTAAATGTACTACCTGTAATACGCATGTGTGACTAATCTTTACATCTACAAATTCCACTGTCACAGGTGCTCAGTTTTGCTATAATAATACCTTAGAACATAATACCAATAATACCATAGAACACGGTAGTAGTCAGGCATCTATGCAAAAGCAGAGAGGTCAGTGTGGTGTACTGTAGATACAGCTGTCCAGGCCAACATCTGATGTACTGATGTCTTCAACTGGGAATCCAGAAAACCTGCAATAAAAATAGTACAGTTCAAAATCCATCATACATAACCAATATAACAGGACTGCCCCGTCCTGTTCCTGGAGATCTACCCACCTGCAGAATTCAGATCTATCCCTGATCCAACACACCCATCTATAATTGTCAAACTGCTTTCATTGATGCGCTGTGAGGTAGATTTGTTGACAAGTTCCTCCCTAAAAGTACATTTATAAAACTGTATTTTCATAGTGGGTCATTTAATGAAGTCACTATATTGCCTTTTTAAATGATCTCATTAATAACTTCGCTAAATAATATTATTGTTATAATAGATAACATTGCTAACCTTATGAGAAAGGCATGTAACAGCTTTTTAGGTTAATTTACAGTCATTTACATTTGCATCATAAATACATATTCAGTCCCAAAGTGATCTTTAGTAAATGTGGTAAAAAGATTTCCAAACTGATTAATAATTTAATAGTAGTAGTAGTATATAAAAAAAACTAATAAAATAGGGAGAAGGGAGAAACACAGCTAAATCCTCCATCTAAATCTTCTCAAACAAGTCAAAGGAGTATTAGTTCCTGTTCAAAAGTTGTAGTACACAGGACAAAGAAATGAGACATACAATCACCCCCTAACCTTTTGCATCATCTGGCAGAGTTTTGCTTACAAATAAATGTGACCTGTGCTGGCAAAATGAGTCAGAATGCACACGAGCTAATTTCGAGTTACAGGCAAAAGAAGTGAAAGATGTTGATTTTGGTCGAATTTGAGGTTTTCACAAAAATGAGTTCATTAAGCCCTCTTCTAGCGATCCCAATGCTCCAAATAGTATTTAAACATCTAAATATATCTTTATTTGCATGTTTTCTGAGAGGA
Organism: Schizothorax lantsangensis; assembly: GCA_027422415.1. NCBI lineage: Eukaryota > Metazoa > Chordata > Actinopteri > Cypriniformes > Cyprinidae > Schizothorax > Schizothorax lantsangensis. Next base: position 19,500,328 of record CM049846.1, on the reverse strand, counting down.
GTACCTTTTCTCTGCTTGCTTCTCACGCTGACTGTCATCCGAAGCTAGCGCATAACGGCGCTTCTGACAGTGTGTGATCCCGAAAAATATACACAGAGTTACAGTATTTAAGTATTCACGCAAACATAATCTGTTATGTCTTCAGTGAACGTTTGAGGAAATGTTGGGTAAAAACATAAGATGTGTGACATTATATTAGATCCGTGCAGTACAGTAGGTCTAATATATAGGCCGTCTGTCTCAATGTTAATCTAATAATAAAAGAAAAGAGGGAATCACTCGCTGCTCTTGATTGAACTGCTTTTGTTATCAATTTATTCTTAATGAACCCACTAAAGTGATTTTTACATTTGATTATTTGTTTTACTTACTTGAATGCTTTTGTTTAGATGTAAAATGAAAAAAGTAATACATTACTTGTTTCTTTCCTGTATATATATATATATATATATTTTGCATTGTTTTTTTTGCATTGGTTCATATTAATAACAACAAAGATAGAATAAAAAAAATGGCTAAATTGTGATTATTAATCTAGTAATGATTATTAAGAAAAGAATTGGGTGGAAAGAATTAATGTTGCTAGGTGATTTTGCTTTGGAACCTTCAATAAACTTTAAATCAGTTTTTCTCGAAATGGTCTTTGCTGACTTTATCAACTTCAAACAGGAGTAGCTGTCATTTTTCGTCCGATTCTAACAACTCATATATAATTTTGAAGGTCTTTTATTGGAGAATGTAATTTAAAAAAAAAGTGACTAATTTTTTATTTTTTTTTCATTTTGACTCATTTTGCCAGCACAGGTCACAAATGGTGAAATCTTGATACAAGTAATTCAGAGAACAGGTAAACCTTGTTCATTTACATATTGTCATTACCAACACTGTAACAATACAAAGCTGGTTGAAAATCTGCAAACTTACCTTTTAGAGCAATGATTACAATATAAGGATTATTTGGCAGCTTTGTATGTTCATCTAGTTGCCATCATCTGAAGACTTTGTGAGTGTTGGCGTCTTCTGAAGTCTTCACACGCCAGGCTGGACCCAACTGGAACTGGTGTAATCTCTAGTAACCTTGGGATGGACATCCCGAGATATAAACAGGAAACCAAAAGGAGAAAGATTAGAATAGCTGCTGTTCGTATTATTTCAGACAAAAGATTATTTATTTCATCACATATAACTGAAGTGCAAGGTTATGAGATGTTTTCTGTGTGAATATGTTAAAATGTAATTTGGAGTTATGTCACTGGTGTTACCGTTTAACAAAAATCATTCATTTTGAAATAAAAATCACACTGATGACATCACTTGACTTCCTTCTTCCTATTTCCTAAAGATCTATGAAAAAGGCCTATGATAAGTCCACTGTATCTTTTCAGTTATCAGAAATTTTCTCATTTATCTCATGATTTCATATGAAGCTTTTAGTTGAAGTCACTGGTATGACCTACTTTATTGTTAGGGAATTGTAAAAAACTAGAATACAAATGGATTAAACTACTTAATTTAGTGAGTGAGTATACCATGATTGAAAATAAGTGGTTTGATACCTTGCAGCAGACATTTTGTAAAATGCATTTTTCATGAAATCTGTCACTGGTGTTACTGTCACTGTTGTCACCTTCCTTATGGGTAACACCAGTGAAGATCAGTTTACATTTATGTTCTTTTACTAACTGCTTTCACTAATTGCCAAATGTATGCCGAATGTAACAATTTAGTCTCATCTATTAATTATAGCTGAAGAATAAGGATATTTGGTCTAATGTATGTCACTGGTGTTTCATTGTGTCACTGGTGTTACCGTGTTTTTTTTTACATACATTTTTTACATTACATAAAATGTGTCACATGTGGCATGATAATAATTTTACATCCATTGAATTCTGCTTCACTCAAGAGTTAAGATTTAAAGGATTGCATCATTATTTGTTTATAACGTTTTTTTTTTTTTTATTGTTATAGCAAATACATGGTTGTGCAAATGTACTAACATCATTCAATCATACTTTTAACCAACCTGATTAAAATAAATAAAACAATCTCCTTATTTGTCACATTATCATTGTTTTTCTGTAACTCTGACTATGTGCTGAAAAAAATCAAGAAATAATTGTTCATAAAAACCTCTAAAATTGTTAAAGAAGGTAACACCAGTGACAATTTTTTTTTTACATGTGGTCTTTAAATAAATGCACAAAAAATATAAAAAATAATTTAGCTGTCATTTATGCGTATTCATAAAGTCAAAAGGTAATCTAATAATGTGGTCTAAGTTTAAATGTTAAAAAAGAAATACATTTTAAGACATCTTGCCATACCAAAAGTGGATGTTTCTGTAGAATGACCCAAATATGAATGTAAAAAAAATAAAAGCTGTGCTGAGTATTTCTGTGTGAATGTTTTAACAGTGTAAAGTTTGTTTGTTTATTTTTTTTATTTTTTAGGATTTTTTTTAAAGGAAATTCTTATTTTATTCAGCAAGGATGCATTAAATTGATCAAACATTAGTGTAAAATTTTCTGTTTCAACTAATGCTGTTCTTTTGAAATTTCTATTCATCAAAGAATCCTGAAAAAAAAAACACACACACACACACAAATATTCTGCAGCACAACTGTTTTCAACATTGATAATAATCAGAAATGTTTCTTGAGCAGCAAATCGGCATATTAGAATAATTTCTGAAGGATCATGTGACACTGAAGACTGGAGTAATGATGCTTAAAATTCAGCTTTGATCGCAAGAATAAATTACATTTTTACAATATATTCACACAGAAAACAGCTATTTTAATTTGTAATAATATTTCACAGTATTACTGTTTTTACTGTTTTTTTAAATCTGCAATTTTTTTTATAAATTCAGCCTTTGTGGGCATAAGAGACTTCTTTTCAAAAACATAAAATATTTTACTGAATTTTGAACATTAGTGTATGTTTGAGGTTAACTTACTAGCCATATGGTTCATTGTGCCTGGGAGATGTTGTCCGACAGGAGGTCCGCTCTAAGTCTGGGGTGCAGGCCATCAACATGGAAGAATGTTGGAACATAACAAGCAATTTGTCACAGAGCCAACAATATCTATTATACAATGCCAGCCAGGTTTATAACAAGGAACCAAGCTAGAGCGGGTGAAATGTAGAAAAGAGAAAGAAGAATATACAGAAAATATTTTTTTAACATAACAATTTGCTTCTAGGTTTACTTATTTAATAATGCTCATACTTCTTACTTGTGGATGTCAAAGCCCTCTTCAAATTAAGAAGCTTCACCTGTTCACTTCTCCGTCTGTGGCTCCCTTCAGAAATTGTGAAATCTTGGAGCCTCCCATGTTGCTGTGTTTTTTCTTTTTCTTCTGAAATCACAGAACAGTTTTTTTTTATCAATATTTGTTTACCATGACAGATCAAAATACGTTTGAACTAGATTTAGTTAATTGTCCCGCTGATGTAAGTGACGTCACCGATTAATGGTACAGTGTAGGCTATATGTTTAGGTTAAATAAATGAGCCTATTTTCAATCACCCACTGAAAAATGACCAGCTAAACTTTTACAGAACTGTCAAAACCTCTCATCTACACATAAAGATGTGATTAAAATCCCAAACTTTCAAAAAGAGTTCAGTCCTATGGAGTTAGCCTAACTTACTTCCTCTGAAAACGGCTAAGATGCTAACGGACTCGTAGAAGACACTAAACCATTTCTATGAACTAATTTCACCAGAAGCGAGTCAAATACAAGCAAGAGAGGTGTCAGGAATAGCTGTATTTAATATTTGTGAGATTTTAGGGACTAAACTTACCGAAAACAGCAGCGAGAAACGAAGCTTCCTGCTTGTCAGTGTTGTGTTGCCTCTCCGTTTCCATGACAACTCCCGCCGCTCCAGTGTTCAGCGTGCACGCATTAAAACACGTCACAGCCACGCAGAATTTACATAAATAAATAAAAATTAGAACATTAAATAAATAAATAACAATCTAATTAAATTATTATTTAATCATACATTTAATTTATTTAAATGTAGTTCTATGACACTCTGCACGTGATCGTCGGATAAAGCAGCACTTTTATAGTTTAGGTTTTTTATTTTTTTATTTTTTTAAATGAACACTCAGCCACCTTATTTCATTAGACAGCCTGCCTGCATGTAGACCAGGTGTCGGCAATTAATTTTCCTAAGGGGCCACAAGAGAAACTTGGGCAGTTTAGAGGGCATTAATACACCTAACTCGATTCTTTATTTTTTTTTTTATTTAATAAAAATAAATAAATAAAACTGTAAATGAATGAAAATGTGAAGCACAATATTTTATTAACGTTCACAAAAACAGTTTTGAAATTGTGCTTTTTTTTTTTTGCAGTGTTTCAAAAACTAGCATCACAACTTTGGACAAAAAAAGCAAGTGGTATTTCAAAGACCAGCATCACATTAGAGCAATTCCAGCGTTATTGACGTTACATTCGCAGTCAAAACATAAATTTAATATGAGTTAGGCCTCGAATTTTGTGTAATTTCTATTCTTGGGCCATGATTGTCCCTTGAACTTGAATATTTGTATTAATTTGTTCTGGTTTGTTTTCTGTTTTTCACCTCTGTCCTTTTAATACATATTAATTGATAATGTCCTCTAGTGATGTAGTACTTAGGCTGTAGTATTTTAATATTTTGAGAATTACATATCACAAATCAGTGACTATAATTTGAGTTTTTTTTTTTTTTTTTCCAGTTTTGTGGTGTGAGGAACTAGATGTGTTATGGTAAATTAAATATGTTAATAAGAGGGTTTCTGTGGTTTGTGGTTTCTGTGTCTTATGCACCATTTCTGTATGAAATAGGTCAACTTAACTAAGTAAACTTAATTTAAACATGTTTGCATATACAATGAACTTCGTTTATAAGTGATAAGCCGATACCTATGCATCTAAAATTAGTCAATAACTGAATTTGGTTATTGTCTCAATCCAGTGTGCAAATGTTTAATCGGGTTGAAAAACCATAGAATTGTGATCACTTGTAGATATAATACATAAGAAAAGTTATGCACTTGTTTTGTCTTAATACTGCATTTTACAAATGGGAGAAAACCCTTTATATTCTTTGACCAATAGTGTATGGACACTTACCTGTGATGATCATAAATGACTTAAAAATAGTATAGATAATAGGGGGTTAAATCTGAGCTTTTTTACAAAGCACTAGACAACTGTTGCAGGTGTTGAATATGCTGAAAGCTTTAGATGTCTGATACATAAAGTCTAAAAGTAGATGTCTGATGAAGTCTAAAAGTGTGTGTGTTTTGTCTTTATCCTATCTTGCACATAGCAAATTTATGGTATTAATTTTTCATTGTACATTTATGAAATGTGCGTGGATGTCTCCCTCTAAGGAGGATTTTTCTCCCAGAAATGAATTTGATAAAAAGTCAAAATTGTTTATAGCAAATGGATAAATATTTGTTCCTTTTTGTAAAATTATGTTTTCTCACAAACGTACCGCATAGCAATAAAATCTTTAAAAGAAATGCAGTTTAATTAAATTATGGCGTAGTACGACGTTGCAGACTAAAAACGCACACATACTGGCGACATGTTCTGGTAATGAAATAACGGGCTAGTGACGTTGCAGTTACGTTGCCAGTAAGTCATGAAATTACCAAATTATTACGAATAGCGCCGATGATCTGAAAACAAGACAAACAAGCTGGAGTTAGCGATCTAAATAAAAGTGTCCCGCTCTGTGTTCTGTCATGAGATCTCTACTATATTGTTTGCGATTGTGATTGCTGAATAAATGCACTTACTGTTGTTGTTTGTTGTTTTAATAGAGAAATAGGCTATTGCCATTTGGAATTAGTGGAATTACTAGGAATTTCACTGTTATAATATTTTTCGTTCGTTTTACCAGTTTTCATAATGTAGACAGAGAGATTGCACAAGTATTTGGTATTAATTTATATAATATAAAGCCTATAATTAATCAGAATACTAGATGAGGTAAAATACACCATGTAGCCTATATGTCCACATTCTATTGATTTGTGCTCACTGGTGAAAGTGCAATACCTGAAATGCAGAAGTAAATTTCTCAAATGACAACAATCATTATGATTATAATTTTGAGCAAAAATAATTGTTATCAGTTTAACCAGTATACATTTAATTGACTAAAACCTGACTAAAATGCTCATACATTTCATTGACTTAAACTTGACTAAACAAAAACAGGACAAGGTTGGCTAAATATGATAACTAAAATGTACATTTGAGTAAGACTAAGACTAAATTAAAAGTGGCTTGCAAAATTAATACTGATGTACGTGTAGGACCTGTGTGGAGGAAAGAACACACACACACACACACACACACACACACTAAGTGCAACCACAAAATTCCTCAGGCTTAAAGAAACGTTCGTCTCTATCTGCAAGTCATAAAATTGACAGAGGAAGAGCACCTCACCCAACTGGCTGGCCAATTTCCTGCCATGCCTTTCGGGTTATCATCGTAAAGAAACCTCTCAAAATAGGAGAGCTTTGAGGTAAACATCTGGCAATGGTCAAAACGACAAACTTTATGGATCCTCTGATCGTTAACGCATAATTCAATGATTTTTATCAACAAGAAAAGACATTTACGACAGACGTTCAAGCTAAGGAAGACCAGATCCCCACAAACGTGACATTCTCATGACCCGGACAGTGACTTTCCTGACCTCCCGTCCTCCCAGGACATGGCAGGGATATGTGCCTTTCATTTCTTTAACCGAACAAAGACTCAAACTTTTATAAAGTGTTCCAAAAGACAATTAATACCTGTTGCTGTTATCAAAAGCAATATATACAATATATTTTACAAAATATATCAATGTGTATTTTATGTCATTTATAAGCTTGCTGTGTCATTGTAATCAATGGTATGTTTTTATAATCTTTTGAGGTATAATTTTCTCCTGTAGCAAGAACTACTAGACCTGCTAGTAGTATATGCATGATGTGTTATTTCTAATCTTTAAATAGAACCCTTTTTGAGTTAGTTTTAGCATGAAAGCTGTTAATGTATGTCAAATACCTTATATTTGGTTTCATATTAACGGTCAGGACAAATGCAAGAATTTGGTGTGCCTGGGAAGTTAATATTGAGTATAATAATGTGTGATTAGAACGTGTTAAAAGATATTTTCTTCATGTGACAAAATAACTAAGCAGATAAATTTACTGCATGGAAAATGAGCCGTGTAGGTGGACCTCCGTCTAAAAGGACAACCTGGTTGGTGGAAGCCTCTGGGGGTTGAACGGAAGTCCTCTGGTTAATACCCTCTGACACAGACTGCTCGCTCTCTCTCTGCTCTGCTCGAAATCGCGCGCTTCTTTGAAACTTGGAACTACTCCAAAAGAACTCGCAGCCTTCAACATCTAGGCCGAGTCTCGAACACTGAGGCAACACTCAGTCAAATCTCTGAAGAAACCCTTGAAAGTCTGAAGCTACACGAAAGCAACTTCAAGCCATCAAACAACACCGAGCAGTCAAACCAACAGAAGGGCATCCCCAGAGTGACGTCACGCGACGACAACAGGCGGAATTCCCTCGAGCCGAGAAACGCAACGGCAGATCAGCGACCATTTCAACTTAAAAGCAAGTAATCAAACAAAATCTCTATTCTGCTGAACTGGTCGTATCTATCTCTAAAGCAAAATTAAGAGAGTTCTCCATTTGATGATCGACACGAGTAAAATCGTGTAAAACAGTGCTATATTTTAATCATTCTCAATTGCAACAAGTCATTGCCTGTGTGTATGTATTTTGTGTTTGTGTTATTTAGCTTATGTTGCGGTCCTACTCGCCCCGCTCCGAGCGGGATTCGAACCGCATTCTCCGGCGTGGGAGGCGGGCGCTCTAACAAGGAGGCTAAAGGCCACGGCCTCTAGCGTCTGTCGCTAGAGCGCCACTTGAGATCGGGGAGTGAGGTTTATCCTGCACAGCACTTACCCGCTGGCCTCTGCTACACTTAGTTCATGTATGTAAGTAAGATAGTAAATAAACTCTTGTTTGATTTATAGAGAAGTGTTCTGTGTTCTGTTGTGTAATTTTCAAATCAAGCTTTGCCTAAGATAACATTACCTATGCTCATAACTGTCATAAAGGTACTTAAATAATTCTGTATTATTATAGCGTGGCCACGAAAATAATACAGAATTTCTCAGAATATACTGAAACTTAACGACTCGCGGGACGAGTGTTAAACAAGGTATAAATTGGACGTTTTGATTAATATCAATTGATCATACTAATCTAGAATGTTAAGATTCCCTAAAGCTGAAATTCAAAATAAAGCTTAAAACAAAAGAGCTAAAATTAAATCAATGTAAAAGATTAAATTCTTTACATATAATGGTGGAGGAAGAAAGCTGGCAAAAATATTGATATGAAAATCCATAACCAGAAATACAGATTATGTATTTTGCACTATTTTCTCATAACCGGAAGGAGAAATAGTGTAGATACAGAGAAACAGAGTTGTTTGTGTGTTTATGGTACTGTATAAATGTGGCAATGCGTTTTGAATGAATGAAAAAGCTTTAGTTGCTTAGAAGAAAAATACTGCAGTATATAAATTGTCTTGTAAGACAAAAGTCGCTCAAAAGCGCAAAAGAGACACGAATGAGCGGATTCCTCATTCACGTCTTTTAAAAGGCCTTCCATGGTTTTAATCTGCTAAAGTGCGTGTCCCACTTCAGATTGAACTATGCTATGTATCTCCCGGTTTGAAAACATTAACTTAGCTACTTAATGATTTTTCTGCCATCTATTGAATCACTAAAAGAGTGAAATCGGACGCGGCGCTCGGAAGGAGTGGCCAAAACGCGTTCTGGGGAGAATAGTTCTGTTAATCTTGATCAAGCAAATTGTGTGATGAAAATTCCACTGTGTTCTGTCTGTGAAGTTAGACAGAAGTAATGTACTAAGGCCCGCCGCGGCCAAAAGTGTTGATAATTAATCTGTGGATTAATTTATCTCTCTCTGAACGAGTTGAGATTGTTAGTGCTATAAAGATAAGAATCTAAATAGTGTTTTTGTGGTTGTTAGATGCACATCTAGATGCACATCGAGATCTGAGGTATTGAGACTGTGTATAACGTTAGCTAACATCCGGGTGTGTCGTCACCATAGTGACAGGGCAACCCAAGGAAGTCAAGTGCGCAAGCGCAGCCTGCGAGCGCCATCTTAAGGCTGGTGTATCAGCATAGCAAGCTAAGCTAACTGAAGCTAATGAGTAGCATATTGGAGCTGAGGCAAAGCCAGTTGCATTGGAAGCATAGCGATTAGCACATAGCATTTTGGTAGCCTGTGGTTCAAATGCGGTGTATGTTGCAGTGTGTTTTTGAAGCGTTTATGTGACTAACCTTTCATCTGAACTTAGCTCATGCTAAGAGTGTTCACGTCATTTCCTTCTCTCTTTTGCATTTAATTATGCATTTTCCCTCTCTTCCCTTTTAAAAGAACTTTGACAAATGCAGATTTAAATAAACCGTTAATGTGCAGGCCAGCTGATTTTCATAGGAAGTGAGATCAGCGATTTCACAGGTAGTTTTAATAAGCATTTGCGTTCAGGTTCTTTTGTTTTATTTTATATTTAGCAGGTATTAGTTGCCTTGATAGGAAGATAATTAATTTAATTATAACTGCGCTCATGATTTTCAAAATCTAATCGGATGAATGGCTATGAAATATTTGAAATTGATACTTTAATTCCATAACTAATCCTAGATGTGAAATTAAATTAATTTCATTAAAATAATTTCAGTTCCTGATTCCACATAGACTGATTGAGATAATTATGTGTGCTCTGATAATTTAACAATAACATTAAGATCTTAATTATTAACTATCGATGTGTTTGATCGTCTGGCCTGGGAAAATTTTTAAATTTCCTTTTATAATTGAGACTATACGGATTAATTTGTTCTAATGATTTGAATAACACAAGGAATTAGTAATTGGTCAGGCTTAGGGATACGAAATTAGGGATGTGGAATTTGTAATTTAATTTCATAATTAATTACGAATTTGAAAATTCTGATTCAATTTAATAATTAATTACAGTTCCTGTTTCCCTATGTCAACACTATTGGCTGATCAATGAAATGCAATCGCCTGTAATGTTAATGAAAAATATCATTAAGATTTTAATCCATGACTGCCAATAAGGCTCTGAAATTTTAATTTCATCTGCAACTCATTAGAGCTTGTATTACCCTGCTTCAATACTTAAGGATTATTATAATCACAGGTGTCTTCTAATATTAATGACAAACATCGTTAAGTTAGATCTTTAACTATAAATCATTGCTCTGAAATTTTAATTCCATCATTGGCTAATAAGGATCCTACCTCAAGGATACCCTATTGATTAATTTAATCCTAATCAAGCCTATCAAATTTAAATGATAACATCATAAAATTTGAATTAGGAACTACCATTTCTAATTTGAAATTCTAATCTCAGTTGCAACTGAGTTTTGGTTCCAACCTGTTTGGTCTCTCTCTCCATCTGTTATTAAATTAACCTTTATAGGTTCCACTTTTCTTAGGCCTGATAGGAGATAGGGCTCCCCTAGTGCTTGGTTAGTGAAGTGAAATTGCCTTCAGTGTGAGTTACAGCAAGCGGAGTCACCCGTTCCGACTGTACCTGGTGCAGGCTGGAGGGGAAACCCGAATATTTCCGTCCTAGTGTTGCAAAGTGACGGCCCGCAGCAGGCTAGCAATCGGGTATCGGAGGAGGAGTCAACGGCTGACTGGGCGAAGGTGCGGATATACCATTCCGGCTAATCTATTGACGAAGTACGTCGAACTTCGGGTTCGCACTGACGGATAGACACCGGGACCTAGCCCCGCCCCTCTTCAGGCCAGCAGTCGTTTGACATAACTCACCCGAGTCCCCGCCCGGTTGTGCCAAAAGCCACAGCTGTCTGAGAGGCTCACAGCAGTACGGTGGGGGCGGAGTGTTCGGCAAAACCCTTACAGGAGCTCACCTGGTGCGCTCGGGCGGTGGGCTTTGCTGCTGAACACCACTGGAGCAATTTACATGCCTCACGAAGCCTAGAGTATAATAACTTTCTAATTAGGAAAACCCTTCTAAGTAAGCAAACCTCCAAAAGAAAGAAAAAAATTAAGGTTTCCTTAACACTTAGGCCAGTGTGTTTATCCTACTAAAATTAGCAAAGCAAAACCCCTAGGTGCATCGACTCAACAGCGCCTCCGCGCTGCCACCTTTGTTACTAATCCTAAATCCTACTCTCACCTTTCTCTCAGTTCTTCCTGCTGCTATCCTCTAATTTGACTACTGCTGCTGTTGCTGAGAGTTTTGCCTGTGTGAAGATCACAAGTGGAGAACTTTAGCAATCGAAACAGGTATTTGTGGAACTTGAGAACATGTCAAAATTGTTTTCCATTTACCTTCCTCTTTTGTGAAATCCTAACCCGCCAGGTTAAAGCAGGTCCACAGAAGAAAGGCGCCGGAAAACTTCAAGCACGCGAACACTCTAATTAGCTTGTGGTGTCAATTTTGTCATTAACGGGACCAGTGCTGTCATTGTTATTGTTTTCCTTCACCCCGGAGAAAACCAATTGCAATCACAGACTTACAAAAAATTGTCATTTACAAATCCCCTGATTAGAAGCAATCTTCTTCTCTTTACCTGTTCTCTAGCTGTGCTACCTGTGTGTGTGCGCTCAATTTTTCCCCCCACAGAGGCTACAAATTAGAAGCACGCCCCAGAGGATCACAGTCACAGAGAACCACACCCACCTGTTTTACACAGTCAACACTAGTACACATTCTATATTGCACATCTACACCCCTTGTTTGTTGATTTGTTCTGTTTTGGTTTGTTTGTTTTGTTTCGTTTTTCTTTTCAAGGTCTGTGTCAGTCGTGGTTCGAGATCTCACCACGCCCAAACATGTCTCACACAACAGGACATGTCGGTCACTGGGAGGATTTGGAAACATGGCTAAGCATTGCAACAGACAGTCTCCTCCCTAAGGCTGCTGAAACACTAAAACATCAGACACAAGACCAGCTGGATGACAACATAACAAGCCTCATGGCACAAGACCCAAGTCACAGCTACAATCACAAAGAATTAGCCAAGATCACTGGCTCCTTAAGCCACACACTCATCGCCACCCTCAAGTTGAGCGACAAGCACGCTGCACAACGCCAGCAGAAGCTGACACGCGCACAACGACGCATAGAGCAGCTGGAACTTGAAGCTCAGGAACGACGGGAAGGGTCGGATGAGGCGGAACAAGGCACTGAGGAGGAGATCAACCAGCTAAAAGAAACCCTAGCAGCTACTAGCCAAGAATTGGAAAAAGTCAAGGCAGACTATGATGATCGGTGCGAAAAGCTACAGTATGCTGAACAGCTTCTGGAGAAAGCAAAGGCCGACTTCAGAGATAAAAACGGCAGAATCAAAGCCCTTGAAGCTCACCTGGATGAGTCACGAAACGAGATCAGCCGTCTAACACGACAGCTTGACTATGTCAAAGAGGAATCTGACAGTTTCCAAGAGGAACTCAAGCATGCTTACGAACTGCGCCGTGAGCCATCAAGGACACGACGCGCACCGACCTCACCCCTGCCGAGCAGGACCGGGTCACCTGTTCCTGGACTGACACGTGAGAAAAAGATGGAGGGGGTGGTGTCAAAGCATTCACCAACTCACTCTAGAGAACTTTACCTCACTTTACCTCAGCCAAAAGAATCTGCTGCAGCCAGTCACAGATCGTCGCACGGCTTGTACCTAAAAGACCTCGACAAGCTCGCCAGGAACATTGGCAAATTCACCCCGAGCGTGCCAAATAGCCCAAATGTCCAAGCGTATCTCCAAGATATCGATTTCCATCTGGAAATGCGACCTAACGTTACGGACAAAGATAGACTATATTTACTTCGAACGACATCCAGTTCTGAAGTTCGCAGCTTCCTGGACAGGCAGCCTGCTCACAATAAGAATGATTACCAACTGCTCCGAGAAGCCCTCATTAAAGAGTTCTCCGACCCTGAGTCCGAACAAGGCCTCGTGGCTGCCCTGGAGACGAGACAAGGACGTCACGAACCTCCTCAAACCTACTACAGCCGACTCAGACGGGCATACTTTGGAACTCGCAACGAACCTGACATGGAGGATGAACTGAACTTTAAAACTCTCTTCCTACGAAACCTCCATCCCGGCGTAAGCCACCATCTTGGCGTTCTCGCATGTCCACGGACAATGAATGCTCAGCAGTTGCGAGACTTGGCGCAGAAAGCCTACGGCAAACAAAAGATGGCCTCAGAAAAAGGTGCCAAAACCCCAGCCGTTCTTGACTTCAACATTCAAAGTCAAGGGCTGGCGCTAGAGGGCGCCCAACGCCAAGACAATGCCAAGCCGCCACCCAGGGAGTGGAATGCACCCTCGTCCAACAAAGAATGAGACTCCCATGCTGGTACCCGATCTAAACAGAGGTACGAACGCTGGGATGGACCGCGTGGACGTCAACGCTCACCTGGACGGCACTGGGAAAAGACATGGGACCAGTCAAGGCCTCACGAAAGTCATTGGGAGAGATCGTGGAACCACCCAAGCTCATTTGGAAACTCAAGAGAGAAAAACTCATGGGAATCCAACGGAAACTCCAAGGGAAGACGACAAACTCACCCTGGAGCAACCAGCCCAAGGAATCGACGAAAGAATTCGCAAAGATTCCAAGCTGACCGAGCTCCAACTGAACCCACACAGGAACAAAAGACACTACCGTGTTTCGACTCACAAGAACTGATGAAAATGATGATGAAAGAATTCTTCCAACGGAAAGAGGAAGATCGGAAATGGGAAAAGAAAGAGAAACCAGATTCAGCCTGACTAGCGGCCGGACGAGATGGCAGCGACCAGTTGACACAACCAGCCAAGGAGAACAGCACTCCTTCACCTCACTCTCAGAGAACCGTAATCACACTAACTTCAGATGGACACGAAACCCCACCTGAAAACCCAGCAACAGAGTTAGACACTAACTCAACACCTAATGCTCCAAATTGCAGCAGCGTCCAACAAACACCTGCTGACGAAACCCCTCAAGTTCCTGAAAGTGCTGTCTTGGTCATCTGCCACTCCTCCGAAGAACGCCACATCAGCCCTGATATCCTAACTGTTTCCTCCCAAACTCCAGTCCCTCAACTCCTAGGCGATCTCATTGAGAAAGGTATAGCCAGAAAATTTTACCTCTCCATCATCATCGAACGACACATCAGAGTCGAAGCCCTCCTCGATACGGGAGCCGACATTACTCTAATGTCTACCGAACTCCTGGAGGAAATCCAAGAAAGATCAAAGAGGACTAACAGAACCCTCAAACTCCAAAAGTGTGAACTAAACCTTCAAGCATACTCCCACACGGGCCTACAACTAAAACATGTGGCCCCAATTCACCTAACGGTGGGATCGATGGACCTCGTCCATCCCGTATACGTTTCACCACTTAAAACGTATCCACTCCTCATTGGGAAAGATCTGCTTAATCGCTTCGAACCTCTAATAGACTTCAAGCACCTAAAGATGTGGACACAAGTCCGTGAACCTCTGCCTTGCCAGGCGTTAGACTCCAACGAGTCGCAGTGTCAAGTCACAGACACCGTCCCTAAGTCACTGATCGATGATGCAGCAGCAAAGCCAGGATCTGGACCAAGCACAAACAGCAAGGACAAGGACCCTCTCCTCTGCTCACTGCAGGAGCCTGAATCAAACGCAGGCCCCCTTCGAATCATGACTGCAATAGATGTCCAAGGCACATCAGTGTCCGACACGGCACTAGCACTGTGGGCAGAGAACTCCGCCATCAGCCTGAAGCTATTCAAAACATTGAAGCAAAGACATCAGTGTCTACCACATGTCGCTAAGCACAGCCGCTTCCCTCTCAGTCCCTGGTCGACAACCATGGCCACCTCCAAGATCATCTGTGCTCTGGACATACGATGGAACAACAGACAGCTAACTCACTACTTCCTCGTTGTCTCAGACCTGCCGCATGACATCTACATTGGAGCGGATATCCTGGTCCGGCTCAATGCTTGCATTGATACCGTAAACGACATCATATGGGCTCCCCTGTCACACCAACTGACAACGTCAGTCAACCTCAAGAACCTCCAATCCGGTCAAACCATGCCAGACGCATGTGCTATGATCACGGAGCAAGAAGCCACAATACCTGCCTACAGCAAGAGTGTCAGCGTCCGCCTCAACATGCGACCTGGCCAAACTCTAAACAGTAAGCTAGGCTTCTTCCAACCTTCCAGGACCTGCCTAAAACTCGGACTGACTCTGGAAGCCACACCTCTCATGGAAGTGTCATCTCGTGCTGTGTATGTGTTGTTCAACAACTGTACGGCCCAAGACATCCACGTTCCCAAAGCCAATCACCTGGGATGGCTCATCAGCCAGGCGTTCCACGACTTTGAACTGATGGTACCTGTCATAGGCCCTATACCCACACAGCTAATGTCAGACGAATACGACGACACTGTAACGTTTACAAAACCTCATGAAGTCATTGCCATCACATCCATTCTGCCGGTGTCCAGAGAAAGCGTCTGCCGTTCAGAACTAACAGATGACACTCATCTCGCTGTCTATGCTGTCTCAACACAGCCTGCGACAGAATCACCTACACAGGTGACCATCAGGGCCCAAAGCCCCTCAAATGACCTCACTGCAGAAGAACCCTACGCCGGGTTCAACGCACAAGTTCAACAGATCCTGAGTGAGGCGGATGCCCTCCACAATGAAACGGATCGCCAAGGACTCAAAGAGGTTCTGCACAAATACAAGGACTCTTTCGCAAAGGATTCCCTGGATTGTGGACTGACAAACATCCACACTGTGCGCATCCCAACAAACCCAAATGCGCCACCCACATTTGTGCGACAGTACAAGATTCCAATAGCGTCATACGAGCCAGTGCAAGAGATTGTTGACTCCATGCTGGAAAAGGGGGTCATCCGGCCCTGTAACAGCACATACTCTGCCCCGATATGGCCAGTCTTAAAACCAAACGGCAAATGGCGGCCCACCATCGACTATCGCAAATTGAATCAGCAAGTACCATTGTCACGATGGCCTATGACCCAGTTGGATCAAGAAATTCCAAAAATCCAAGGCTCGACGATCCTTTCCACACTGGACGTCGCCTCCGGGTTCTGGACAATCCCTGTCCATCCCGATGACCAACACAAGCTGGCATTCACATTTGGCAATCGACAGTACACCTTCACACGGTGCCCCTTCGGCTATGCCAACTCACCAGCAGAATTCAACATCTTCCTGAACAAAGCATGCCCTGACGCCAGAGCCAGAGGCAACCTTGTCTATGTAGATGACGTTTTGATGAAAAGCTCAAGTGTGGAAGACCACCTCAAAGAGATCAATCACGTCCTAAACCAGCTGACAACGGCAGGAGCCAAGATCGCCCTTCACAAAGGACAGTGGTGCAAAACCAAGGTGAACTATGTCGGATTGCTTGTCGGAAGAAACGGCATTGAGCCACAGTCTAACCGCACCCAAGCAATCCAAAGCATAAAGACGCCGACTAACATCTCTGAGCTGCGAAGCTTTCTGGGAGTGTGCAATTATTCACGACAGTTCATCGAAAACTACGCCGACATCGCACGACCACTAACTTCCCTCCTGAAAAAGGATGAACCCTTCGTTTGGACGGAAACACAGGACACAGCAATGGGCCAGCTCAAACAGCGCCTGTCCTCTGCTCCGTGCCTTGCCTACCCAGACCCAGGAAAAGAATTCTATCTGGACGCTGGATTCTCCAATCAGTGCCTCAGCGCAGGCCTATACCAGCTCCATGACAAAGACAAACGAGTGGTCGCTTATGCCAGCAAAACGCTGCTTCCCCCAGAATGCAAGTACTCAAACTGCGAAAAGGCGTTGCTTTGCACTGTGTGGGCTATCCAGCGTTTCTCTAATTACATCGGTGCACAGAAAGTCATCATCGAGACTTGTCATCAGCCGGTCACCTTCCTAAACAGTCAACGCATCAGAGATGGCGTGGTGACCAACGCACGCATAGCTACCTGGCTAATGACACTCCAAGGACGAGACGTCGAGGCAAGATATGCCCAAAACTACAAATCCTCACTTGGAAACGGGCTAGCGGCCTGCCAAAACTGTTCAACGGACACGCTGCATACTCCAGCGGAACCTAAAGAACCGCCACAACCTCAACTGACGAATCACAGGTACTTCGAGGAGAATGTATGTGAAGGAATGCCCACAGCATATGTCGACGGCTGCTCCTACAACCACAAGGGCAATTTACAAGCTGGAGCGGGAGTGGTCTGGCTCAACAACGACCCCTGCCCACCGCAGCAATTCAACTTAGGCCCTCGCTCATCGCAATATGCTGAAATCGCAGCCGTCCTCATCACACTTCAGATGGCGGCATCCCACAACATCAAAGAACTCCTCATCTGTACCGATTCGAACTATGCCCGTCTAAGCTTCACATGCCATTTAGCTGGATGGAAACAGAATGGATTCAAGACAGCTAACAACAAGCCTGTCAAACACCAGGAACTCTTCCAAGCAGGCGATGCCATTGTCACTGAACATGACATTATCGTTTATTGGAAAAAGGTTCGAGGTCATTCACGTCAACCAGGACAAGACAAAGACTTCAATGACCAAACCGATGCCCTCGCCAAAGCAGGTGCATTACACGGAGAGTCCTGGACATTTCAAGCCCTCCCTCCCAACCAACCCACCCTTCAGTAGTGGCCATAACCCGCCGCCAACACGCCACTGGCGTACAAACCCCCACCTCCTCCCACATTGCCATTTCACCTCAGTTCGCTGCTAACGATCTTCTCACACTCCAAAAGGCAGATCAAACACTGCAAACTATGGCAGCTCACATTTCCGACCCTTAACTCATCCTATTTCCTCCTCCGACCTAGCTGCTTCCTCCGAGCTCCGCACGCTCCACTCAATCAAGCACATGCTGCATCTCAGAGACGGTGTGCTCACGTATGTCCCTGAGCCCCTAACTACGCCAAAGCTCGTAGTCCCTCACGGCCAAAGGGGGATGATGCTGACAAACGCCCACGATGCACCATGCGCAGGACACCACGGCGCCAAGGCCACCTATGAAACACTCAAGCAAGTAGCATACTGGCCTGGCATGCAGCAAGACGTGGCGGAATACGTAAAAGGATGCCTGGTGTGTTGCCAGTTTCAACCGGCAAACCCAAACCACCGAGCCCCACTGCAAAGGAAAGGAATGACTTTCCCCTGGTCGGACCTCCAAATAGACTGGGTAGGACCCTGCCACGGTCAACGCGAGGTAACAAATACTTCCTCACCGTGGTCTGCGAATTCACGAAGTGGATAGAGTGCCTCCCAGCTCCCAATGATACAGCAGAAACAACAGCCTGCCTGTTAATGAACCACATCTTTTCAAGATTTGGACTGCCTTTAAGGGTCAACTCTGACCGCGGAACCCACTTCACCGCCGACATCATGCAGGAAGTGTGGAAACTCCTCGGTGTACAGGCCAAGCTCCATATAAGCCATCACCCAATTTCCTCGGGTCAAGTTGAACGGGCCAATAAAACAGTGGTCAGCATGTTGAAGAAGTATGTGTCCACCAATCAAAAGGATTGGGATATTAAACTTCCGCTGGTACTGATGGCTGCTCGAGCCACCCCTCACCAGTCTACCGGCGTACCCCCATTCACATTGATGACAGGGAGAAACATGACGCTACCGCTACACCTGCTGTACCAACCTGGTGACCTGAACCTCGTCACCGCCTATACCACTCACCAATACCTGGAAGAGTTGCATCAGCACCTGAGAACGACTTTCGCCTTCGCTCAACAGCAACTACAACGAAGTGCGGAAGGTCGTAAAGCCTACTACGACCAAAAGGCCTCTCACCATGAGTTCAATGTCGGAGACAAAGTGTGGTACTACAGCTTCGCCCGACCAAGGCAGAACGCTCCCCATCGCCTGTCAAAGAAGTTCCTACCTCACTGGACAGGACCCCACGCGATTGTAGACAAGCTCTCACCTGTCGCCTACCGAATCAAAATCGGACAAGGGCGCAGCGAGCCAGTCCTTCGATGGGTCCATAGAAACCAGATAAAGAGGCACCAGAGCTCCAGCCGACCGGAAAAGGGGGAAGATCAAACCCACTGACACAGACCGACAATCATATGCTCTACACCACACTAACATAATTTCTGTTGTTTAGGAAAACATTTAGCGACCTTGTTGAAACACAACACTTACACTCTCTCCTCAGCTGCACTGCTAGAGTCAACCTCTAGTAGAGAGGAGTTACTTCACACATGTGACACTCGTTTGCTGCCTTACCTCATTCAGTGTCCCTGTGCCTCCGTTTGTTTTTGTTTTTTTCGTTTTGTTGTGTCTTTTCACCTGTCTCTCTCTTTGTGTTTTTCCTTCTTCCTCTCTCACTATACTTTCCTCTCCCCTCTAGTCCCCTCATCAGGGAACTCCCTTTACCAATTATTTAAATCCAGGTCCCAAAATTGAGATTGACTCCCTTCAGTAAAGTCGTTGTAACTCGTTGTGAGAACCGTTGTCAACCGATCGAGGCGACCGCCAAATCATGACCGACATGCTACGTGAAGTAAGTTCCTCGATTGATAACTTAGCCATGGGTAGGATTGCACACTACTTGATACCTCTTAGACCTTGTCCAAAACATCCTAGCTTCGGCCACCGCGGGCCCTGCTAGTCCTATCCAAACCCATCTCGCCTTTTCCCTGGGTATCGCTATTCCCTTGTACGTAAACCCGGAAGCAGGCGACTTGGCCTTTCTCCTCAGTTTGCCCATTAGCGACTCGAATAACATTTACCGGCTCAAAGACGTTGTGAATGTGGGATTTTGGCAAGGGAACACCTATGTCAAAATCCACACTCCTGAAGTCGTTGCGTATCACGATAACAACGAGCAGTTGTACTTGGCCCCAAACCTAAGGATGTGTACGCGCACGAAGGACATTCACTTCCTTTGCCCGAGTAAACATTTTGTACGCGATAATACTGAGGGCATCTGCGGCTAGAATCCATTAGACCCAACATTAGCTGCCCTGCCGAAGCGACACCACGTTCTCAAGTTGAGGTAACGCAAGCCGAAATCATCGGAAACCGATGGCTGGTCAACACCCCGGCACGAACAGCTACCCTCACATACGATCAACACGACACAGCCACACGCATTACCTTGCCCAACCAAACTTTATGGATCACTGTCCCTAAGGGCTCGATCCTCCATATTGACGAGTTAGCATTGTATCACCTTACTGACGACGAGTATCAGGCTGAAATCGAAATCTCGCCCTTCTTCAAACAGCACTCCTTCGTCCTTGATCCAGAATTGGAAGAAAGGATCAAGGAGGAAGGAACGCAACTTATTGACTTGACTCCTGTTGATACAGCTTTAGAAGCTATCGCTCGCCTTCCGCCCGCTGGCGCGCCTATTATTCGGTCTTGGTCTGCCGCTGACACAGCGCTTTGCATCTCTACTATTGTAGGGTACGTTGTGACATTGACACTGGCCTTCCTCCTACACAAGCGAGTGAACGCCGTTCAAGAGTCTTTCAACAAATGCACGTCAGGCGTCCCACGCATTTTCCGACGTGATAAAACCGACCAAGAACCTGAACCTGAGAACTCAACCAACCTGCTTGAGATCACGCCTATACCGCCTCGTCGAACCCCTGACAATTAAACCAATCGGAATGACTCAATTGCCGGTAATCCTAAAGAATGCACCCCTACATCTTCTCAAGTTCCTAACCTGTTCTTTCCCAAATTACCCTACACCAGGATTCAGTCAGTGATGGAGATGTTGTTTGTGTCTTGTGTGTGCCTGTTCTCCCTGCTTCTTGTTCCAGTGCCCGGCGACGTTCGCAATGGGAACCTCACCGAGCAAAAGGGGGATGTGTAGGACCTGTGTGGAGGAAAGAACACACACACACACACACACACACACACACACTAAGTGCAACCACAAAATTCCTCAGGCTTAAAGAAACGTTCGTCTCTATCTGCAAGTCATAAAATTGACAGAGGAAGAGCACCTCACCCAACTGGCTGGCCAATTTCCTGCCATGCCTTTCGGGTTATCATCGTAAAGAAACCTCTCAAAATAGGAGAGCTTTGAGGTAAACATCTGGCAATGGTCAAAACGACAAACTTTATGGATCCTCTGATCGTTAACGCATAAGTCAATGATTTTTATCAACAAGAAAAGACATTTACGACAGACGTTCAAGCTAAGGAAGACCAGATCCCCACAAACGTGACATTCTCATGACCCGGACAGTGACTTTCCTGACCTCCCGTCCTCCCAGGACATGGCAGGGATATGTGCCTTTCATTTCTTTAACCGAACAAAGACTCAAACTTTTATAAAGTGTTCCAAAAGACAATTAATACCTGTTGCTGTTATCAAAAGCAATATATACAATATATTTTACAAAATATATCAATGTGTATTTTATGTCATTTATAAGCTTGCTGTGTCATTGTAATCAATGGTATGTTTTATAATCTTTTGAGGTGTAATTTTCTCCTGTAGCAAGAACTACTAGACCTGCTAGTAGTATATGCATGATGTGTTATTTCTAATCTTTAAATAGAACCCTTTTTGAGTTAGTTTTAGCATGAAAGCTGTTAATGTATGTCAAATACCTTATATTTGGTTTCATATTAACGGTCAGGACAAATGCAAGAATTTGGTGTGCCTGGGAAGTTAATATTGAGTATAATAATGTGTGATTAGAACGTGTTAAAAGATATTTTCTTCATGTGACAAAATAACTAAGCAGATAAATTTACTGCATGGAAAATGAGCCGTGTAGGTGGACCTCCGTCTAAAAGGACAACCTGGTTGGTGGAAGCCTCTGGGGGTTGAACGGAAGTCCTCTGGTTAATACCCTCTGACACAGACTGCTCGCTCTCTCTCTGCTCTGCTCGAAATCGCGCGCTTCTTTGAAACTTGGAGCTACTCCAAAAGAACTCGCAGCCTTCAACATCTAGGCCGAGTCTCGAACACTGAGGCAACACTCAGTCAAATCTCTGAAGAAACCCTTGAAAGTCTGAAGCTACACGAAAGCAACTTCAAGCCATAAAACAACACCGAGCAGTCAAACCAACAGAAGGGCATCCCCAGAGTGACGTCACGCGACGACAACAGGCGGAATTCCCTCGAGCCGAGAAACGCAACGGCAGATCAGCGACCATTTCAACTTAAAAGCAAGTAATCAAACAAAATCTCTATTCTGCTGAACTGGTCGTATCTATCTCTAAAGCAAAATTAAGAGAGTTCTCCATTTGATGATCGACACGAGTAAAATCGTGTAAAACAGTGCTATATTTTAATCATTCTCAATTGCAACAAGTCATTGCCTGTGTGTATGTATTTTGTGTTTGTGTTATTTAGCTTAGTTCATGTATGTAAGTAAGATAGTAAATAAACTCTTGTTTGATTTATAGAGAAGTGTTCTGTGTTCTGTTGTGTAATTTTCAAATCAAGCTTTGCCTAAGATAACGTTACCTATGCTCATAACTGTCATAAAGGTACTTAAATAATTCTGTATTATTATAGCGTGGCCACGAAAATAATACAGAATTTCTCAGAATATACTGAAACTTAACGACTCGCGGGACGAGTGTTAAACAAGGTATAAATTGGACGTTTTGATTAATATCAATTGATCATACTAATCTAGAATGTTAAGATCCCTAAAGCTGAAATTCAAAATAAAGCTTAAAACAAAAGACTAAATTAAAAGTGGCTTGCAAAATTAATACTGATGTACGGTTAATTAATAATAATCTTATTGCTAAAATGTCAAGTTTTCTTTGACTAAAACTAGACTAAAATACTTTAGATTTTCTTGGACTAAAACTAGACTAAAATGTTGAGACTTTTAGTCGACTAAAACTTGACTAAAACTAAATAGGATAAGGTTAACAAATATGATAAAATCTAATAAGGACATTTTACCACGGGACTAAGACTAAGAATAAAATTGAAATAGCTGACGAAATTAACACTAATTCTAATCAAGGAAAAAATCATACCTTTTCTGTTGTCTTATTTTAAAAGAACTTCAAAAGTTGTGCTTGAACCATTTTGCATTTACCGAGTTCTGATTGGCCAGTCGCTGTTATTTGGTTCGTGAATTATCATAAGTAGAGATTTTAACATTCCATTTGCATGATAAGTTTTACATAATACACATTATTAATCTAAAGGGGATGGTAATGGGGGATGGTGGTTTTACAGAGGGGATGCTTTTTGTCATTTTTTTCTACCAGGGGGATGCCATCCCCCCGCATCCCCCTTTAATTCGAGCCCTGTATATATATACTGTATATATATATTCAGGGCCGTAGCTAGAGGATTGGGGGCCCCCTGAAAAAATATTGATGTGGGCCCCCCCCACACATACATATCATATACTGTACAATATACAAGCATGGAACCAAATTGCATGCTTTTTTGTGGTTTTCATAATATCTCAGTTATACAACTAATAAAATATTAGAATTATTCACAGAACATGGGCCTATATAGTATAATTCCTGGATTTTGTGGGGCCCCCTGGGCGGTGGGGGCCCCTAGAATTGTCACCACCTTTCACTCCACTAGCGACGGTCCTGTATATATTCATGGCAAAGGTCTGTAGAAGCATATTGGAGACGTTGCCACAGTTCTTCTGGATTTAGTTTGTCTCAGTTTGATCTGTTTCTTCATGTCATTCCAGACAGACTGGATGATGATGAGATCAGATCTCTGTGTGGAGCACTGGCTGTTGTCAGACTCCTTGTGCAAACAAAAATCTTACTGGATTATAACAATTAATGTCAGAATTAATGTTTGAAAATGTAAACTGATATTACTTATTGATTTAAAACCATTTTTTAGCTGGTGAAAATACTAGTGTTCTAATCATTTTGGCCACCACTGTATGTACAGTATATATACTGTATATTGAAAAATATATGCAGCTGAATCCTTAGCCATCTTCAAGAATCGTCTATCTCTTCCATCTTTATTTGACACTCTAACTATAGCACTCTCTATTCTAATTCTATTCTTTTAAAAAACAACAACAACAACAACAACAACTTGCCCCTTTTAGACTTGCACTCTATTAATTGACTAACTGCTTGACTAACACTAGCTTCTCTATTCTTTTTGTATTCTATCAATTTATTTTCTTTTTATTTATTATACAATTAACAAAAGCAAAAAAGGCTTCTAACACTAGCTTGCTCTATTCTTTTTCTATTCTATTCTATCTGTTTTCTTTTTATTTAATATATAATTTGAAAAAAAGTGCTACGTGTACTGCGTTAAGCTAACTGAAACTTGTTATAGCACTTGTTAACTGAGACTAGTTATAGCACTTGCGTATCATTGCTCTTTTGTTGATTTTGATTGCTTTTATTGTCCTCATTTGTAAGTCACTTTAGATAAAAGCGTCTGCTAAATGACTAAATGTAAATATATAAACATTATAAAATTCATTAAAATTAGTATTTTTGTCAAAGATTTATTTATTTATTTTGTTCTTTGACATTGTTTTTGAAATAGTGCCACATAATTTGCAAAAATATAACTAAAATGTCATAGTGTATTCACAAATTATTAATTTCAGTAAACCAAATGTAAATTATTTAATTGATTAATACAAAATTAACTTTATTATATTTATATTTTAATCGCTAAAATTAGAAGAAATGAAATTAAGGGAACCATGTTTTTCAATGAAGGAAACATCAAACAGGGAACCCAAACACCAGGAGGGTTAAAGTCTTATTGTTACCATTCATACACAATGAGACATTTTACAAGTAGTTATCACACAATGGTTCAGCAGTGTGTGCGCTAGTGTATCAATTTACTGGACACTACAATGATGATCTTCTTTTCCTGCAGAATGTTTTGGAGAGACCCTGAGGTACAACACAGGCCAAACTCAATTATACTTCTCTACTGGGACAGTACATCCATGCTCTTTATAAGTAATAATAATAATAATAATAATAACGAGGACAAAAAATGCAGGGTGCAGAATATAGCCTATTTGTCAGAGTTGAATAAGATTGTAAACTTTTAAAATAAGTAGTACAGTGACAAAAAGAAATATAAAAATGCATTTTAAAAGTAACGCATTTCTCCTGGGATTGACAGGCGGTGGAGTGACTTTGATTAAAGCAAGTTGTGTTTGTTGTTTTTTTTTTTTTTTTAGGATTAACCTTATGATATATTGTAATTGTGACTAAGTATTCAAATATATTAATCACGCCCTCTTACGTATTTTCCCTTGCAAATTCATTGTCACAAAAAACAATAGTGGCTATTTAAACATGGTGTAATGCTCACTTGATATTTGAGGAGCTCGATGTTCTAGCAGGAGACATGCATGTTTCAATCATAACAGTACTTTGCATTGCCAGGCTTTGTCCTGCTGTGTGTGGAGTTCATTTTGGCACTTGCATCCTGCAAGGCAACCCTCAGGCCCCTGCACTCTTCAAGAATGGAGACTTGGTTATTGGGGGGGTTTTCTCCATTCATGACTATCTGAAGACAGAGAAGCACACGTACACTAGACAGCCACAACCACTAGAGTGCAGTGGGAGGTTAGCATATACATGTAGGAAGGGATATCATATTTTTAGCATGATATTGCATATATAACCTGTTCAAAGTTTGTGAGAATTTACAATGATCTGTTGTTTGTAATCTTATGAAATGATTATGAAAAATGAGATGAGCATTTATTTTTTATTTTTTTTCATGTTCATGTTCATGTTTTTATTTATTTATTTATTTTCGTCTATTTCAACAGCGTGGGTTTCAGAGAGATGCGCTTTGTTCGTGCCTTTGAATTCGCCATCGAGGAGATCAACAACAGCTCCGATCTCTTACCGGGCGTCACTTTAGGGTATCATATATATGATTCTTGTGCCTCTGTGCCAATGGCAGTCAAAGTAGCCTTTCAGCTTGCCAACGGACTAGATCTAATATTTAACGATACTGATTCCTGTGCAAAATCGGCAGCTGTTACAGCAGTAGTCGCAGAATCTGGCTCCACACCGTCTATAAGCATTTCAAGACTTCTCGGTCCATTTGGAATTCCCCAGGTGCGGGTTTTGTATTTATTTTTTTATTTTTTTCATGATAGATAGGTAGCGCACCTGTACAAATAACGTTTAAGAATAGCGCAGAGAACTTAAATATGCTTCCTATGTGGATTGCCCCTTAGAATGTAGCATATGCAATTAACTTTGGTGTTTTGTG
This sequence comes from Schizothorax lantsangensis, assembly GCA_027422415.1. Lineage (NCBI taxonomy): Eukaryota > Metazoa > Chordata > Actinopteri > Cypriniformes > Cyprinidae > Schizothorax > Schizothorax lantsangensis. The sequence goes on along the minus strand of CM049846.1, from coordinate 19,473,919 downwards.
ATGGATTGCTTACTTTTCCCCTTTCCTTTGCACAATAGGTGAGCCATTACGCAACATGCGCGTGTCTCAGTGACAAACGGCAGTATCCTACTTTCTTCAGGACCATCCCCAGCGATCACCATCAAGCGGCAGCACTGGCACGGATGGTCAAGCACTTCGGATGGACGTGGATCGGAGCTGTGCGCAGCGATTCAGACTATGGGAACAATGGCATGGCATCATTCCTGAAAGCTGCGGAGCAGGAGGGAATTTGTGTGGAATATTCTGAGGCCTATTACAGGACCCAGCCGCGCAGCAAACTGAAAAGAGTGGCTGAAGTCATTCGCAGATCAATGGCTCGTGTAATTGTTGCCTTCCTGGCCTCGGGTGATATGAGAATCCTTTTAGAAGAGTTGAGCCAGCAGCCTCCTCCCCCGATGCAGTGGATTGGCAGCGAGGCGTGGGTTACAGACCCCGAAATGCTGCGTTTTAATTTGTGTATTGGTGCTGTAGGCTTTGGAATTCCGCGGTCTGTTATCCCTGGTTTTCGTAATTTTTTACTTGACCTGTCTCCACAACAAGCGTTGAAATTTCCCCTGCTGACAGAATTCTGGGAAAGTTCATTCAGCTGTAGTCTAAAACGGCAGACAGGTTCTTCTACTGGTATGCCAGCATGTGATGGCACAGAGGACCTGCGCGCATTACAGAACCCGTACACAGACACGTCCCAGTTGCGGATCACTAACATGGTGTACAAAGCCACACACGCTATAGCTCATGCCCTCAATGCTATTGTCTGTAACAAAAATCATTGTGACAAAAACGTGAAAGTTGAACCCCAGCAGGTATTTTTATTTATTTATTTTTTTTCTCTCGTGGAGCAAACTGACTTTTAAATTACGATCAACAAAGAGAGATAAAGTTTAATCTAATTAAAAGTTTCTTCATGTGCCTTTATATATAAATGTGTGTGTATGAGTTTGTGTTTATATACACACAAAATGCATCTGGATTTTGTTTGTCCCTCCTGCAGGTTTTTGATAAGCTTAAGCAAGTAAACTTCACTCAAAATAATTATCATATTTCGTTTGACACCAATGGAGACCCTGTGGCAACCTATGAACTTGTGAATTGGCAGCTTCAGGGAGACGGTTCAATTGATTTTGTGACAGTGGGTCAATATGATGCATCCCAACCTAAAGGCCAAGAATTCAGTCTGAGCAGAGCTGTCATTTGGAATGATGGCAAAGAAACGGTATACAATGTTTTGTTATGTTTCTATGTAATTGTGAATATCTGTGAGTGCTGTGTGTACTTGTCACCTGCAGGTGCCTGTGTCTGTGTGCAGTGAGAGCTGTCCTCCAGGTACTAGGAAGGCTGCACAGAAAGGAAGACCTATATGCTGTTATGACTGCATTAACTGTGCTGAAGGAGAGATCAGCAATGAGACAGGTGCTGGTTTTCTTTGTTGTTTTTTTTTAGGCTTAAAGCAACCTTGCTCCACCAAGCCATTCATCAATCACTTTTCCATTTTCACAATCCATCACAGGGCTAAAACGTCTGTGTGCAATTTAACTATTAATTCAATTTTCCAGATTCTGTAGATTGCTATCCATGCCATCCTGAGTACTGGCCCAACAAAGAGAAGGACAAATGTCTTCCAAAACCAGTGGAGTTTCTCTCCTGGGATGAGATCCTCAGTATCATCCTCACTGTTTTCTCTGTATCTGGAGCTTTAGTAGCTTTGAGCATGGCTTTAGTGTTCTACAAAAACAGGGCCTCTCCGATAGTAAAAGCCAATAACTCAGAGCTGAGCTTCCTACTGCTTTTCTCACTGGCTCTGTGTTTTCTCTGTTCACTTACTTTTATTGGTCGGCCCACTGAGTGGTCCTGTATGTTGCGTCACACAGCGTTTGGGATCACTTTTGTCCTCTGTATCTCCTGTGTTCTAGGGAAAACAATAGTGGTGTTAATGGCTTTCAGGGCTGCACATCCAGGAAGTAATGTCATGAAATGGTTTGGGCCTCCTCAACAGAGACTCAGTGTTTTGGGTTTCACTCTTGTACAGGTCCTTATATGTGTGCTTTGGTTAACAATATCCCCCCCTTTTCCTTACAACAATATGCAACACTACAAAGAAAAGATTATTCTAGAATGTGGTCTAGGATCAGCTATAGGTTTCTGGGCTGTACTGGGTTATATTGGCCTGTTAGCTTTCCTTTGCTTTGTTTTAGCTTTTCTTGCCAGAAAGCTGCCTGATAACTTCAATGAGGCTAAGTTCATCACATTCAGCATGCTCATATTCTGTGCTGTATGGATCACATTTGTTCCAGCGTATGTCAGCTCTCCTGGGAAATTTACAGTAGCTGTGGAGATATTTGCTATTTTAGCTTCAAGTTTTGGCCTGATTCTCTGTATTTTCGCTCCTAAGTGTTTCATTATAGTTTTTAGACCAGAGCAGAATACCAAAAAACATTTAATGGGTAAAGTACCATCAAAAGCCCTCTGAGGTGCACACACACAGCTCTCATGCCAACTGTTTAATTGATAAGACATTGTTATTTTAATGTGTCAACTTTCACGTCACCTGATATAGCTGTTTTACATGTTTGTGCTAACATGTGCTAATAAACATATACTGTATATTGTAAAACTGTTCCAAAAATAGTTTAAACAGAAAACTTAAAGAAATCCAAAAGAAATTTGCATTGATATAGTTTTATAATTACACATGTAATTATAGATATATAATCTTTCATTTAGCGTGTTTGAGTTTTAGATATCCGAATAAAATAAGATTTTATATATAACATTTCTTTATAATAGTCTAATATTTTTGATGTTTTACAAAGTCATGTAAACTATTTGTACCATTTATCTTCCTTGGTATTTTTTCCATTCACAAATAATTTTTACAATGTTTAATTATGTAGAGATCACGAGAGAAGAAATAATGATCACAACAAACTAGACCTTTTTATAATTATTGTTGTTGTTCCTGTGAAATCACAACTGTGGGTGAGAGCTGCAGAAAGAACACTGCCACTGTAGCCTAACCACATAAAAGGAAGGTAAAATAAAACTATTAATTCCAGCGTGGACATCTTCACTCATGACAACAGAACTCTTCAATTTCTCTTAAGCCGGTTTCACACTGGATGTGTAAGCAGAGCTTAAGTACCGCATATATTTTATGGTACCCATATCAGCAAATTAAAACATTGACACTAGACGCAGAAGCAGCAGTGGCACAAATTAAAGTTCTCCTCTGGCCAGACAAACCAGCAGGTTTTTCCATGCTGCAGCAAAGTCAGATTGTGCAGAGGACTCATCTGGTTCCTGTGGTCTTGTCCCGATGGCCATATAGGTGACGAGGTCTTCACTCGGGATCTATCTCTGGGGCTCATCTAGTTGTCCTGATCTCCGCTGACATTCAGGGCTGTAGAGGTCATCTCTAGGTCCTGATCCACCATCTGGGCTGGATACGGACTGGATCCGGGTGACTGCAGTGACCATCTGATCTGGATACAGACTGGATCTGGTGGCTACGGTGACCTCGGAATAAGAAAGAAACATATTAATATTAGCGTAGATGCCATTCTTTTTACGATGTAACAAGTACATCAGGTGTTATGAGAAGTGTTCCCGGTTGACCTAATTAATGCAGCCTAACAATCCTTTAACGGATTTGAATAATATAAATTTGTCAGTGTGTTATGTGTAAACCAGGTTAAAGAGATGGGTCTTTGATCTAGATTTAAACTGACAAAGTGTGTCTGCCTTCCGAACAATGTTAGGTAGATTATTCCAGAGTTTTGGCGCTAAATATGAAAAGGATCTGCCACCCGCAATTGATTTTGATATTCTAGGTATTATCAAATTGCCAGAATTTTGAGAACACAATGTACGTGAAGGACTATAATGCGCTAAGAGCTCGCTCAAGTACTGAGTTGCTAAACCATTCAGGGCTTTATAAGTAATTAGCAAATATTTTAAAATCTATACGATGTTCAATAGGGAGCCAGTGCAGTGTTGACAGAGTCGGGCTAATATGGTCATACCTCCTGGTTCTAGTAAGAACTCTAGCTGCTGCGTTTTGGACCAGCTGAAGTTTGTTTTTTAAGCATGCAGGACAACCACCCAATAAAGCATTGCAATAATCTAACCTTGAGGTCATGAACGCATGAATTAACGTTTCTGCATTTGACATTGAGAGCATAGGTCGTAATTTAGATATATTTTTGAGGTGGAAAAATGCAGTTTTACAAATGTGGATCAATAGAAAGCAATGGAAAGCAGATTACTTAGGGGCCTCTCTTTGACCGAATCTGGCTTTTCTTCCCAAGGTTATCAATCCTTGCACAGTTAATCAGGTGGTTGAACTTGAAGCCTTTCAACCTGACCCAGATTCCTTAACTACAGGACTTAACTAAAGTGTGCCCAGCAGGGGCGGACTGGGACCAAAAAGTGGCCCTGGACTTCCTGGCCCACAGCAGCCCACCACATCCCACATCATAATACAATGGCTCATTAATCTGGAGACTAATTTTTAGCAGCACTTACTAGCATAAGAATATAACGCAATACAGAAATAAATGGTATTTAAATATATTTATTTGAAGTATCACTGAACATATATTGGGTCATATTTGTAAAACAAAGAAAGAAAGGAAAGAACATTAAGACGAACAACGTATAAAACTATAAAGACAATATTTTAGCTAGTCAAGGTCTAAGAGGCCATGCATTATTATAATTTTTTCTGTCTTGTTTTCTCGTGATCTCACATAACGAAAGTTGTTTTCTCAATGATCACGACTTAATTTTCTCGTGATCTTGACATAACGAAAGTTGTTTTCTCGTGATCACGACTTAATTTTCTCGTGATCTCGACATAACGAAAGTTGTTGATCTCAACGTAAAAATTGTTTTCTCATGACGTAATTGTAGCTATCGCGAGAAAATCCCGCGCCTTGTGAATGTTTCTGGCTTGGTGTACGCGCTGGCAGCTGAAATCTCCATCATAACTAATTTCCTGCAGCATGGACTTTGTCTCTACATTAAGAGAGAGGGGCGTCCCCGAGGAGAATCTGACAAAAATGGAGGAAGATAAGGTATGTTACTTGTTAAGATTCTAGATTAACAAGAGGTTTGCTATTCCTGTTTTATGGTTATTGAAATGGTCACACGGAATGATGCATGTTTCATACTGTTTTGAAAACTAGTAAGTTCTAACGTTAACTGGAAGAACACACAACGCAACCAGTGATACAATAGGCTACGGATTGTTTCAAAGCAGCTTTAAATGGATAAACAGAAACATCATGATTCGGTGATGCAAACAGAATTCGATCCCTCTGTAAAGAAGCTTTACAAAAAAAGATACGATTCATTTTAAAGGTGTCATATGATTTTTCGACCGCTCTTAGGCCACTAAATCTCATAATGCATTTCACACGTATAATGTGTGAAATGCATTTACTTTTCACACATTATATGCTTTGGCCACACTGGGATGCTAAGGATAAGCACGCCATTACTACACTGTATCTTTACATTGCAAATAGTTGTTTGCTGATTATACTTGGAGAAATTCTATATAGCACCTTTAAAGAATATTTGAACTGGTCCTGTCTTTAATATCCTTTATAAGTCAAGCACGCATTGAAATCACTGACTTCATTTATGTAGCCTACACTGTACTATAGTAAGTGCAAACAATGTCCAGTAGATGTGGACATCTTAGAATGGTTCAGGTATGACACCAGAACCCAAGCCTAATTCACAGCTGGTTCCTTCCAGATTTTCCTATGGGGTTTTATAATGGTGTTTTTCAATTTATAAGCAAAATAAAATCTGTGGTAAACATAACTTGACTATACGTTACTATACTCTTACCATCCACTTTATATTAATAATGTTTCATGCTCCAAGGATATCAGGAACAACTCACCCAGCTGCGGACCATCAACGAACACCTGACGCACTACATTCGATCTCTCCCTCTGCCCACGCCGAAGACCGTAAGTTTCGCACTCCCTGATAAATTCGACGGAACAGCTTAACAATGCAAGGGCTTTATTCGCCAAGTGCAGGTTTATCTGGATCACCAAGGAGAGAAATTCGAATCAGAGGGGAAGAGGTGCACTTTCATCATGACACTTTTGACGGGCAGAGCTATCGAGTGGGCAGCAGCTGTTTGGGACTCGGATTCCCGACTGAGGAGTTCAGTGACGTACTTCATTCAACAACTCCGCGAAGTGTTCGAATACCCTCATGGAGGAAGAGAAGTTTCGACACAGCTCATCAATCTTACAAAAGGTAACCACACCGCTGCCGAGTTTGCCATTGAGTTCAGAACGCTCGCTGCCCAGAGTGGATGGAATGATGTCGCTTTGAAAGTTACGTTTCAAAAAATCCTTAACTGTGACCTTCAGACAGAACTAGCATGTAAGGGTGAGGGATCATCCTTCTCTGATTTCGTCACGCTCGCCATCAGGATTGATAACCTCATGAGACAAGCTCCTAAAAGGAAAAGTGGAAGGGGTGGACAGACCAACGTTCTTACACCTAACCCTGTTGAAATGTTTTCTCCTGAGGAACCTATGCAACTAAACACATCCCGACTATCTGAGAGTGAGAGAGAACGGAGACGACATCAACGCCTGTGTTTTTACTGCGGTGAATCAGGTCACCGCAGTTTAGGATGCCCCCACAAGCTCCAAAGCAATCCCCGGGTAAATATTGAACATCTTGCCCTTTTAAGTAACAAATCATTCACACTCCCTGTTGTCTTAAGATTTGATACCCTGTCTCTTGACCTTACAGCGATGATCGACTCGGGAGCTGCCCTGAATCTAATCCACCAGGATATTGTCACAAAACATCAAATCCCAACACAACCATGCACCCCACCAGTCCAAGTCAAGGCTATCGATGGTGTACCGATTGGCAAAGTCATCACTCACCAAACCAAGACGCTCACACTCCAGGTTGGAACTCTTCATAAGGAATCCATCACCTTTTACATCATTGACTCTCCAAAACACGAAGTTGTTTTAGGATATCCATGGCTCTCTACTCACGACCCTGAACTCTCATGGCATCAAGGTGAACTAACACGCTGGTCATCCTTCTGTATGAATCAATGTATCACTGCTAAACCTCAATCATGTCTCACGACCAGTGTGGAAAGTCCTGAAACACACAAGAAAGTTCATATTCCCCATTACTACCAAAATCTCTCTGACGTATTCAGCAAGGTAAAAGCCACTCAACTTCCCCCACATAGACCATGGGACTGCGCCATCGACCTCCTGCCCAACACACAACCCCCCAAGAGTAAAGTATATCCACTTTCTAGAAACGAGAATCAAGCCATGGAGGAGTATGTGGATGAAGCTCTGAACTCCGGTTTTATTCGACCTTCAACCTCCCCAGCAGCTGCAGGATTCTTCTTTGTGGAGAAGAAAGATGGTGGTCTAAGACCGTGTATTGATTATAGAGGACTGAATAACATTACCATTAAGTTCCGTTATCCCCTTCCGTTAGTACCATCTGCACTAGAACAACTCAGAGAGGCCAAAATCTACACCAAACTGGATCTCCGAAGTGCGTATAATCTCGTCAGGATCAAGGAAGGGGATGAATGGAAAACAGCCTTTCTCACCACCAGGGGGCACTATGAATATCAGGTAATGCCGTATGGGCTAGCCAACTCTCCTGCAACATTCCAATCTTTCATCAATGAAATCTTCAAGGACCTTCTGAATAAGTTTGTGGTTGCCTACATCGATGAAATCCTCATATTTTCCAAAACTGAACAGGAGCACATCTCTCATGTCAGAACAGTCCTTTCTCGACTTCTAGAGAATGAATTATATGTCAAGGCTGAAAAGTGTGAGTTCCACGTCAATCAAACTTCCTTCCTGGGTTACCACATCCGCTCACAGGGCGTCAAGATAAACAATCTAAAAGTTCAGGCAGTCACTGAATGGCCACAACCACAAACCATCAAGGATCTGCAGAGATTCCTTGGCTTCGCCAGTTTCTACAGGAGGTTTATTCGAAGTTATAGCATGGTGGCCTCTCCTCTCACCTCGCTCCTCAAGAATAAACTGTCAAAACTGGTCTGGACATCAGAAGCTGAAAACGCTTTCAACGCATTGAAAGAACGATTCATGACAGCCCCTCTCCTGAAGCACCCTGATCCGAACGAACCATTCATACTAGAAGTGGATGCCTCAGACTGTGGCATAGGTGCGGTACTCTCACAGAGACAAGGCCAACCAAGCAAATTGTATCCATGTGCTTTCTTCTCCAGGAAACTGACCCCCGCAGAGTGCAACTATGATGTTGGAAATAAGGAACTACTCTCCATTAAAAGCAGCTATCGAAGAATGGCGTCACTGGCTTGAGGGAGCTCTTCATCCCTTACAAGTGATAACTGACCATAAGAATCTTGAATATATAAAAAGTGCCAAACGCCATAACCCCCGTCAAGCCCGTTGGGCATTATTCTTCACACGCTTCAACTTTACAGTAACTTATCGACCTGGCAGCAAGAATGGTAAAGCAGACGCTCTTTCCAGACAATATGACCCCTCCTCAGAACATCACACCTCGATCCCAGCTCGATCATCCTAGCCCCAATCTCCTGGGATATCATGGAAGAACTAAGAGAAGCACAACAACACGACCCCTCACCCGCAAACACACCCCCCGGAAAGCATTATGTACCTCAAGTTTTAAGACCAAGAATCATGCAATGGGTTCATACTTCTCTTTGCTCCGGTCATCCAGGTATCTCACGAACCCTCCAACTATTACAGAACTCTTTCTGGTGGATTAACATGGCTCGAGACATAACTAACTATATCAAGTCCTGTCAGATCTGTACTCAGTCAAAAACCCCAAAGGAATTGCCTTCAGGTTTACTCAAACCATTACCCATTCCTCAACGACCATGGTCCCATCTGTCTATCGACTTTGTCACTGACCTCCCACCATCAAATAATAACACCACTATCCTGGTCATCATCAACCGTTTCTCGAAGTCCTGCCGTCTCATTCCACTACCTAAACTACCCACTGCCATGGAAACCGCTCAAACCCTCTTCCAACACGTCTTTAGGATCTATGGGCTACCAGAAGACATAGTCAGTGATCGAGGTACCCAATTCACGTCTCAGGTCTGGAGGGCATTCTGCAGCCAATTGGATATCAACGTCAGTCTAACTTCAGGATATCACCCACAAGCCAACAGGCAAGTCGAACGGCCCAACCAGGAAATAGGAAGGTATCTTCGAAGTTACTGCAGCCATGAACAACACAGATGGTCTGAGTTCCTACCATGGGCAGAATACGCCCAAAACTCTCCGACCCACTCCTCTACAGGTCTAACTCCCTTCCAGTGCAACCTGGGGTTCCAACCACCTCTGTTCCCGTGGTCTGGTGAACCCTCCTCGGTTCCTGCAGTGGATGACTGGATTCAGCGTAGTGAGAGGGTGTGGGATAGTGCTCATGTTCGTCGCCAGCGGGCCGTGAGAATACAGGAATTCCAGGCCAACAGACGACGTCGCCCACACCCTCCCTACCAACCAGGACAACGGGTCTGGCTCTCCACTATAGACATCAAGTTGCGGCTACCAAGCAGGAAGCTCAGTCTCAGGTATGTTGGCCCTTTCAAAATAATGAGACAAATCAATGATGTAACATACCAATTGGAGCTTCCTGCTAACTATCGTATCTCTCCCTCCTTCCATGTGTCCCTCCTCAAACCTGTCCACCCGGGAGCTGATTCTGGCCATGAAGCCCCAGAACCACCACCACCACTGGACTTTGATGGAACCCCAGCTTATAGGGTGAATGAGTTACTGGACTCGAGACGAAGAGGGGGTCAGCTCCAGTATCTGGTGGACTGGGAGGGCTATGGACCTGAGGAGAGATCATGGGTAGCCGCCCGGGACATTCTGGATCCGTCACTCATCGAGGAGTTTCATCGAGCCAGACCCGATCGACCAGCACCACGACCACGGGGACGTCCACGTCGAGCTCCAGGAGTCGCTTCTAGAGGGAGGGGTTCTGTAACGCCAAGCCCCAGCAGAGGGAGCCCTCACCTGAATACTGAACCTGGCCCGCTCCCTCTCCGGTCACTTCCTGTTTGACTCTCATAAATACTGAGACCTGTTCACATGCTAGTAGCGAAAGTATTGCCAGTCATTCTGCCTTACCAAGCGTTCTACCTTCTTCTGTTCCTGATTGCTTACCTGTCTGTGATCCTGCCTGATATCTTGACTCGCGGTATTTGTACTCTGCCCCTTTGTTCTGACGCCTGATCTGACTGATGTTTGTGTTTTGACCCTTTTCCTGCCTTATCACTATTGTCTCTGAATTTGCCCCTGTGTATGACGAACGATCTGCTTGCTTCTCTGGTTTGACCCTCTGCCTATTTTGCCGACCTCTGTTTAAAGGCTTGACCTCTAATAAACGTCCGCTTATGGATTCTAACCAAACTCCAGCGCCTCTGTTACATGCTTTGCCATCAGGTATTTCTTCAGGTATGTTCACACCTTTTTCCATTTACACACATAGCAGTTGATATAAGTAATCTGTTGTTGCAGTACATTTGCACTTGAATAGTTTTATTTGCAGCAACTGATTCATGTATTTTTTGTAAACAATAGTGTACTAAATTATCATTATAAATTTAGTTACGTCATGTTACACATTATACCCAGTTCATGAAGTTGAAAAAGGGAATGATTGTAAACTATTGTTACTGGAATAATATTGTTGTTTATGGGTTTTTCAATTTCACTATTTCTAATAGAAGTTTAGTGGGTTGGCTGGGACAGTTTTATGTCATCCCATCAGGTATTTCTTCCATACCTATGCCTTTTTCAATTTATACTATACATCCAACAGTTAATCTAAATAATCTGTTGTTGAAGCAGTGCATTTGCACTTGAAATGCTTTATTTGCATTAAACTGATTTATTTTTTTATGAGGAGGAGGATGAGAAGATTTCTTGTATGAGTGTGTGTGTATGAGGATGAGAGTGCACATTTGAAAGAGCTTGTGTATGAGAGATGAAAGGATTCCTGCGAAGGAGACAAAACAGATTAGTGATTATTTATTATCTTTTATAAATTATTTGTTGGTGTAAAGAAATCAAGTACGCAAGACAACTTTGAGATAGGGTTAAGCAGAGCTTGCACACATCTGAAAATGACTACCTTCTTTTCCTTTTAATTAGGTGAGCAATTTCCGTAGTTGCTCACTTCTCTCAGCAATGCCATCTATGATCTGATCACTATCCAAGGCCATTAAAACATCTCTTTCTGAAGCCATGATCATGAAAGCTTCTAGATGCTGTTGTGTGAGAGAGCTCCTGAGCCTACTTTTTATGAATTTAAGAGTGGAGAAGCTTCGTTCGCAAGCTACCTGGGTGACTGAGAGTGTAAGTAAGAACTTGTAAGCAAGTCCCAAAATGGGGTATGCATTGGTCAATAGGTTGTATTTGACAAAGAATACGGTAACAACACACTGGACAGTTCTTGCAAGATGAGCAGCTCTTGTTCACAATCTCCACCCCATCGTCTTCTTCAGGCGCATCCTCTGTTGTCCTGATAGTGTATTCATCGAATGCTGATCTTTTCAATCTAGGCCACTGTTCAGCCAGACTTGAGAGCTCACTTTGTAAATTGGTCACTGTAGCTGTACTGTCAAACTTAAGCAAGCATTTGCTTAGTTCTTGAAGCGCAGTCTGTGGAAGATCACTGGTTTTGGCCGTAATCTGGTCAAAGTTTTTAGGGTCCAGAAGAGCCAAGTCGGCATACAAAGTGCCATTACTCGGAAACCCTTGGTGTAGGCCAGTGCTTCCCAAACCTGTCCTGGAGGACCCCTAGCCCTGCACATTTTGTATGTCTCCCTTATCTAACACACCTGATTCAACTCATCAGCTCGTTAGTAGAGACTGCAAGACATGAATCAGGTGTGTTAGATAAGGGAGACATACAAAATGTGCAGGGCTAGGGGTCCTCCAGGACAGGTTTGGGAAGCACTGCTGTAGGCTTTCAACAACTGTATCCATAATCAAATTATGGACCTCAATTCTGTATGCACTCTCTGCATCAGAAAAAGTTTCATGTTGAGCCATCTCTCAAGGCATAGTTTTCTTCCTCCGTATCCTTTTTCATGGCAGAGAGCCCTGCAGTTCCAGGTCTGTTCCTATTGGCCCACTGAACAAATGTGTCTGCAGCTGCTTTGACACTCTCAAACTCTCGTGCCATTTTTTTCAGCTGTTCCTCTGAGGAGACAATCATACGATGGGCAGAAAGGAGATCCATGCCACTTGTCTGCAGGTATTTAGACACTGGGGAGGTTACATCAAATATCCTCAGGAAGATCTGGGCTGTGAGGATGGTCTCATATTTTAGAAGACCTTCAATGAAGCCTTGTGCTCTTACCCGTGCATTTGTGTTGAAATTTGTCTGATCTTTTATGGCTGAAAGTGTGAAGAGAAGAGCAACATACATTGCATTGTCTGGCTTACCAAAATCTCCAAATACCTTCCTCAACATGCTGTCTTTCGACCACCACCTTGTTTCTCCAATGGGGGCAAGGCGTTTGTGTTTTGGGTCTTTGCTTTCATTTTCCCAGATGCTCATCCTCTGATATGATTCTCGAAGAAAAACAGCAGTGTTATTTAAAAGGGAAAAAAGTGATCCACTTGCCAACACGCTCTCTGTAGTGTCTGCCAAGACCAGGTTCAACACATGAGCATAACACCATACGTGCACCTGGTTAGGAGATTTTGCAGAAAGCAAGGCGTTGAAGCCCTTATACTTCCCCTGCATACTAGCGGCTCCATCAGTAGAATTGCTGATGCAACTGCTCAAGTCTAGCTTCATCCTTTCCAGAACATCACTCAACACCTGGACAAAGCACTGGCCTGTGGATGCTTCGTATTTCACCACTGCAACAAGCCTCTCATGGATGTTGTCATCAGTGACATATCTGACAATAACAGAACACTGGTCTTGTGTTGTAATGTCCTGTGTTGTGTCAATCTGCACAGAAAACATACCTGCATTCTCAATTTGTCTAGCCATGGTGGCTTGCATTGTCTGCTGAATGGTGGTAATGATGTTATTTACAGTAGTTTTGGACAACAATGTGATAAGAGAACCTCTTCCCCCTCTTGACACAGACTTGTGGAGTGCTTGGCTTCTCTTAATACACTCAACAAGATGCTCATTCATACAAATGTCATATTTTCCCAACAGGATGACCATCTCTAAAAAATTACCATGGTCAAGACTGCTATCATCAAGGGTGTATGCTGCTTCGGACTTAGTGCCTCTGTAACTCAGCCCTCTTTTGCCAATGACTTTAATGACATCAATGATTCGTTCTAGCACTTGCCTTCTCCTGCGTACTTGTTCTCTGTGAACTGATAACTGACTCCCCATGAGCAGACCCTCAATGTTACTTTTGGATGCCCTCAGAAAGTATGCCTCAGCATAATCTCTGTGCATTTTGCTCTTCTCATGTTCTTCTATTCTTTGATGAACATGCTTCCAGTCTACCATTCCAGATGTAAAGGGGCTGGTGTCTGTGGGCTTTGCAAATGCCATACATACAAAGCAGTATAATGCATGTCTCTCCTCAATGTATGACAACCACCTTCTGTTGGTACCATCTTTACTGCAGAAAACCTTTTGAACCAAAGCTTTACTTGTATTTTTTTGAGGGTGGAACTTGAAAAATATTTCTAGATCTTCTGATTTTGGTACTTTGAAGAAATCAAAGCTGGGGGCGGTTTCCTGACTCTGACTCATTCTGTCTTCCTGATTCTGAATGAATAATAATAATAATAATAATAATAATAATAATAATAATTAATAAATAAATAAATAAATAAATGGCTGTTTGCAATTTTATTTTATATAGTTGCAGTTCAAAAAAATAGGATAATGTTAATCTATGAGTTGGAACAGTGTTAGCTAGCCCTAAAATGCAAAAAGGCAAATAATATTAATATTCATAAAATATTAAATAGGATGTGTTGGTCCTATCTGCAATGGTCATAGCTACGAAATCTCCAAAGGTTAGTAGCACATTTACATTTCTCTCCACTTTGACACACAAATTATCAAATTAGTGTATCACTAAAATTGTCATTATTAAGTGAAAGATAAATATACAAGAAGGAACCAACACTACTCATTTTTAGAATAAAACAATATAATTCATTAAGGTTTATTATTTCAATTTTATATACTGCATTCTAGAGTTAGGAGCTAATTTCTCAGCATTATTTTGAATTAATATTGACTAATGACTAGGGCTGAACGATTTTGGAAAATAATCTAATTGCGATTTTTTTTTACCAATATTGCGATTGCGATTTAATATGCGATTATTTTTTAAAGCTCTTTATATTCTGTATTATTCAACAAAGACAAGCAATAAATCATTGTATAGTATGCCGTGTTGGGCACGTTACTTTAAAAAAGTAATTAGTTATATTACTAGTTACTTCTCACAAATAGTAACTGAGCTACATCATTATAAAAGAAACTAATTACCAGGGAAAGTAACTATAGTTACTTTTTTTTTTTAATTTTCAAATATGTCAAATAACTTGGATGTCCCCAATATTAAATGTTAAATGAATGAAATGGACACTAAATAGAATACATTATTATTATAAAACATTGCACACTAATCTACACTATTTTAATGTTTCTGTGGGACAATGTGAGAGACAACTATCAAATTCAATTGATTATTGTAAATATTATCAACCCTCTATGGACACCTTGGCAATAGAATCTCCATTGGCTTGTATTTTTGTTTTGTTTACTCACCAGACTAATATTAATGATCTGATATACTAATATATATATATATATATATATATACAGTATATATATATATATATATATATATATATATATATATATATATATATATAAAGCTTGTGTTTGTAAAATGGCACAGTTTTTTTTTTAAATATCTCACTTAGCATCAATCAGTCAAACATTATAATATGATATTATGATAATTTAGCATTACATTTTAGCATTATATGATGATAGAACTTTGGTAATTAGAATAACCATGTATGAATGCATATTTGTCATGTTGACTGAACTTAGGACTGGTGGTGGTGCTTAATATATTGTTTGTCATTTAGTGTTTCTATAAAAAAAAGGAAAAAGGAAACTACAAATAATACTGATAAGATAACAAAACTACTACGAATTCTACTACTAATAACAATATAAAACGCCCTAAGGATTATTGAGCTGCTGGGTTCATGAATATTAATCAGGTTGTCTGCGTTCGCTCGAATTGATTTGCTGAAATCAAAACAGGGACGATAATAGGTGAGCGCCAGCCAATGAGATTGCCGTTTGCGCATTAGTTCCGTCCACGACCATAGAAACCGGCAGTTCTAAGCTGAAGAAATCCAAAGGAACTCCGTTATTTTGACAGGAAAATACAACAACGGATATCGTTACATGTAGCGCGTCAATTCTGCATGTTATGTAAGACCCGCGGACACGAAAACAACCCGCGGCAAACTGCGGACTTGGCAACATAGCGTGCCAACTTGATGCTTCCTCTGAAGACTGCTTAGATGTGTTCGACTTGAAGCAGCGCTGCTAGACCGATCGCTATGTGTGTCATCAAAGTACTGCGAGAGCTATAAGAGAGCTTATAGCGGACGTCTCCTTATGCTTTATCTCGCTGTACTTTGATGTCATACGATCGATCTTCAAGTCGAACACACTGTTGCAAGTTGGTGAATAAGGACGCTACACCTACAGCGGGTTAAGATCCGTGTATTTATGTATTGCAGAACTCACATGCACACACAGCACAACAACTGCTGACTTCCTGTTACATGTTAACATACCCAAGTTTTTCCACAAGGTGGAGCTGCTGCCTAAGCAGTACAACAGGATACCCTGTAACATCTCCCTTCCTGTAGTAAGATATCCAAACATTAAATGGCATTGCCCACAAACCTGAACTTCATTAAACTCTACCTGTTAACTCTGCAAAGAACACCCCAACTTATTAACAGGCTATTACCATGAACAGAACAAAACCTAATTTACCTAACACAGCTGTTGGAACACAAATACCGATATGACAGCTATTAGCAGTGTTCTTGTTTTCCAGTGTTCACTTTCCTTGTTCAGTTTGCCCCACTTACAGGTTCAATCTATCCCGAGGCTTAATTAGCCTGCCACTCCGGGAGTATGCCTGGCCCTGCTCCGCTCGGTGTGGCGTGCAACTGGTTTGTGATGAATGGGTTACCCCCCCATGACTGGTGCCTGTCTCTTCACTGCTGTCCTCGCTCGCAGAGCCCTCCTCTGTGGCATGTGCATCCCCGGGATGCTCCGGGGAATGTTCTAGATGCCCTGATGACAACGAGGGGACTCTCTCCGCAGGTCTAAGATCGACCCTGTTGCGACGGTATGTTGTCCCCTCCACATTAATAACATAGGACCTGGGGCCTGCCTGCTGCAGGCACACCCCTTTTCTCCACCGGCCAGTCCTGTCCCCAGGGAGTGGTTTCATCCTGATGGGCTGGCCGATGTTCAGCTCAGGTAAATCTTTGGCTGATCTGTCATAGCTCAGTTTCGCCATCTGGCGTTTCACACACAGTTTGTCCGGTATCTCATTGATGACCCGGGGCATCAGGAGCTGGTCCGCCACAGGGAGGTGCGTCCTCAGTCTCCGCGACATCAGCCGCTGTGCAGGACTGCAGTGCAGTCCTTCGGTGGGTGTGTTTCTCCAATGGAGAATAGCTTTCCATGGGTCCTCGCCAGCAAACGCGGCTCTTCTGCAAAGGTTTTTTACAATCTTTACTGCCGACTCTGCTTTGCCATTGGCTTTTGGGTGTCTTGGCGATGAGGTAATATGCTCAAAGGACCACTCTTTTGCAAATGTCCTGAAAGCTCCACATGCAAACTGACATCCACAGTCAGAAATGACCCGGTCTGGTATGCCATGGCGTGCAAATTGAGCCTTGCACCTCAGGACCGTAGTTTCAGCTGAGAGGTCAGGAAGCAAATCGACCTCCCAGAAGTCAGAGTAATGGTCCACCACGAGCAGGAAATCCTTTCCTGCATGGTTGAACAGGTCCATGCTCACTATCTGCCAGGGACGTGTGGGTAGTGGGTGTGACATCATGGTCTCCTTCTGTTGTTCATGTGCGTACTCATTGCACACAGAGCATTGTTGCACAAAGTCTTTGATTTCCCCCTGCATGTTGGGCCAGAATAGAGTGTCACGAGCTTGCCTGTAGCAAGCCTCTCCCCCTATGTGGCTATAGTGGATCCGTCTCAGCATTTCCGGTCGCAAAGTTTTAGGAATGATAACACGCTGGCTTCTGAAGAGTACGCCGTCTTGCACACTGATTTCATCCCTGATGGCCCAGTACCCTCTAATAACTATGGGCGTCTCCTCTCTGCAGTCTGGCCATCCTTCAAGCACGACAGTCTTGAGCATCTGAAGGCACTCATCCTTCTCTGTGTGTTGTCGGATTTGTGTGAGGCATTGGCTGGTGACATTCAGATAGTCTGTCTGCTGAATTGCTGCGATGTCGTACTGTTCCTGCTGCAGGCTGCAGACCATTTCCCGCCTGTACTGCGTGTCTGTGCTCTGTGGTGGGGTAGCAGCTCTGCTGAGTGTGTCACTGATGTACATTTCCGAGCCTGGCTTGTACACCACTTTGAGGCAGTAATTCTGAAGCGTAAGGAGCATGCTCTGGAGACGCTTTGGTGCACTGAGGAGGGGCTTAACGAAGATGGACACCAACGGGCGGTGATCTGTCTCTGCTGTAACATCACCTCTCCCATACAGATAGTAGTGGAATCGCTGACAGGCAAACACAATGCTCAGGCATTCTTTTTCTATTTGAGCATAATTTTGCTCTGTTTGGGACAATGCACAGGATGCAAATGCAACTGGCTGTCCTTCCTGCAGCAAGCAGCAGCCCAGGCCTGTCTGGCTGGAGTCGCTCTGTATGGTGACCGGCCTGTTAATGTCATAATACCTCAAAACAGGTACAGCTGTAATCAGCGTCTTGATCTCCTTCATAGCCGTGTCGTGCTTTGGCAGCCAGTGCCATTGTACATCTTTATCCAATAGTCTCCTCAGTGGTTCACAGACCTCTGATTAGCGCGGCATGAACTTGGATAGGTAGTTCACAAACCCCACAAAACGCTGCACACCTTTAGTGTCTGTGGGGTTGGGCATGTCCAGAACTGCTCTGACCTTGTCAGGGTCAGCTTTGAGGCCTTCGGCCGAGAGGACGTGGCCGTGAAAGCGGACTTCCTTAACTCGAAATTGCAGTTTCTTCAGACTCAGCCTCAATTTTACTTCCCTGCATCTGTCCATCAGTGCGGTGAGGTTTGCATCATGGTCTCGAATGGCTTCCTCCTCTGTGTCGCCACAGCCCACAATTAAGATGTCGTCAGCTATAGGCTCAATTCCTTTCAAGTCCACCAGGAGCTCGTGCTGCTTCCTCTGGTACAGCTCTGGTGCAACTGACACGCCGAAAGGGAGTTTCAGCCAGCGTTTCCTGCCCCACGGCGTCCAAAATGTAGTCATCAGGCTGCTCTCCTCATCCAGGCGGCACTGTAGAAACGCATCCCGCGCGTCCACCAGCGTGAAGATATGAGCTTTTGGCAGTTTGTACAGCACATCATCTAAGGTGGGCATAAGGTAATGGGACCGCTTGAGAGCTCGTTTCAAGGGTCTGGGGTCAATACAGAGCCTAAGTTTCTCTGGCTTCTTCACTATGACTAGATTACTTATCCAGTCAGTGGGTTGTGTGACTGTGACTAAGTGCCCATCCCTTTCATACTGGTCCAACTGCGCTTTGACGGCTGCTTTGAGGGCCACTGGTACGTTTCTGGGAGCGCACTGCACAGGGGCCACAGTGCTGTCCAGCTCAAAGTGAAGGTCGCCAGGCAGAGAGTCAATGGGGCCGTTGAAGACATCATAGTACGTGCTGATTAAGCTCTCTTTAGTCAGCATGCTCAACTTGATGTGCTCTACACTGTTCAGCTCCTCTGGAATAGTGAAGCGTATCAGACCGAGATCCTCGCATGTGGAGCCCGAAAGCAGTGGCCTCTGGCCGGATTTCACGATTTCAAAGTCAAGTTTGTGTCTCTTGCCTCTAATGACGCACTGAGTACTGAACAGGCCCATTGAGTTCATCCAAGCACTGTTGTAAAGTTTCAGTCTGGTGAGACTAGGCTGAAGAGCCGTCCTGGGTGATAGTCTCATTTTGTCCTTGATGCTCATCACATTGCAGGTTGCTCCAGAGTCGAGCTGGCATCTCTGGGGCCCATTCTGCAGTGGGAGGTTGACAAACCACTTCTTACCCTGTGTGTTCACTGCTCCTATGCTCATTGCTGTGTAGATCTAGCCCAGATTGCCGCCATCATCATCTTGGTCCTCTTCAGAGGGGGCGTCCATAGTGTGCAACTGGCATGTGTTTTGGCCTCTTTTCATGCACACTTTAGCGAAGTGATTGGGGGTGCCGCACGAGCGGCATGTTTTCCCAAAAGCGGGGCACTGGTCCCGCCCACGTCTGTGTTGAGTTCCACAGTACCTGCACTCGCCTGTCCCTCTCATGCTCTGTGCAGGTTTGATGGTCTGCTCAAATGGCCTGCTGGTAGGTCGCCGTCGCTGTCCCTCTGCCACATTAAGGCTTTCCCCAGGCCTAGAGGTGTCCAGCGCCATAGTTTTCAACTTACTGTCTATAATCTCTGCAGCGCGGCAAATCTCAACCGCCATTGCCAATGTGAGGTCTTTTTCTCTAAGCAGGCGGCGTCTCGCGCCCTCATCAGTTATTCCAAGAACAAGCCTGTCTCTTATGAGCTGGTCTCTTAAGGTTCCATATTCACATGTTGCCGCTTTTTCTCTCAGTCTCGTAACAAATGCATCAATAGTCTCACCCTCCTCTTGTCTAAGATTTCCAAAGACGTACCTCTCGAAGATGACATTTTTAGTGGGTGTAAAGTAGTCTTCAAGTGCTTCCAGTATGGCTTTTACGTCTTTCTGCTGGTCTTGTGTGAGGCCCAGGTTGTGCTTGTATAAGTGTCGGCACTCACTGCCCATTAGCCGTCTCAGTGTTGCCGCTTGCACGTCCGCATCTTTCTCACATAGTCCGGTCGCCAGCAAGTAATCGTCAAACTCTGCTCGAAAACTTGCCCAATTGCTGCTCAGGTCACCAGACATCTTCATCGGCTCCGGTGGCGGAATGGACGACGCCATATTACAGTCACAATGTTATGGTTAATGTTAACTGGATCGCCGCAAACTTAACTTTCCAGTAAACAAACAAAACACGTCGCGTTAGCGAAGGCTACATAAGCTCACTTTTGGGTCCTAATCTTTCTGACACCATGTTGCAAGTTGGTGAATAAGGACGCTACACCTACAGCGGGTTAAGATCCGTGTATTTATGTATTGCAGAACTCACATGCACACACAGCACAACAACTGCTGACTTCCTGTTACATGTTAACATACCCAAGTTTTTTCCACAAGGTGGAGCTGCTGCCTAAGCAGTACAACAGGATACCCTGTAACACACACCGCTTTACTCCTACTCTCGCGTGTCACGTGACAGTGTAATCGCAGCCTCTGCGGTTGAAAAATTGCGTTTGTTCAAATCGCGATGTTATCGCAAATGCAATTAATCATTCAGCCCTACTAATGACTACCATAATAATTAAAATTAGTAACTAGTTTACTAGCGTGAGCTAATGCTGCTACTGATTTTATTTCAGCTTACCGGTTCAGTTTGATTGCCATCCTTTTCACTCGGCTCGGGTAACGTTAGAGAAGGGGAGAGGTGTTGGTCATCATCAGCAGGCGCTCGTTCATCATCACTGGCCCTGCTGCTGGATCCAGCCTCGCTATCCTTGACCGTAATGCTAGAGCCGTCAGAGCCTGCAGAACTGCAATTTGCCTTCGCGCCAAAGGCATAATCTGTTAATTTGAAGCATTTGACAGCATCTACCTCTAAAGCTTTTTTCTTCTTGTCACGTAAATTTCAGCTCCACCTTTTCTTTTTTTCCCCTTTTCATCCATGGAAATTATTAGTAATTATTTGCTCAGAGAAATTTGCTGTTATCGAGAAAGGATCAACATCTCTCCCTCTTTAAATTAGAAGTGAAAGGGGGCGTGTTTCAGGACACACAATGGAATAGACCAAACTAATTAACAGGGAGGGAGGGCAATACATTCGCATGCACACAACAAAAATACACAAATACATTTGTGTGACACAAATACATGCTCTTTGTCGCCGGCGCCAATGCGATCGACGCACTCATCCATCTGCCTAGAAAAGAGATGCAATATTATGGTTTCCGTAAAACTTTTTTTTTTTTTGTTATCAACAATTTTTTATTTTCATTTTTTTACAAACAACACAACATAATATCCAAAATAAAACAAAACTGAACAGCAGACACATACTCAACATCTAAAAGTTCAATCAAAAGGGAGGGAGAGAGGGAAGGACAACAAGAACACAAAAGTCACTCCTTTAAATAATCACGTACATTCAGTAAAAAACACTGCCAAGCCTCAGTGGTTGAAGGCCTGGCCCCACCGACTGTTTCCGTAAATCTTTAATATATTTGCGTACTGACTGGGCCGGCCCACATTGGCCAGGTAATCCAGATGGCCAGTCCGCCACTGGTGCCCAGTAAGAGCACTTTGCACATACATTGAGCGCATACAGGTGTAGTGACAGTCACACACTCAGTTGTTTGTGTTTTGATTAAAAAAAGCATTGGATGACCAGTCTCGAAACATTGTCTCTCACATTGAATAGTGAACACTATTGCACAAGCGTATTCTACCCAGAGCTTACCAATTCCAGCAAACCTGGTGTCTCATTCTACTACGAGTCTGGCCAATTCATGGGCAGCACTGAATAGGGTGGCACTTTCAGGGTGGCACCACTGTCTGGTCCGCAAACTATGTTTCACAACCAAACGCACACGAGAAGTGATAAGGAAATAACGCAAGATCACGCGTGAGATCAGAATTATCATGCGAGACTGAAAATGTTATAAAAATGGTAGCCCACAAGAAGTTTGTTACATAAATGTTTGAATAAACTTTCCTCCATTTCTTGGGTCCAAATAGACAGAGAAGGAGCCTTTCTCAGAACCGAAGCCATGCTTTCTGGTATTGTGGTCTATAACTCCTCCCTGAACTTCCCGCTGCCCTGTATCTTGCTCTCTCATTGGCTGTAGGTCACCTCAGATGTACTTTTCAGTCAGAACTCATTTCACACAGCAGGATTTTGAATCACTGACAGATCCAGATATTTAGCATGCCAAATATTTCACGGGCGTCGGCGACGCACTGGCAATTCAGATCACATCTTTGATAATTCACACGTTGTGATTGTCACTCGTGTGAATGAGATATATACTTATTCCGTTAAAGTTACAAAGTACTTCATGGAAAAAAAAAAGTATATATATTCAGTCATGTAATTCACAATAAGTACCACAATATGAAAGTAATGTAATCTGATTACTTTTGGATTCCTTCAAGGTCACATATAAAAATAAAGTAATGTAAAAAGCAATATAATCAAAAATAATTCAATTTATAATGGATTTGATGCAAAATATAAAATATTTAATAAAATGTCATGTAGTTGTAGGCTATCTATAAAGTAAATAAATACTTTGCTAATATAAAGCCAGAATTTTTAAACAACAAATGTTTTTGCAACAGAAAACTAAATACTCTGCTAATATGAAACCAGAATTTTTAAACAGAAATGTTTCTGAAACAGAAAAATTAAAATTAGCTTTTTTTTTTCTCCAGCAAGTATAGTAAGAACAGGGGTCCGTTCTTCGTACCTCGCTTAATCTGAGATTTAAAAGATGTCAGATCTTTTAATCGTGTTAACGGATCTCTGGCTAATTTGGTTATTGAAACAAATTTGCAGATTTGATTAAACTATCTGGATTAAGTTGTCTGAAAAGTGCAGATTTATCGATACTCGAAACCACTATCAGCAATGCAGCGATTGTCTGGCAGTAAGACAGCAATGTAATGATGATAATCGTGCAGTGTGAAAATGGTGAACGTGATTTCACCAAGTTCAACATGTTCCTGGATCAACATCCTTGTTGATCCTGGAACAACATTCCAATCAACCAATCAGAATTGAGGGATAACTTTTCAGGAAATTGCAGTTTTAGGCTTGTGATCAGGGTTAGGTGCTTCACTGATTTTAGGAATAAATCATGGGTAGGGTTATGTTTAGGGGTTGGATCCTGGCCTGCGTTCAGCCCTGACAAAATGGTGCAAAATGTTTTTTGAAGAATTTTCGGAGCCTGATGAAATCGGTATAAATACATGTTTAATACTGCAAAATACGCTCAATGTTACAGTCACTGCCTTTGCCGTTCAGAATAAAAGAGAACATCCCAATCGAGTGAAGGGATTTGTGGAAACTGTGGTTCCTAATTATTGTGATCCAACATTTGCCTCGCATTTCAGGATGAAAAGATAAACATTTCAGGTGAAGGATAATCTACTTCTTACCTCCGAGACTGTTATGATCTATATGACCTTATTTTTATTGTGAGTATTAGGCTTATCATTATTGCTGATCATTGTTGTGCTATGATATTGTAATATTTACCATTATATAATCAGAGGAGCATAGAAAAGTTTATGAAAGTGTCACTCCACAATACACATGGCAATAAGTGGTCAGGTAGGAGAAGTTACCAGTAACAACAAAAATCCTATAATCGACTGTGCCACCTGGAATACACCAGGACAGAACAGCCCCATACAAGGGCACACAGGTTCGTTGCCACAGGTAGTGTGAGCATAAAGACAAAACAAGAAATCACTTTATTCAAACAGTCAGTCTATACGTCACACTAGGTCTCAAAATGCCAAACACCGATATCATACAAAATTATTAAAAAGATAAAATCAAGAGGTAAAGAGGGAGGTGGCCAACAGAAACCCTCCAATTTCTACCCCATACTCAATACCATGACACACACTTGTGAAAAACAAGGCAAAATGTTAAGCACAGCACTCCATGTGGACACACCAGTACAGGGTACCATGGCCAACCCCTCTCACTTTAAAGACCTAAATCCACACAAAACAAATACAAAAGACATGAATCAAGTCAATTCAATAACAGTTTACACAAAAACACCAACGTACAAATAAACACAGCCACTGGCACTGAGGGAAATAAAATTGCCACGTATAGCCAGATTACAGAAACTTAGCCTCCCAGCTAACTCACGCGCAAACTAGCGCAATCCTGTGCCAGTGCTTCAAACAAAAAACAAACAAAATAACAGTTGACCCAGGTGAGTTCCAGACAAAACTGTTGAAACTAACAAAGACAAAACAGAGCAGCAGTGCAGTCAGTCACTTGATGATAGTTAGGCTTCAATTAAGATCATTGGAAACCCCTGGACGTGCAATCAAACCTGCCAAACACTGAACAGAAAAAGTTACTCAAATTATTATTAAAAACGAACAATAAACTCCATACATACCAAGGAAATGGTAAAATGCTGCAATACACATGGTCGCTCACCACGCAGGATTACAGCTACTTGCAGGCCCATGACTAAAAACAAACAAGGTAGTAAGCCTCACCATTGAACAGGCAAAAAGCATTTTTAAAACCGAGACCAACCGGAGAACTGGCCAACAGCCAGCACGCATGACAAACAGAAGGATAACCCAACTGCTAGCACTCATTCAACACACCACATGTCACAAAGGAGCAGTACCAAGAATAATACGTCCCACACTTCCCTCTTTTATAGTCACAACACAGGCACTAATAGGCTCATGAAATTAACACAACTAACCAATCATAATGAACTACAAACACTGATTGGTTCACCTATTTGGATGACGCCAGCCAATCATATTGGGGCTATACCTCACTCTGCTACATATAGTATTTTTATGTTACATTAATCAGTGTCTAGCACACCTTTCTAAGGAAAGGATATGGACCAGAAGACATTGCAATTACTACATGATATTTAGACAGACTTAAAGAAGTTCCAGATCTATACTTGTGCTCTTATTATTTCAGTTATTTTGCCTTTAATGTAAATAAACATGTGCAAACAATATACTTGCTCTTGTGAATTTATTTTAAGGTTAATTACATTTACTTACAAATTCATCATCATCATGTTGATATGCTATGTTACTATAAAACTCTTACGACAAACATGTCTTCTAATATCTTCAATTGTTGTGTATACTGAGCTGCAGCGGACACAAATGACTTCACTTGGAACCATTGTGCGAGCTGTCTCTTTAATACTGTGTGGTTTATATACATGTTGCTGCTGACTGGGCTGACATTTTTGACACACCCACCAAACAAGAGAAAACCTATCTCAAACATTGGTGCACATCGTTGCACACTGTTTCCAGGAAACATGTCGTTCAACTCGGAAACCGTAGCAAAACATTGGGCACTGGTCTGAGCTTGAACGTGCCCCAGGATCAACAAAATATGTTGATCCAGGAACATGTCTTACTTGGGAAAATCACAGCGACCTGTGAAATTTGACATGTTCCTGGATCAAAAGCTTTGTTGACCCTGGAACAACATTGTTATTAACCAATCAGATTTGAATAACCAGTTTATAGTTTTTTGTGAAGTTTACACTAACAATCAGTGTTTGGTGCTTGTACATCAGTGTCATTCATCTATCATTTCCTCTGATTTTAAGGAGTACTCATAGTTAAGTGTTAGGTTTAGGTGTAGGAATATGGTCAAGACTAAATTTTTGGATTAAAATGTTGTTCTAGGGTCAACAAAATATGTTGACATAGGAACACATCTAACTCAGCAAAATCAGGGCGTGCTGTGAAAACAATGGTGATCTGACTACTTTGAAAGCCACTCCCATAGCTGGCACCACTAAAATCAGTGCACGACTCAGATAAAGTGTATAGCATGTCTGTAAGACTCCAATACAATTATAAAGTAATTATTTCATCACTAATACATATTGCAATGAGTAAAAACTGGTTGTGGATATAGTATTATAGACTACACCACATTATTATATTATTTTCAAATTAATTTTTACATTATTATTATTTTAAATTATTCTCCAAATTAATTTTTACATTATTATTATTTTAAATTATTCTCCCTGGATCAGTAGGGTACTCTTGTAATAAAGTAGCAGTGGCTGGGACAGATTTTAAAGATGCTATCTAATCCTGTTTACATTAAATAAACCTGCTCCCGAGCAGGTTTAGGCTTATGGACCTGTTGCTATGACAACTCTGGGATGAGCTTTGAAGAACCAACCAATCCAAGATCATGCCAAATCGTCAACAATCAAATCCAGCTAAATGAGTTAGCGACATACATAGAATGGGCCGCAGAAGCACTGATTTACGTTAACATTAAACAATGCTATTGTAAAATTCAAAATTACTGAAAGGTTTAATACTGTCAAGTATTGAGGTTAGTCTGTTAACAGCATTTGGCATACCTAATTAAAGACTAAATGTGTATTCAGATTGTTCATTCTGTTAAAACCTACAGCTTTGGGCAAAATCTTCTGTTCTAACAAAGGAGGAGGACTTGCTCCATGTGGTCGTCAGACATTCTGCTTCGAGATTGTGTTAGTACATTTCCCCATAACTGAATAAACGTTCAGCGTTACCCTCTCAGAAAAGCCACTTCATGTTCACAACATGTACGGCTTCAATTGCCCAGTGTGCCTTGTTCCAGAGATGTTCACAAGTCTTTATCTTGGAGTCTGAGTCAAGTCTGAAGTCTTTGACCTGGAGTCTGAATCAAGTCTGAAGACTTTATCGCTGGAGTCTGAGTCAAGTCTCGAGTCTTTGGGCACGAGTCCGAGTCGAGTCTCAAGTCATTTAATGGCTTGCTAAAAAATCCCATTCAGAATCCTCATGTATTGAAATCTTCCTATGAAGCTGTTTTATATGCTATAGACAAAATATATAATCTATGATCTGCTTTGTTAAAAAAAGAGGTGTTAAGATGTAAGGTTAATATACATCCAGCCTTTTGCTTATGTTTTAATCCATTACCATGTTCAAAACAGTTTTTCTGTAATCAAATTCTATAAAAAGAGTCTGATCTACCATGACACATAAGGAAATATTTGACACAGATATTACAAAGCCATACAAATAAAGTATTTATTTATGATATAAGTCGGGGGTATTCGATTAAAGTTCCAAGAGGCGCAGCCTCTATATTTTCTTCCAAGCAGAGGTCCGGACAAAAAAATAAATAAATACAATTTAAAAAAAAAAGTAAATTTTTACATGTATTGTATTTATACATTTAGATACATGCAGGCCATGTGACAGAAAAAAAATACTTTTCAGGGTTTTCCTCCTGAAATCAATATATACTATTTTTATATTTTGCTTAAAAGCATTAGGCTATCTACTAAAAACAATGTAGCTACAATAATCAAAACGTTCTCATCTTGACCAGAAAATAAAAATAACTAGCAGTTTCAAAGTTGAAGTTCTATCCTAGCCATCTATCCTAGCCATTAATGATTATTTTGAAATGTTCTTAGCCTACAGATTACATACTACAAGATGGCGCTGCGTTGCTCGGATGCCGTCCAGGTCGCTCCTCTAAGATTGTGTTTTTATTTACTTTTTTACTTACTCTTGCTTTCTCTTATTACACACATTACGTCTGCACTGATCACCTACGACATAGGAACACTTCTGGACATTGGAAACCGCTTCACTAACCTGCTTCAGGACACTTTATCCCCGAATCCATCGTGGCCTCTTGAGATTCTTCGGAACGCGGAGAGGAACAATGGCCACAGGCGACAGAACAAGAAACACCGTGGAAAAAGCGCTGGAATTCGTAACAGACTGAGGAAAAGGCTCACAGTCCTCCTTTACCGAGCATTCTGCTCGCTAATGTCCAATCCTTGGAGAATAAGATGGACGATCTTAGAGCCAGGATAAGTTTCCAACGGGACATAAGGGACTGTAACATCATTTGTTTGTCTGAAACATGGCTCACGCCCTCGGTTCCGGACACTGCTGTAACGCCGTCTGACAACTTTTCTGTTTTACAGATGGACAGAACAGCTGAGGCCAGTAAATCCAAAGGTGGAGGAGTGTGTCTCATGACTAACAAGAAATGGTGTGACCCCAGGAACATCTGTCTGTCGCACTCCTGCTCGCCTCATCTGGAACATCTATCCATTATTTGCCACCCATTCTACCTGCCCCGTGAGTTTACTTCGGTCATAGTTACTGCCGTTTACATCCCACCACAGGCAGACACCGGCTTGGCTTTGTCTAAACTTCACGATGTGCTCAGCGGCTACATTAACAAACATCCTGACGCTGCCTTTATCATTGCGGGGGATTTCAACAAAGCCAACCTCAGGCAGGTCATGCCGAACTTTCACCAACATGTATCGTGTCCAACTAGAGGACCGAATACACTGGATCATTGCTACTCTCAGTTTAAGAATGCCTACAAAGCCCGCTCACTCCCGGCTTTTGGCAAATTGGACCATGCCGCCATTTTCCTCACACCGGAATACAAACAAAGGCTCGCACAGGAACCCCCGGTGAAGAGAGAAGTGACGCGCTGGTCCTCCCACTCAGAAGCTATGCTACAGACGGCTCTTGATGACGTCGACTGGGACATGTTCCGGGCGAGTTCATCTGACGTCAACGAGTTCACAGATGTAGCAGTGAGCTTTGTAAACACGCTAACCGAACAAGCTACAGAAACGATTACTGTAAGGACCTTCTCTAATCAGAAACCGTGGGTGGACAGATCAATCCGTGATGCGGTTAACAAACGCACTGCAGCATACAACGAGGCTCTTTTGTCTGGGAATATGAGCGAGTATAAAACATTGTGTTATGCTGTCAGACGTGCAGTAAAAGCCGCCAAACTCAGATACAGAGAGAGAATTGAGTCTCATTTTCAGCTCAATGACTCTAGACGCATGTGGCAGGGACTAAGGACCATCTGTGCCTTTGGAAACAAATCCTCCACGGAGCTGAGAGCAGATCCGCTGCTGGCCGACTAATTAAACACCTTCTACGGCCGCTTTGAATGCAATGGCGGCAGCGCGACTCTGCCGATCAGCGCGTCAGGAAGCAGCAGACAGAGAAGCGAGAATCATGTGATCACCGTGTCGGAGGACGAGATTCGCAGGGCCCTAAAGAGAGTGAACGTCAGGTAAGCGGCCGGACCTGACGGGATTACTGGCCGTGTCCTGAGGTCCTGCGCTGATCAGCTTGCTGGTTTGTTCACTTCTATCTTTAATGAGTCCCTTGCTACCTCTGTGGTCCCCACCTCCTTTAAAAAATCTATCATCATCCCTGTGCCTAAGAACAATAAACCCTCTTGCCTGAATGACTATCGTCCAGTTGCCCTCACATCAATAGTCATGAAGGTTTTTGAGAGACTTGTTAAGAGCCACATTAGCTCCTCCATCCCTGTTACTTTGGACCCTCTTCAGTTTGCCTATCGTCCCAACAGATCTACTGATGATGCCATCTCTCACATACTCCACTCCTCCCTCACACACATTGACAGCAGCAATGGGAACTTTGCAAGGCTGCTATTCATAGACTATAGCTCAGCTTTCAACACCATAGTCCCCATCAAGCTGGCTTCTAAACTCACAGACCTCGGCCTAAACTCCTCACTCTGCGACTGGATTCAAGATTTCCTCACCGGCAGACCTCAAGTGGTGAAGGTAGGCCAGTTCACCTCAAACTCCATCACCCTGAACGTAGGAGCCCCACAGGGTTGTGTCCTGAGTCCCCTGCTCTACTCTCTCTACACACATGACTGCGTGTCCTCTCACAGCTCCACATCTATTATCAAATTTGCTGATGATACTGTGGTTCTGGGCCTCATTTCCAACAATGATGAGACCGCATACTTGGATGAGGTGGAGAGACTTACATCATGGTGCCAGGACAACTGTCTCTCTCTGAATGTGAGCAAAACTAAAGAGCTGATTGTGCACTTCAGAAAGAGACACCTGCGGTCCTACTCCGCTCTTATGATCTGCGGGACCCCTGTGGAGAGGGTGAGCAGCTTCAAGTACCTCGGTGTAAACATCTCCGAGGACCTGACTTGGACTACACACATTCAAACACAGGTTAAGAAAGCCAGGCAAAGACTGTACCATCTGCGACAGCTGAGGAAATTCAGGGTCTCTCCAACAATCCTGAAAATTTTCTTAGAAAATTGACCATAGAAAGTGTATTGACTCAGTGCATCTCAGTGTGGTATGGAAACAGCTCCAGTCAAGACTGTAAGGCCTTGCAGAGAGTTGTGCGCTTAGCTGAGCGCTTCTCAGGGTCTGCTCTCCCCTCTCTGCAGGACATCTACCTCAAACGCTGCAGAAGCAGAGCTGTCAAAATCATTAAGGACTCTAATCACCCTGGAAACTGTCTTTTCACTTTGCTGCCATCTGGTAAGCATTTCCGCAGCCTGATGGCAAAAACTGAGAGACTTAGGAGGAGTTTCTTCCCCCAGGCCATCAGGCTGCTAAACTTAAACTCAGCCTCTTAACATCATCATGACTTACTCTATAATCACTAACAATCAGTAATATATCCATTACTCTCTACCTCATACTGACAGTGTCATTTGCACACACACTTTCGTCTTGGTATCTTATTATCTTATTTTTTATTTATTTTTTTAGATTGCTGCTACATGTCACCGTCACTACATATCACTACATGTCACCTGTTTGCACATTATTCCCTCGTACAGTCATGCTTATCTTAATATTTAATTCTACAGCATACTGTCATGCACATTCTTTATATTTATATTTTTCTCTTTATATCTTATTTTTATTCATTTTATTTTATGTATACTTCCCTTGTGTTGTATTCTACAATATTTGCACTGTCCATGGAGCGGACCTGATTCACATTTCACTGCTGGTTATACACTCTCTGTATAGTCGTGTATGTGACAAATAAAACTTGAAACTTGAAACTTGAAATTAATAATGCTAAATGTAGATCAGAATGTCTTGACACATCTGGTTTGAACAGTCAGAGTCATAGGTTATAGATAGATACATAGATAGTAAGAAAAATAACTATATTTGCAGCATTGTTTTTTTTCTGCTGTTTTAGTGAAAGTAACCTATAATTTTGCTGCTCACTCTGTTTCTGTTGCTGTCAAAATAACCGCGTCATCCGCGCAGGCGCGCGTCCGGAGAGAGAGAGAGAAAGCGCACGGAGCTGAAAGGGCTTGAATAAAGCGCGTTTGGCTTTAGATAAAAATACTAGAGGATATAGCGCTGAAAGATATTTGCCATAAATGACCCTGAGCACTTGTTATGTGATCCGCTCCGCTGTTTTGACGCGCTGCTCACTTAAAATGATGTTGCTGTTACGGCTCGCGGTCCGCCTTTTGAATATCAGTTATCATAAGACCAGCGCCCACTGGCGGCCCACCGGAGTCAAAGTCGGCGGCCCACCGGCGGACGCCGCCCGCGGTTCACGGTGTTTTGCTCATCGTTATTCAAGCGGACCACCAGCGGCAGCCGCCGCTTTTCCGTCAGCGGTCCGCTGACGAGCCGCTGGTTTATAATTACTGTTTGCTGGCGGTCCACGGTCGGTCCGTGGTTCATAATCAGTTCGATTACGCTAACCAAAATATAATTGCACACAATAATGGATCAAAAACAATGTACAATGGCAATTGCTAATTTATTTTCAGTTAACAGATTAAACATACAAATGCATTTACAGTATATTTATCAGATGGTTTTATCCAATGTGACTTTCAAATAGAAGCATTCAGTTCACATATGTCCTTATACAAAAGTCAACCACAAAATTAACCATGGTTCTATGATTGTTGTAGTAAATTCACAGTAACTACCATAACCATGGTCTTACTACAGCATAGTAGTAAACCTATAGTAACTACAAACTTCACCATGGTTTCAAAAACTATGGTTACCACAATTTTACTCCAGCATTTGGCTGACATATTACTATAGTAGAACCATGATATCAAAACCTTAGTTTGAGAACAAATTAACGTATATGTCAATAACTCTAAGATAATACAAGTTATATGTTCAAAGTCATGTTCAGTTAAGGGGACAAACATTAAAAGGTAGGTTCGGTGAATTTAAATCCACTTTATACTGTCACAAAGTCTGAAATATGTAAATAAACAATCTTCGGACAATGCAAAACATTATTTGGCTGACAAATAAATGGGTATATCTCATGGAACTCAGAGAAAGATTAAACATTGTTCGTTCACATATATGTGACCCTGGACCACAAAAGCAGTCTTAAGTATACTTATATTTTTCAAAATTGAGATTTATACATCATCTGAAAGCTGAATAAATAACAAATAAATAATTTGTTAGGATAGGACAATATTTGGCTGAGATACAATTATTTGAAAATCTGGAATCTGAGGGTGCAAAAAAATCTAAATATTGAGAAAATCGCCTTTAAAGTTGTCCAAATGAAGTTCGTAGCAATGCATATTACTAATCAAAAATGAAGTTTTGATATATTTACGCTAAGAAATTTACAAAATATATTCATGGAACATGATCTTTACTTAATGTCCTAATGATTTTTGGCTTAAAAGAAAAATCGATCATTTTGACCCATACAATGTTATTTTTGGCTATTGCTACAAATATACCCCAGCGACTTAAGACTGGATTTGTGGTCCAGGGTCACATATTACCATCATAGTAACAATACAAAGTGGGTTGAAAATCACTCAACGTATGCTTTAAGGCAATGATTACAATACATAGTATTTGTCAGGTTGGTATGTTCATCTATAGTTGCCATCATCTGGAGTCTTCATGAGTGTTGGCATCATCTGAAGTCACCACAAGTGAGGCTGGATCCAAGATGTAGTAACATTGGGATGGGCAACCTGAGAGATAGACAGGAAAACAATAAGGAAAAGGATTAGCATAGATGCTGTTCATATTATTTCAGGCAAAAGATGATCATGTGCATTTATTACTAGAGTACAAGGTTATGGGATGTGTTATGTGAATGCTTGATTAAAAAGATGTATTTTTAAATCTAGATTTAAACAGAGAGAGTGTGTCTGAGCTCCAAACATTATCAGAAGGCTATTCGAGAGTTTAAGAGTAAAGGTCTCTGCACACCGAGTCCGAAATTTTCACACGCTGAAAAATAAATACGACCTCACGTTATGTCAATCACGTTTACACACTGCCTCGGATCGGATCGAGTTCGATTTTTTCCGTTTTTCGCATCCGTAGCAAGCATTTTGAGAGGTGTTTTGACAGTTCAGAGCCACCGTACAAGCGAACGCCAAAATCCAGAATGGCGATTGTCAAGTTCATCCACTTCATCTCGCAGCACAAAGCACTGTATATACGTAGATCCTTGCACACTGAGTTCACAGAAATTGGTGGTCTTCTTTTTAATATGTGGCTCTAGTATCACTAGCAAAGCATCAAACTGAGACACTGACATCCTGAAGTAAACTTTGAATCGCCCGTGATCGTCCCGCTGCTCCTTAATAAGGAGGGGGAACTCTCCATCCTCTCTACAGGTGCATCTCAATAAATTAGAATGTCGTGGAAAAGTTCATTTATTTCAGTAATTCAATTCAAATTGTGAAACTCGCATACTAAATGAATCCAATGCACACAGACTGAAGTAGTTTAAGTCTTTGGTTCTTTTAATTGTGATGATTTTGGCATTCATTGCCAAAGAAGCTGGCTGTTCACAGAGTGCTGTATCCAAGCATGTTAACAGAAAGTTGAGTGGAAGGAAAAAGTGTGGAAGAAAAAGATGCACAACCAACCGAGAGAACCGCAGCCTTATGAGTATTGTCAAGCAAAATTGATTCAAGAATTTGGGTGAACTTCACAAGGAATGGACTGAGGCTGGGGTCAAGGCATCAAGAGCCACCACACACAGACGTGTCAAGGAACTTGGCTACAGTTGTCGTATTCCTCTTGTTAAGCCACTCCTGAACCACAGACAACGTCAGAGGCGTCTTACCTGGTCTAAGGAGAAGAAGAACTGGACTGTTGCTCAGTGGTCCAAAGTCCTCTTTTCAGATGAGAGCAAGTTTTGTATTTCATTTGGAAACCAAGGTCCTAGAGTCTGGAGGGAAGGGTGGAGAAGCTCATAGCCCAAGTTGCATGAAGTCCAGTGTTAAGTTTCCACAGTCTCTGATGATTTGGGGTGCAATGTCATCTGCTGGTGTTGGTCCATTGTGTTTTTTGAAAACCAACATCACTGCACCCATTTACCAAGAAATTTTGGAGCATTTCATGCTTCCTTCTGCTGACCAGCTTTTTAAAGATGCTGATTTCATTTTCCAGCAGTGTGCTTGACTGGCCAGCAAACTCACCAGACCTGAACCCCATAGAGAATCATAGAGAATCTATGGGGTATTGTCAATAGGAAAATGAGAAACAAGAGACCAAAAAATGCAGATGAGCTGAAGGCCACTGTTAAAGAAACCTGGGCTTCCATACCACCTCAGCAGTGCCACAAACTGATCACCTCCATGCCACGCCGAATTGAGGCAGTAATTAAAGCAAAAGGAGCCCCTACCAAGTATTGAGTACCTATACAGTAAATGAACATACTTTCCAGAAGGCCAAAAATTCACTAAAAATGTTTTTTTTTTAAATTGGTTTTATGAAGTATTCTAATTTGTTGAGATAAGAAAGACTTAAACTACTTCAGTCTGTGTGCATTGAATTTATTTAATACATGAGTTTCACAATTTGAGTTGAATTACTGAAATAAATGAACTTTTCCACGACATTCTAATTTATTGAGATGCACCTGTATATCTCAGGATTGGATGGACTAGGGCTGGGCGGTATATCGAGTTTGTACGACATATCGATATATTCTTTATAAGCGATACGATATGAGGCAATACCATTTATATCGATATACTGTACAGTAGTTTGAAAACGAGCGCGTCTGAAAATACAGTGGAGGACACAGACTGAGCTACTGTGGAGAAAGTGCATAATACAATTTGTTCTAAACACGTGACAAACTTTATATGAATGGCTTTAAAAAAAAACTCGTAAGATATAGAAGCCTATAGTTTAGTTTCAGTTTAAAACGGCTCTGAGAGAAAGGTTACCGCTGATAGAGACTCGCGCTGTTTAATGTGTTTGAGATGTGCTGTTTTCCTAAATGCATAACTTACATTTCACAGGTATATTCTCCATCTGTAAATGTTAGAAAGCCATGGAAATATTTCCATTTTGCTGTCAGACGTGCATGAGCCTTCTGCTTTGAGATTCTCCGCTAAACTTCACAGACTTCAGTGAGTGAACGCCGCCGTGCGCATGCGCGCCAAACAGACGCAGCATGTAATAGGAGCGCAATAATTCTGACTAAAATATACATTTTGCTGAAATATCTGTAGTAGGACAATAAATGTGGCATATGTAGAATTTTAAACCTACAAGTAAGTGTATTTGTAAGATAGCACTAACTGTAAAGTGTAATGGGGTAATCAAAACAGCCTTTTCACTCAATTAGTCTGCGTTTTTGTTTTTTTATTATTTTCATTTTTAGTTTAGTAAATTTAACTTCTGCTTTAAAAGCATTATTTTTGTTTTTAGATTGCAATGTTACAATGTTAGAATGTAATGTTAACCCTTTTTAACATAATATATGGTTACATTCACTTTATTTATTTGTTTAATCCAAATACAAAAGCATAGAAAATACCGAGATATATACTGTATACCGCAAATCAGCCAAAAAATACAGAGATATGAATTTTTGCTCATATCGCCCAGCCCTAGGATGGACCCAATATTTCCTTTCTGTTTCTTTTCTTTTTTAAGAAGCGAGAGGACAACAAAATCATCCTCAATGCTTGAAGACTCCATTTAGTAGTGTGGAGAAATCTAGAATATGTATATTGATAGATACATTTTTGTATAAAAAGCTAGGCCCCCCAAATGCATTATTTTTTCTTTGTAATATCTGTTCAACTGTTATTAATTGTTTTACTTATGTTAAAATATTCAGTACATGCATACATTTTTGCATACTCACAGCTAGGCAATGGGTGTCCAGTGGGCGGTAGCCAGATGAAAATCCCAGAGCAGACCTGATAGAGAAAAAGAGAAGAGTTAGTAGTAGTGATGGGCAGAGCGAGGCTTCGTGAAACACTGAAGCAGTCGAAGCAAATGTGTCGAGGCTTCGAAACATTTCGACACCCGTCTCTACGGTGACACCTAGTGGTCATTTTCAAGTATTGCTCTGAAACAGCGTGGGCAAAGAAACAGTTAAGCGAATTGACGAATTATAACATATATTGTGTTTGTCGATCCACCAAGTGATTTGGGGGAGTAGATAGTGTGCTCGATTGGAACGCTGTCTCCTTGGGTTCGAATCCTGGGTAATGCAGTCATCTTCACAAAATTATAATAAACAATTAAAATGTGTGTTTGTATTGTTCTGTTCTTGTAAAGTGTTGAAACATCGGTCTGACATCTGAATGAACTCTTTGTGAATAAATAAGTTATTTTGGGAATGAAAAATAGACAATAAAATACATCAAGCCACAATGTCTTCTTTTATTTTGTTTTTACATATAAAGATTTTTATTTAAAAATATTAATTGTTCTGCTGTTGATGGACTTAGCCTACTTCTTTTTTTACATAGAATTTATCCAGCCTTTGAAAAAATCCTCTCACAAAAACCCACGAAGTGAAGATGGGTCTTCATAACTCCACTTTTATACTTTGTGGGAGTTAGGTTGAGACAGATGTGCAATTGTGTGATTTGTTCCCGACCCTGTCAATCAAACGCAGAATCGACAGGTATGCCACGTCTCGAAACACTTGTGACATGCCCCGATGCTTCGAATCGCCTTAGTCACGTGACATGGGTGTTTCGAATCACGCTTCGGAGCAGTGTTTCGAAACATCTGCGCTTCGGGATCTCGACACCGTGTCGAAACGTCAGTTTCGCGTCAGCCATCCCTAGTTAGTAGTAGTTCACGCGAAGTTGTGTTGCACGGAGCAGTGGTGAGATCTGTAAAAAACTGCTGGCTGAATAAACGAAAGAACCCAAAAATCAATCACGCTTGTTACCTTCTTCAAGTGTATTACAAAATACTGGCGACGAGGATGGGATCAGCGGTGCCATTTTGAGTGAGTTACAGAGACGCTGAGCATGGACGTAGAACAACTGCAAGATCAGCTGAGCGAGGCATTGCTCCGGCTATGGCAAGCCGTTTTAGCATTTAATCTATAAGCCGTACTAGTATCTATTTTCACGCTACTAGTACTTATTTTTTAGATACTAGTATCTTTTCCATTAAGTACTAGTACTTATTCATTAGGTACTAGTGCTTATTCTTTAGCTACTAGTGCTTATTCTTTAGGTACTAGTGTCTTTTGTAAAGTCACTAGTACTTATTCATTAGATACTAGTTCTTATTCATTAGATACTAGTTCTTATTTATTAGATACTAGTACTTATTCCAATAGTGACTAGTATTCAATTATACTTTTCTTGTTAAGAAAACATAGAACTAGTTCTTATTTTTTAGTTACTAGTAACTTTTTAGACCAGAGATATCCTGAAGTTAATAGATACTAGTACTTTTTAAATTTGCATATCTGCCCAGTATGCTAATCGTATGTTGAATATTAATGAGCCAGCAACATACAGGAGAGAGATTAGACAAGAAACGGAAACAAGGAGATGGATGCACTTTTTTTGAGGAAACCACAAAGAAACAATCATTTGTACACAAGCACATAGAAAACCTATTTTGTCAGTTTTGTAAACGCTGTAATTTCGTAAACATAGTAGCCTAATGTGTTTGTTGGTCATCGAGTGACCTCTAGTGGCAGGATGGAGATAAGACACAAATTGTATTATCTGTAATTTTCCTCCAGTAAAAACAATAAATATCATATCAAGGCTGTACATTAACTTTTTTGCATATAGCACTGGTCCTACAGAC
Organism: Schizothorax lantsangensis; assembly: GCA_027422415.1. Classification (NCBI taxonomy): domain Eukaryota; kingdom Metazoa; phylum Chordata; class Actinopteri; order Cypriniformes; family Cyprinidae; genus Schizothorax; species Schizothorax lantsangensis. Next base: position 19,435,831 of record CM049846.1, on the reverse strand, counting down.
ATTGAATGTTTTTACATTAATGTTCTGTACAGGGCACACAAAATCTGAACCTTATAGTTTTCAGACAAACATGTTCTTTATTTGGAAAAAAAAGGCTAAAAATGATTAATAAAAACCAAAAACCAAAAAAACAAACAAAAAAAAAACAAAACAGGTATGCTGTACTTGTAGGGCTGCAGAATTTGGTCAAAAATGTTGTTTATATACACTATATTGCCAAAAGTATTGGGTTGCCCACTTCTAATGAACAGGTTTGACTACTTTAGTAATTTCTATGAGTACAAATCTTAATGTTAAAGCATATAATGATATTCTAGGAAATTGTGTGCTTCTAATATTATAGCAACAGTTTGGACAGGACCCTTTTCTATTCTAACATGACAATGCCTCTGTGTATAAGACAAGGTTCAAAAAGAAAATGATTGATTCAGTCAGTGTGGAAGAACTTGACTGGTCTGCATAAAACTAAGTCCTAATCCCAGTTTAACACCTCTGGTGTGACTGTAAATGCAGACCTTGAGCCAAAAACTCATCACCAAACACCAGTGACTTGTACATACACTATATAGACAAATGTATTGGCACCCCCTTCTTTAGAACAGAAAAATGCACTTCCAAATCTGTTGCAACAACGATGGGAACATAATTCATGTATTTAAAAATTGTATTTCCATCTCTGTTGCAACAGTTTTGGAAGTGTCTAAAATGACTGTACCCATATGTACAAGTCACTGGTGTTTGGTGATGAGTTTTTGGCTCAAGGTCTACATTTACAGTCACACCAGAGGTGTTAAACTGGGATTAGGACTTGGTTTTATGCAGACCAGTCAAGTTCTTCCACACTGACTGAATCAATCATTTTCTTTTTGAACCTTGTCTTATACACAGAGACATTGTCATGTTAGAATAGAAAAGGGTCCTGTCCAAACTGTTGCTATAATATTAGAAGCACACAATTTCCTAGAATATCATTATATGCTTTAACTAAGATTTGTACTCATAGAAATGACTAAAGTAGTCAAACCTGTTCATTAGAAGGGGGCGACTCAATACTTTTGGCAATATAGTGTATATATCAATAGAACTAATAATGATTATTGTTATTATTTCTAAATAAAAACATTAAACAAAATAAGGAATATTACTGGAATATTACTTTTGTAATAACACTATTTCACTGTAATATACAAAACTGAGTATTTAAGAATAAATATAATATTAAATATAGCTGCAAGAAAAAGAAAAAAATGTACACTTCTCTACACTGAAGAAAAATGTAAGGATTTGCAAATATTTACCTCAAAGTTCTTAATTATGTTTCTATTTTTACTCGTTATTTTGTGAGCAATAACGAGTAATTTCTTTTCATTCATACTCTTCGCCAGAGGGAGCCCTCGCGCAGAAACTCCACTAGTGAGACTCACTTCCAGGGAATCTCTTATATGGACAAAGACATTGAGCTTTCGCTGTTTATGTAGCCTATTAGCTGCATAACATGCAGATAGACGTTTTACTGATAAAACATGAAGAAAATAAACAATGATTGCGACAATATATGGTTTTATCTGTGTTCTTCGATCCATCTCGGGTATGTTTATAAGAATAAAGTATGTTAAAATGCAATGCTAATCGACAGCCCTTATCACTGTATAGAATAATATAAAGTGGCATGATTTCTGCCTCATTCTGTTTAATGAAACCATGTCAGATCACAAAAGGAAGTTATTTCAAACGCTCGACTGATGTTATGATGTGAATTTGGAGTAAAAACATGTCAATATACTTTTGTTGGACAACAGGTTTGTAATCTTTTCTTTGTGTTTTTATGGTAACCAATTAGCAAGGTAGGCTAACATACAAAGCCAGTTAACAATCTACTTAACAATCAAATTAATTCAGCATATTAATGTATTGTATTGCCATGTGGACTCTGATTGGACGGTTGAGAGGTACTCATGTTTATGTAATGATTTGTTTGAATTAAGATATCTCCAAATACATTCTTACTAGTTCTTTATGAGGTTGAAGATATCTCCAAATGAACAGGTAGTGGTAGTTGTTCTGTTTTTGATATCATCTTTTGATTTCTGACTAGTAATTATTGCAATAGTGACTAGTATCTATTTAAATATTACTAGTAAGCATTCATTAGATACTAGTACTTATTTGTTAGATACTGGTACTTATTCATTAGATACTAGTACCTATTTAATAGATACTAGTAGTTATACATTAGGTACTAGTACTTATTTATTAGATACTAGTATCTTTTGTAATTACTACTAGTAACAATCCTTATCTTACTAGTCGGATCTGCTTTTTTACTCGTCTTATGTTATGACTAGTCCAAATGGCTACAGTAGAGTTCAATTAAAAAATTTACTAGTAAAATAAAAAATCTTACTAGTAACATTTTGAATAAGTACTAGTATCTAATAAATGTGTACTAGTGTCTATTGAATAAGTACTAGTACCTAATGAATAAGTACTAGTATCTAATGAATAAGTACTAGTACCTAATAAATAAGCACTAGTACCTAATTAATAGGTTCTAGTATCTAATAAATAAGTACTAGTGTCTAAAAAATAAGTACTAGTATCTAATGGATAAGTACTAGTATCTAATAATAAGTACTAGTGTCTATTTAATAGGTACTAGTATCTAATGAATGAGTACTAGTATCTAAAAAATATGTACTAGTACCTATTGAATAACTACTAGTACATAAAAATTAAGTACTAGTCACTAGTGGAATACTTACTAGTCAAAACTGAATAGTTGATATCCCGATGACGGATCCCCATAGAAGTCAATGGCAAAAATGTAAAATTTGTTACTAGTAACAATATAATAGTTACTAGTCACTATTGAAATAAGTACTAGTATCTAATGAATAAGTACTAGTATATAATGAATAAATACTAGTATCTAATAAATAAGTACTAGTATCTAATAAATAAGTACTAGTATTTAATAAATAAGTACTAGTATCTAATGAATACGTACTAGTACCTAATAAATAAGTACTAGTATCTAATGAATAAGTACTAGTACCTAATAAATAAGCACTAGTATCTAATGATTAAGTACTAGTATCTAATGATTAAGTACTAGTATATAATGAATAAGTACTAGTAACTTTACAAAAGACACTACCTAAAGAATAAGCACTAGTACCTAAAGAATAAGCACTAGTAGTTAATGAATAAGTACTAGTAGCTACTTAATGGAAAAGATACTAGTATCTAAAAAATAAGTACTAGTAACGTTAAATTAGATACTAGTACGGCTTATAGATTAAATGTTAACATGGCTTGCCATACTCCGGCTGCGGCTTGATCAACTGCACGAGGTGTGTGTATGCAAAAGTGTCGGCAGAGGGACAGAGTAAACGGCACTCGCTGATCAGATTAAAGGGTCATGAAACCCCGTTTCAGCACTGGTTAGTTCTCCACACAGTTTTAAAAAAATGCTAAAAAAAGTGGGCGTGGTGCGCTGCGGAGTGGAGGGGGAAGAGACTACACACACAGCTTTGGGTTCAGACAATTTCATTTCGTTCCATCGAGTTAAAAACACAAATAAATGCACAGCCATTTGCACTCTTCATCGAAAACATATATATGAACGCGCTGTTACACCTCTGATAACGTTTTAGGCTTATTCTGAGGCGTTTTTATAAGCCTTTTGAGGGGTTGTGTAACGGAGCTGTAAAAACGGTTACACTCATAAGTGATCGAATCGCGTTTGTGCCGAACTCTTATTACAAAGCAAAACAGACGCTCTCCTTCAATCCATTAACGTTTCTCTCAGTTAATGTGCGCGTTTTCATAGTCTGAAGCGTCTGTCACAGCAAATCAACACATGCTGTTGTGAATAATTAAGCGAAGCGTCTTCTCATAGGATAAGAACACACAGTCTCATGAATAATTAAGTAGACACCGACGCGTCATCGATGTACTATAGTCCATTGCCACGTCACAAATTGTGACGTCAACACGATGTAGATTTTAAACCCAGAAGATGAAAATAGTGCAAAAAAGCTTAGAATTAACCAGTTTTCTCCAACAGTTAAAATGATCGGATGCTAACATTGTCTTCTATGATGTGCAACACAAACACCTCTGCTAAAATCTCAGAAAAAGTAGTCTGGGGTTTCATGACCCTTTAACAAGTGAAGCAGTAGAGAATGTTATTGAAACAGAAGAGGATGATGTTGCCCGTCAACGTGTGAAAGATTTGTTAGAGTTTGCCAGCGAGATGACGCGACGCAACGACCTTGCGGTACAAGATGGCGGCGGCCATACAGACAGGAGTTCAGCGGAGCTCGCGTATTTAAAGAAACAGTACGCAGAACTGCAGCAACATTTCGAGCTATCCACAAGTATGCTGAAAAATGAAATCCAACGCTTGAGTTTTAAAGTTCCTGATGTGTCAAGTCCCCCTGTGTTCCCCCAACCTCAGCAGGCAGTTCCAGAAGTCACAATCTGACGTGATTTTAAGATCAACGGCCAAATAGGAGAACGGGGACAGAAAGATAAGCTGTCATACAACAACTTGATGCACCAGATTGATGCTGGAATAAATAAAGGACACAGAGAGTCTGAGATCATTGATGCTGTGATCAGAGCAATCAGTCCAGGTATGAGCCTGTGTGACATGCTGGAGATTAAGTAAGGAATAATTGATGACGGGCCATTGAATTATTAGAAAAATAATGCACACCCGAGGTGGTGCATTATTTTTCTAATAATTCAACGGACCAAAGTCAATTATTCCGCTTATACTACGGTTGCCACACCTCAAGACATTGATCAGATGATATATTTCAAGGCATTCGTCCGGTTTTTCTACTTAAATCGCTATTGTGAGTAGGATTATTTCTTCCGCATCTCATCCAATGCCTCCCTTGCTAATTCCAAAACGTCATTTTAAACCGTAACGAAGGCTTGAGCCGTTGATAGCAGACTAATACAGTTAATAACTAAGTTATGAGCGAGAGAGAGAGAGAGAGAGAGAGAGAGAGAGAGAGATTAACGTTACCTCTGTGACGTTCATTTTCTTCACGAACAGCGGCGTTGTTGTTGTGAGAAGTCATGTAGTTTTTAAGTAGTTAAACTATGTTACTGATAAAATCGTCAGAGTAGTGCTAACAACATTAGCGCTCATGTTAACGTGTGTGCAGACTGTCTGTGAGGGAGAGAGAGCGGGAGAGATAGAGTATGTGCTTTCCATACATAATAAAACGTAATTTTGTGGCAAAAACATGGATATGATCTGTCGTTTTTATCCTTTTGTTTACTATATTTATTTGTTTGGCCAGTGTCATTGTGGGTTTTGGTTCTTTTGCTGTTTTAGGTCAGGTCAGGTCAGGTCACCTTTATTTATATAGCACTTTTAACAATACAAATTGTGTCAAAGCAACTGCACAATATCAAAATAGGAAAATAGTGAGTCAATAATGTAAAATGACAAGATTAAACACTCAATTTTCAGTTAAAGGCATTTCATTATTGAATTCAGTGATGGCATCGTCCAGCTCAGTTCAGTTCAAAAAGTTTCTGTTCAATCAAGTCGACGATATTGCTGGAAATGAAGTGTCCCCAACTAAGTAAGCCAGAGGCGACAGCGGCAAGGAACCAAAACTCCATCGGTGACAGAACGGAGAAAAAAACCTTGGGAGAAACCAGGCTCAGTCGGGGGGCCAGTTCTCCTCTGACCAGACGACCCAGCAGTTCAATTCCAACTGCTGCAAAGTCAGATTGTAAGGGCTCAACTGGTTCCAGTGGTCTTTTCCCAATGGCTGTCTAGGTGATAGGGTCCTCACTGGGGATCTGTCTCTGGGGCTCATCTAGGTGTCCTGGTCTCCGCTGACGTTCAGGGCTGTAGAGGTCGTCTCTAGGTGCTGATCCACCATCTGATCTGGTGACTGCAGTGACCTCGGAATAAGAAAGAAACAGACTAATATTAGCGTAGATGCCAATCTTCTTACGATGTAACAAGTACATCGTGTGTTATGGGAAGTGTTCCTGGTTCCGGTTGACCTAATTAATGCAGCCTAACAATCCTTTAACGGATTTGAATATTAGAAGTGTATTAGTGTGTTATGTGTACGCCAGGTTAAAGAGATGGGTCTTTAATCTAGATTTAAAGTGACAGAGTGTGTCTGCCTCCCGAACAGTGTTAGGTAGATTGTTCCAGAGTTTGGGAGCTAAATAGGAAAAAGATCTGCCGCCCGCAGTTGATTTTGATATTCTAGGTATTATCAAATGGCCAGAGTTTTGAGAACGCAGCGGCCGTGGAGGACTATAATGCGATAAGAGCTCGCTCAAGTACTGAGGAGCTAAACCATTCAGGGCTTTATAAGTAATTAACAAGATTTTAAAATCTATACGATGTTTAGTAGGGAGCCAGTGCAGTGTTGACAGAACCGGGCTAATGTGGTCATAGCATTATTGAATTATTTAGGCTGTAAGGACCTTTGATATAATGCAAATCATTCGGCGAAGTGAGACATGTAATGCGGTGCCTGGAACTACGTTCGCCGTGCATTTCCCTGAAAATAATTGCACACCTTAGAACGTTCGTCAGCCAATCAGATTCAAGCATTCAACGGCCCCGTAGTATAAGACAGATTTAACCCTTTCCCAGCTGCGCACAATTCTGAAAGGCCATTATAAGGGAGAAAGTTCAACCGACCTGTATCATAGACTGATAAACGTAACTCAAGAGAGCCGTGAGTCGCCACAAAACTTCCTCTTCCGAGCTATTGAATTAAAAGAAAGACTGTTAGCTGCTGCTCGAGAGCCAGATGGAGAAGAATCATACAGTCCAGATCTCATACAGAGGAGATTCCTACATGCACTGGGGACAGGCCTGTTAAACGATCACATTACATATCAACTCAAAGCCTGCCTTGATGACCCCAGTCACAGATGAACTTCTCATCACAAAGATGAACGAAGCTGCAAGCCTTGAATGAGAACGACAACAAAAGTTCAAGAAAAATGCCCACGTCAAAGAGACTAAAGTCACTGAGATCCAAGCAGAATCACATCAAAGTCAAGACAGAATGGTTCATGCTGTCGCAGGTAAAGAACAGTCCACACACACACAAGTAAAAGCTTTGAAAACGCCGCAGGTCACAGACAAGAAAGACTCCGAGCTCTATGAGGCCGTCAAGCAGCTGAAGGAGGAGATTGGAGAAATGAGGAAAGTGATGACTGCTTACCATTCCACACAGCACCGAGAAAGGAAGCGGGGATGTCGTGGTGTGTCAGGAACATGGTAGAGGTGACCAATGTGACCATTGTTTTAAATGTGGGCAAAGTGGGTATCTTTCCAGGGGGTGCAGGGGACCACCTGCAGGAAGAACAGAAAGAGGGCACTCAGCTAGTAGTATGACGGTAACCGCTCACACGACACCATCCCAATGGTCGGAACATCAAAATGTACTCCTGTGTGACAGCATCAAGCAGTCGGAAGCCCAAGAAACAGCGAAGCAGAAGGAGACCTACCTACAGCTCATCAGATCAGTAAGTGCTAATCAGCTATCCACCAAACACAATGCACAGTTGCTGAATTTGATTGGAGAAAAATGTCTGGTGAACTGTTTCTTCGATGGTGTGGCAACGCAAGCATTATGGGATACTGGCTCACAAGTCTGTCTCATGAATGAAAAATGGAGAAAAGAACATATCCCATACACCACGCTACGCAGCCTTGAAGAGATCCTAGGTCCTGGGAGTCTCACCGGTCGAGCAGTAAATCAAAATGTCATCCCGTTTGAAAGCTAGGTCGAAGTGACATTCAAGCTAGGTACAGACAAAGCCACACCGCTGGAGTTGGAAGTACCTGTATTAGTATCTGGTGAGGATGGGGTGGCAGAGGAGCCCATTATTGGGTACAATGTCATTGAGTCTCTTACATAAATTGCCAGGGCGGACTGCGTTCGCGCTGCCTGAACAGGCTAGCGCAGCAGGTTCTGCTTAGGGCACATGACAAGTTACTGTCCCTCAGTGCGATTTACATCCCCGGGCATATGAATGTGGGAGCAGACTTGCTGTCCAGACAAGCTGTGACACATGGGGATTGGAAACTCCACCCAAAGTAATCAGTCAAATATGGGAAAGATTTTACAAAGCAGAGGTGGACCTCTTTGCTTCACAGGAGACAGCACAATGTCCCCTCTACTTCTCTCTGACTCCTCCAGCTCCCCTGGGTTTGGACGCCATGGCCCATATGTGGCCCAGACAGGGTCTTTACGCATTTCCCCCAATCGCTCTGCTCCCGGGAGTCCTGGCCAAGCAGGATGTCTCAGCAGGGGTCTCGCCTCTTACTGATAGCGCCCCGTTGGCCGACCAAAGTATGGTTCTCAGGGATCTAATATCCCTCCTAGACGGCTCGCCATGGGCGATTCTGGTCAGGAGAGATCTCCTATCTCAGGCGCAGGGGACAGTATTTCATCCCCGGCCCGAGCTCTGGAACCTTCATGTCTGGCCCCTGAGGGGAACCAACTAAGAGATGCTGGGCTTCCAGCCGACGTAGTCGAGACTATTCTAAGTGCTAGGGCTCCCTCCACTAGAAGAAGTTATGCCCTCAAATGGCACATTTTCGAAAATTGGTGTATGGCACACCATGCAGACCCAGTTCAGTGCCAAGTTGTTTCGGTGCTGGAGTTCCTGCAAGAGAAACTATCCTCAGGCACATGTCCTGGTACTCTCAGTGTCTATGTGGCCGCCATTTTGGCTTGCCATGTTCTGATTGATGGGGTTTCTGTGGGAAAGCACCGTCTAGTTGGCTGCTTCATTCAGGGAGCTAAGTGGTTAAGGCCGCCCACGAGAGTGACCGTCCCTTCGAGGGTCTGGTTGGGACCCCTTTCGAACCACTGGAGTCAGCGCCTGTCAGGTTTCTGACTCTAAAGATGTTTTTTTTTTAATGGCCATTACTTCTCTGAAGAGAATTGGCGATTTGCAGACTCTGTCAATCTCGCCATCCTGCCTAGACTTTGCCCCAGGGCTGGTCAAAGTTATTTTGCATCCTCACCCTAATTACCTTCCGAAAGTTTCATTCTCAACCATAAATCCAGTTGTTCTTGAAGCCTTCTGCCCTCCGCCGTTCACGACACCTGAGCAAGAAAGACTTCACTTACTGTGTCCAGTATGTGCTCTACAGGTTTACATCCACCGCACTAGCCAGTGGCGTAAGTCGGAGCAGCTTTTCATATGCTATGGGGACCGCAACCGGGGGGCAGCTGCCACTAAGCATACTATGTCACATTGGGTGAGGGATGCTATTGCCCTAGCCTATGATGCGCGTGGTCAAGCTTCACCTCTAGGAGTTAGGGCCCATTCAACCAGGGGGGTTGCATCTTCTACGGCTTTGGCAAGAGGTGTCCCCTTGCAGCAAGTGTGTGATGCGGCAGGCTGGTCGGCTCTGCACACATTTGTCACATTCTATAGTTTGGATATCCATGCTACTCCGGGCTCGCATGTCCTTGAGTCAACATCCCATTGGCACGTCTGAGACCTTTTCAATGTTTGTGTGCACACTACACAACCCTGGGGGGTCCAGACACTTCCAGTGCAGCGGCTTTGGTATTCTCATTCCCATCAGCATTATTGAAACGCAGCATCGAGAGTAACTTTTGATAGGGAACGTCTCGGGTTACTTGACTGTAACCCTGCTCCCTGAAAAAACGGGAACAAGATGCTGCGCCTCAATGCCGCACTGTAGGCGTGCCTGGGCGTCTCTTCAGACAGAGAGTAACCTGAAGGGATGTCTGTTTCACGTCTATTTATAACCTCAGCTGCACATAATCAAATGATGTCACCCACCGAGGTTATTTAAGCCGATTCTTGGCGTGTTTGACACACAGGCTTTGCAACGGGTCGAACAAAGAATGTTCTCATCAGATGTTCTCCCGCTTTTTCAGGGAACAGGGTTACAGTCAAGTAACCCAGTCAACCCCGCTCCACAGGGTTGAGCCACTCAGTCACGTAAACCTTCAGGGTGGAGTGGCTCAACCCTGCGGAGAAACGGGCCTGCAGGAACTCCAGCACTGTACCAACCGGGCAGTTAACTGTGTCGAGCTGGCGGTTTCCGCACCATGAAGTGAAAAGCTTCCACTTCAGGGCATACAGTTTCCTCGTTGAGGGAGCTCTGGATTGGAGAATGGTCTCAACAACTTCGGTTGAGAGACCGGAGGCTATGAGTTGTGTCCCCTCAGGGGCCACACCCACAGCTTCCACAACTCTCACAACTCCGGGCAGGGGTGAGGGATCATACCCTCCGCTTGTGAGAGGAGATCCCTCCTGACTGGAATCTCCCAAGGAGAGCCGCCGAGGAGAGAAATCAGGTCCGAGAACCATACTCGGCCTGGCCAAAACGGGGCTACTAGCAGCAGACGGACCCCGTCCCGGTGCACTCTCTCCAGAACGATCGGGGGAAAGGCAAACAGACGAAGCCTCGGCCAAGTCTGTACCATAGCATCCAGTCTGAGAGGAGCTGGATGAGTTAGAGAGAACAAAAGGGTGAAGCCTCCATTCCCCGGGCCTCGGCCCCTGCCTCGACAGGATGTCTGCTCCCACATTGAGATGCCCAGGGATGTGCACTGGTCTCAGCGAGAGGAGTTTGCCCTGGAACCACACAAAGATCTGGTGCGCCAGCTTGTAAGAGGGGTGCGAACGCAGACCTTCCTGGTGGTTGATGTAAAAGACCACCGCTGTGTTGTTGGTGCACACCAATACATGGCGATCTCTTAGGTCTGGGAGAAAGTGTTTCAGTGCTCGAAACACGGCCAGCATCTCCAGGCAGTTGATGTGCCATGTGAGATGGTGATCGCTCCACAGACCGCGGGCCGAGCGGCCACTCATGACCGCTCCCCAACCAGTGAGGGACGCGTCCGTCGCTAATGTTACACGGCGACAAGGATCTTCCAGCACCAGGCCCTGAGACAAGGACCAAGGTTTCCTCCACATGTCTAAGGCAGGTAGGCATCGCCACCGTGACCTTGAGCATGCAAAGCGGGTTTCCCCTCAGGGATAACCCCTTGGTCTTGAGCCACCACTGTAGGGGTCTCATGTACTGCAGGCCAAGAGTTATCACGTTGGACGCAGTTGCCATCAGACCCAGCAGTCTTTGAAACTGCTTGACAGTGAGTGGGTGAGAAGTGCCTACTCTTACTCTCGCGACTGCCGTGAGGATCGACTCGATCCGAGCAGGAGACAGACGTGCCTGCATCGTGGTCGAATCCCACACCATGCCCAGATAAGTGGTTCTCTGTAGTGGAGAAAGCACACTTTTCTTGGCGTTTAGTCTTAACCACAGCTCTTTCATGTGGGCGAGAATGACATCTCGATGCCGAACCGCCACTCGCTTTGACTGAGCTAAAATCAACCAATCGTCGATGTATTTAAGTATGAGCCAGAGCAGCATCCACACACTTCGTGAAAGTGCGGGGTGAGAGTGCAATGCCGAAGTTAAGAACCCGGTATTGGTACGCTTTGCCTCCAAAAACAAACCTGGAAGTATGCATCTTTTAGATCGATCGTGGCAAACCAGTCCTCGGACCTGATCTGAGACACGACCTGTTTGAGTGTGAGCATCCTGAACTTCAGTCGCATGACTGAGCGGTTCAACTGACACAGATCTAAAATGGGACGCAACCCTCCATCCTTCTTCGGAACTATGAAGTACCGGCTGTAGAACCCGGACTCTCTTTCGTGATAATGAAATGGAAGTAGTCTCCATCTATAAAAATCATCCTTCAGTTAATCAATCATCAAAAAGAAATTCAGTTTAAATTGGGGCTTTTGCACCAGAGGAACATTTTCATAGTTCCTGTAACTACTGGTGAAAGTATGAACTTTCTGGTCCATTTGTAAAACAGGACTGGGGATGATTTTAGTTACAGGCCTTTTGGGGGACTAAATTAGCTCCTACTTCAGAGTAGGGTTTAACACAGCACAATAGGAACTACCAATGACGTAAGTGCAAATTGATTCACAAATATAAGAAATAAAAACAAAATTGCAATTTGACTTGACAAAACCGCAAAGTCTGTGATTTTTTATTAAATAAATACATGCACCACATGGTTCTCCATAAATGCTGCTCCTATGCTATTTCTCATTATAAGTCGCTTTGGATAAAAGTGTCTGCTAAATGAATGAAAATAAATATAAATGTAATCTCTGAAAGTGTGTTTGAGTCTTATGCATTTGAAAACGCAATTTGTAATGAGTGGCATTTGTAAATCTACTGTCCAACAACAGAAAATGAAATAAAATTTTTACTCACTTCATAACATCAGTCAAAACTCCAATAAAGCCATCAGGACCTGGTGTTTTGCTAGTTGGGAAATCTGCAAATGAATCATCCAACCCCTCCTTTGAAGTTTTTCTTAGTTGGACAAGGTTAAGACTATCAAATAATAATAATAATAATCTAATTGGCTATTATTACATTTGTGGCATAAATATCGGAGTGAAATTTTTAGAAACATTCATTAATCTCTTTTGGATCTGTTATGATCTTATCTGTCTTTGTTTTGATTTTTTTGTATTCCTTGCTTTGCTTACTGTCCTCTTAATTCACTTGACAATAAACTTTACAGCTAATCACCTAATTTAAAGTGTTTTTGTTTCAGTTTAATACAAGCAGGGGCGGATTGGCCACCTGGCAATTCTGGCAAATGCCAGAGGGGCCGGGCCATTTTGTTTAATGTGGGCCGGTCAGATTTTTTAAAAATATATACATTTGTTTTTATGGGCCAACAGCGCATAGGACGGATTTTTTATCGCTTGCACAATTTCTCTATGGTTATAATGATATTAATAATAATAAATTTTAAGCATTTGGCCCAGTCGGCAACGGCCGGCCGCCTGGGGACCGAACCGTTCAGTCAAAATCAAGCCGTCATCAGAGAGAGTGCAACACGAGCTAATTTTCAGTTCAAGCTAGATAATGGACCGTAAAAAGGCAGTGCAGAAAAACTCTGAGAAAGCAAAAAAAAAAAAACAACAACAAAAAAGGGCTTAAGTCCGACGCTGCTAAATGCGTAAAATTAACCGAACTCTTTTCAAAAGGTTTAAAGTCGGCTGCTGCTGCGGAGGACAGTAGTAACGTTAGTGCCGCAGAGGTAAGAAAACAGAAAATACAGCTAACACAAGTCATTTTCACACTACTTCTGGTACACTTTTAGTGTTTTTTTTTTTTGTTTTTTTTGACAGTAGCCTACATTGTATTATTATTATTATTATTATTATTATTTAGTCATTTAGCAGACGCTTTTATCCAAAGCGACTTACAAATGAGGACAACAGAAGCAATCAATTGTAGTATTAAAACAACTAAAAACAGATCCAAATCTAAAAGCTAAAACTTTATAAATACTACCTATACACATTTTAAAAATAAAGAAATTAAATAAAAATGACAAATGCATACAACAAAATTTCAAAACTTAACATTTAAATGAAAGACAAAAAATAAAGCTAAAAACAATTCAAAATATTAAAGAACAAAAGGTATAAGAGTATAATAATGATTCTAACATAACACTAAGCCAAACACCAAAAATAAAAATAAAATAGATGTGTATGTACAACCACACACACATACATACATACACTGTATATATATATGTATATAACACATTTATAAATTCAATATATATATATCATTTAATTTCCACTTAGTTTGTTGAAGTATTAAAGTAACTCAAATTAAATATAAGTAAAACTTAATAAAATACCAATACAGACATAATAAATTCAGACATAATTTAACTAAAATTAAAATAAATAGCAAATGCAAATCAAACGACGTAGTTTATCAGTAATCCTTAAAAAGAACACTGCCAAACACACATGCTAAAAAACCACAACTTACACATAGTAAATGGTTATAAAAAACTGAAACAGAAGTGGAACAAGTAGTAGGAAAGAGGAGAAAACGTATTATTATTATTAAACAGTTGTAAGCTTAGGAAGAACCCCAGTATATCTTAAACGGAGTGTCTATTTACACTAAGTGCCCGCCTTGATGGCAGAAGCTATTTACACTAACTCCACCCACCAACATGTGATTAACATTACAAAAGACTGTTAATTGTCATCAGTTTCAGTGGGGCAGATAGTAAAATGTTTGCCGTACTCATTTTGACGCGATCGACTTGGGTTCGAATCCGCCTGTTGGCGAACTTTTTTTCTCCCTTTTCAAATTTAAAATCACATCAGAAAAGCATTTATTTTCAATAAAAATGAAGGATTTAACCAAAAAGTTGAAAATAAAGTATCGGGTAGGGTTATGGTTGGTGTAGGGAGGGCTTTATTGTCCCAATAAGGTGGCATCCATTTAATAATTTGAATTAAAATTAAAATTTACACTCAATAAGTTATTATACTGTTTTATCACGTACTACAATACTGAGGTGCAGATAACTGCCACAGTTTGCAATAAGCAGTATAAATAGCAGAAAATCCTGCTATTTTAAGTGTAAATAGAATCTATAGATATTTGCACTTTGTGTAAATAGCATATCACAAAAAATGCTGCTATTTTCACTTAGTGTAAATAGCATCTATCGCTAAGAAAATATGCTATTTGCATATCTATTGCTATTTGCACTTAGTGTAAATAGCCTCTGCCTATTTTAAAATGTCATTGCTTTGTGATAATTGGTTACAAGTGTTAGCTAGCTGGTTACTGAATTGCATGACTGAAATATCAGCAGATAAAGTGGGATTTAGGGTAAACACTCACTTGCTAAATATTCTAACACATCAAAAACATATAGCAATAGCCATAGTACTAGACATTTGTAGTGAACACACACAAATGCACATGCAGCAATACTAGCAACACTTCAGCATACTTTAATTCACAAATAATTGTATATCATAATGGATTTACTGCTGCTACTATTTATAGTTTTTGCTATATATTCTATTTCCTTTTGTGCTATTATTACTTGTTTGTATTCATGTGTATTCCAATGTTGAAAGCAGTCAGGGAGAAAATATTTTGCTGTAATGTTTACATCCTATATTGTGTTCATTAAATAGGATGTTGCTGTAATCAGTACAGCCAGAGACCCCTGGTCTTCCAATACCAGTGCTGTGAGGAAGGATGCTACGGTAGGCCTAGCAGAGACAGCTAGGGAGGAGTGTGGTAGAGGTAGGAAAAACCCAACAGACAGACAGTGACAAAGAACAACATACTGTAGAGAATGACAGTAACAACAGACAAATGGCATAAGCACACAGACACTACAACATCCTCAGATTCTTTTTCTTTTGTTTTTACTGCATGTGTAAATTTGTTATAAACGTGTGCTCTTTAAAAATTAGTAAGCATTGTTTGCCAGACACATACATTAAATGTTTAAATATCTATTACATATTCGGTACTGCTTATATTATTTCACCATCTGTACACAAATGTAAGTGAATGCGCGCCTGTGAGTGGGGTTGTCTGGGTGTGGTAATGTGGGCCGGTGTGGCTACAGTGCCAGGGCTGAATTTTTGTCCTAGTCCGCCCCTGAAGGTTAGTATATTATTGCTGTTTCTGTTTTATGCAAAACTGAGATATTTTAAGATGTTTTAACTTGTTAACAGCAAACTAACATTATTTATCGTGTCCTTTTTCATGTTGGGAGTTGGGGCCTTTTATTTTTTCTGACAGACGGCTGTTCTGTCCATGTAGCATACTTTGTCAGAATAGCATACCGGAAGTTGAGTTTTATAGCAGGGTCTGTCAATTTAGCCTACTTTGTCAAAACAGCATACCAGTGTTTGTGAAGGGTATGCTGTTTTGATAGCCCCTGGTTTAATAAAAAAAAATAGTTTATAAAGGGGTATGCTGTTTTGATAGCCCCTGGTTTAATAAAAAAATACAGTTTATAAAGGGGTATGCTGTTTTGATAGCCCCTGGTTTAATAAAAATACAATTTATAAAGGGGTATGCTGTTTTGATAGCCCCTGGTTTAATAAAAAAATACAGTTTATAAAGGGGTATGCTGTTTTGATAGCCCCTGGTTTAATAAAAGGCAGAGGCTATTTGCACTCAGTGTAAATAGCGATAGATGCTATTTACACTAAGTGCAAATAGCGATGGATGCTATTTACACTCGGTGCAAATAGCATATTTTTTAGCGATAGATGCTATTTACACTAAGTGCAAATAGCGATGGATGCTATTTACACTCAGTGCAAATAGCAATGGATTCTATTTACACCAAGTGAAAATAGCAGTATTTTTAAAGGTTGCTATTTACACTAAGTGCAAATAGCTATAGATTCTATTTACACTATGTTAAAATAGCAAAATTTTCTGCTATTTATACTATTTATTGCAATAGTGGCAATTATCTGCACCTCAGTATTGTCGTACATTATAAAACAGTACGCAATAATAACGTATTGAGTGCAAATTATAGTTTTAATTCAAATTATTAAATGCATGCCACCTTATTGTGACAATAAAGCCCTCCTTACACCTACCCTAACCCTACCCGATACTCTTATTTTCAACTTTTTTATTATTTCCTTATTTTTTATTTAAAATAAATGCCTTTCTGATGTGATATGATATTTGAAAAGGGAGAACAAAAGTTCGGCAAAAGGCGGGCTCGAACCCGGGTTGATCGCGTCAAAAAGCATGTGCTTACCACCTGCGCCACTGAAACTGATGTTGAATAAGCGCCAAATTTTAGTGTTGACTAACTTAATCAGACGTTGCTGGGCGGAGTTGATGTAAATAGCCTTGCGCAACCAATCTTTGAGCTCCCGCCCGCGGGCGAAAACGACGCAGAACACGGGCGTGCGCGACAAATACCCCCCGCGACACTATTCGGGCTATGTTCCGAGCGATACGGAGGAGTTTTAGTTCCATGTGTAACAAGTCACCCTCCGCGAGCTGGATTCGAACCCCTCGTCTGCGCGACCGAGTCGTTTTCGAAGTCCGGTTCTGAATCAAATGATTCGCGATCCGATCGGAGCGCTTCGACTCAGTGAATCATCACGTGGACACAGTTTTGTGTATATACTGTATATATATATGTCAATATAAGGACACGCCCTGGACATTATATTGATTGATATTTATTATTTTTTCAAAAGTACATGACATGTTTATGCTTAGGGTTAAATAAAATGAATAAAAATGTTTCAGTAGTTGATTGATATTTATTATTTTGTGTAATTATTTTTAAAAAGCATATTACATGTTTATGTTTATGGTTAAAATGAATAAAAATGTTTCTTCAAAGATGTTTTTTTTGTGTGTGTGTGTGTGGGATATGATTTGATTGATATGATTTATCAGATTTAATTTATCTGATCAAAAGACACTTCAAATGTAAAATGTTTTATTAAAACGAATACACATAATATATACAAAATATATACAGGAAAGAAATTACTTATCGAGGATACAGGACAATATGAAAGACCGTGTAATATAATATATACAGGAAATAAATTGAGGAGGATACAGGACAATATGAAAGACCATGTAATATAATATATACAGGAAAGAAATTGAGGAGGATACAGGACAATATGAAAAAGTGGGCCCATGTAATATATACAAGAATGATATTGTTTATTGAGGAGGTGGAGTTTGGCCTTTATTTTGCTGGCGCTGTTCTGCCAACCAGTCATCTAAAGACTTTCCATCTGAGGCACGTGAGCAAAATGTGGCATTACCATATCGGCTATGACCAAACTCTTTTGTTTTGGGCTGCCCACATTTGCTGCACATGTTAAAAGTAACCCCTCGCACATATTTCCTCTTATGGACTCCGCTTTCCTCCTCCTGAGCGCGCCGGCGCCTGTTCCTCTGGGTGTAACGGGACACAGGAGCATCAGACGCAGGAGCAGAAGAGGGAATCACCATTGACACAGTCATGTCTGGGTTAAGGACTAGTGTGCCTAACAATGACCCAGGTGCTGAAATGGGCTGCACGACTCCTGGTGCTGTGGGGGCAGGTGCAATGGGGCACTCCGCGGTGGCAGCAGCGGGCCGTCGACCTGGTCGCAGAATTGGAGCCTGTCCTTCTCGATTTGGCAGAAGGATAAATGGATGTTTTGGGCCTGATGTCGATGGCGCTTCATCCAATTTTTCCCTCGGCGGAGGAAGCTGAGTATCGGCCACAGCAATTGGGTCAGGTGGAGTCAGTCCCTGAGCGAGGACACTCATTTCCTGATTCTTCTGCCGCCGCTGAAACCTGAAAATAAACGACTTGTATTATATATCTGTTTAGAAGTATTCAGTTCATTTGAAGCAAATAATGTGCCTTGCTTACCACTGAATGAGTGTCTTCTGGTTTAGCTCAAACAGCTGGATCATGGTTTCATCCATCAGCCTGCGACTGTTAAGCACCAGCTCTCGGATGTGGTGGTAATCCGAGAGGATTTTAGACCACCTGGGGGTGCAAACTCCAGCCTTCTTGGTCGGCGACTTGTGTAAAGCACAAAGCTGGATACAAATGGCCTCAACCAAGCGGCTGGTGTTGGGCCACTGCGCTGGACCCCCAGGATGTCCAATCAGACACCGTTTCACACTCTCCACACCCGGTGTGACTCCGGACCGCTTCGGTGCTTTAAAGCGCCCGTGTGTGAGCTGAGGCTGATGTCGAGGCTGATAGTTGACCCGCTGTTTGTCAGCATCAGGGAGAGCTGTCCACAGCTGGATGACCTCTGTCACCTGCAGGTCAGTGAGGTAAGGAGCCTCACGGAGACCCACCAGGTAACCAGCCAGATCCTGGACCTTGTCCCACCCAGCGATGCCATCGGGTCCAATGACTGCTCCCTAGTAAATGCAGATTAATGTTAATATGTGGAATAAATAAGATTGGAATTAAATAAAGCCTGTAAAGTGTCTTACCTGAGCCTCGGCGGAGAGACTGCTTCCAGGCTGTGACAGCACTGAAGGGGCAAGATGCTGTCCTTCTCCTCCAGATGATGTGGACGGCTCAGCCGGTGATGCTGGGGACTGAGGCAAAGATGAGGGGCGGATTTCATCCTCGTACAGCACTGGAACTGTGATGTCCTCCATGATCTCTTCCTCAAACCCCTCATCTTGCAGGTCCTGGTCATCAACTTCCTCCACCAGCCGGTCTTCCTCCTCTGGGTTCTGGAGCACTGGAGTCAGTGTTTTGCCAGTCTGGCTGTAAAGGTACTCCATTCCCAGCAATTCACCTACAAGAATAAAATGGGGAAAAAGAAAGTCTTCTTAATATTTTGTCTAGTACATTAAGACATTTAATCCCACCAACGTGAAACAGGTTTTCACTCATAAAGCTCTAAAAACCTTACTGACTGATGTTTTAGTGCATTTCCTGCAAATATGGAAATAATAAAGGGTCTCAATTAAATATGTGCAGTGTCACATGATCAGTGTAAATTGTCACATGACCAGAGCAGTTTATTTAATGTTTGCACCTTGAGAAGATGATGCCTGCATCAAAGCTTCAAAACAAAAGGCTAGTAAAGTGTGTTAACATATGACACAGATTTTTGGTCCACATTATCTTTAAGGTGTCTAGCATTAATATATGAATTCACAATTAGTCAGTTTGTTGAGTGTGGTCATAGAATGAGTAAACATCTTGATGGTCACAATAGTGACCGCTGGGATAATACAGTGAATTTAGGTATACATATAAATCCAGTTGCAGTTGTTAGTGAAAGCTGCACTAACATGTCTAAAATGACAAAATATTGCACTAAATTAAAACTTAAAATGTTACAATATTGATGTTGTAACACTAATATAACAATTTCATGATATATGTTACAATAAAGTAACAATTTTGAAATACGTTGATTTTTTTTGTATTTTAACTCAGTGTTGTTTAAGGGTTTTTATGGTAACACTTTATTTGATAGTCCACTTTAGACATTCTACTAACAGTGAGTAACTTTGCAACTACATGTCAACTAGCAGTTATTAGACTATTAGTAGACTTAATATCGTCTAACACTTTATTTTGTTGAGTCCACTACATACTGACTATAGGATCTTTGCAAGTGTATGTCAAGTTATTCTACTAACCCTAAACCTACCAGTCTGCTCTGAGAGTTAGTTGTAAATGAATGAGAATTAGGTTACATGTAGTTACTTATAGTTAGTAGAATGTCTAAAGTGGACTATCAAAATAAAGTGTAATTGTTTATATGCATAATAGTCACCCTAGAAGTTTAAGATAGCTGGGCTATTTGTGACCGACCATAAAACACAATTTTTCACACACTTTTCCCAAAAAATATATATATATTTATTATTTCAAAGGGTTACTAATGACACATCATCTGGATTATTTTATGTCTGGGATTAAACAGGTTAAAGGCTAAATAGATAATTTAGTAGATTATTACAAAAGAACAAATGAATGAATTTCTTGCCTGTATATGCTCCAGGAGGGCGATAGCGCTCATCCCAGGGCTTCCTAAAGACTGTTCGGCTGAGCTGGTCCACAGCCTCTCTCATGGCACTGCCATATGACCGGATGGAGGGCGTTCCTTTAATAGCGTCTTCCATCCGGTCATCATTCCAACGCATCAAGCCCTCAAGAAGATAGGCCTGAAAATGCGCATCACTGGCACTGGTTCCTAAAAGTTAATAAACAAAAAAGGCTTTTATATGTCTTCATAAGATATGTACTACACATGAAGTAACTGGTTACATGTAATAGAGTAATGTAGTTACATCAAAAATGATTGTCATTATAACCAGAGTTACTACAGTAAAAGAACAGTGTTTTTTTATTAATGTGACATTACTTTAAACTAATGGAAGCAGTTACAGTGCCTATATGTTTTACAGAAAAATGAGTATGTAATACCTGGAATAAAACGGTTCAGGTGGAGGTGGAACGACTCCAAGGAGGTAGAGCCACGGGCACACCTGTAGCAGCACAGCTCCACACCACCTTTCTTCAGTGTCCCCGTCTTCATGTAGAGCGGAAAGTTCTCTGGGTCTTGGATGCACTGAACGTGCTTCCGCTGTTCCTTCCATATCTGCTGGATCCGTTCGTGGTCCAGCAGAGGAACTCCCAGAGTGTCCTTTCCGTCCGCACTGTCAAACAGATCGATCAGTGATCCAATCGCTCTGGTGGTCTCCTCCAGCCCCCTGGTCCTCCTCCGGCAGTGCAGTGCCAACTCCCTCCGGGTAACGCGAGCACTGACCGCCCTTTCCGAGATGTGGCCGGTCTTCTTTGCCGCCAGCTCAGCCTCCTTTGCACGGCGAAGAACAGCCACATCCTCTGGATCCCACTGAAAGATGCACGCGGACAGACGTGCCATGAAGATCCCGTAGAGCGGATGAGCCTCTGTCGTGACACCTGCAGCAAATCGCCGCATGAAGTGCCAGATGTCGAGACGCACTTCAAGCTCATCCCACTCCGAGAACATGATCTTCACCCGAGACTGGCCGTGCTGACTGCAGCAATCTCTGTCCACGTACATCACTTTTGGGGCTGCCTCTCCTGCCTCCCGGTAGCGTTTCATCAGGCCAGCTGCCATGTGGTCCAGTGCATGTCCCTCGGCGGCTGTCAGCACAGAGACGAGGACTTGGCCGTGTTCGTTTCCCACATTTGTGCACCAGGCAGCTGTTCCTGCAGCAGCACCGGCAAGTTTCTTTGTGACCTATTGGGAAAAATAAAAGGGTGTGTTCATTATGTACGCACACATATCCATAACAGGCAAATTTCTGGATATAAACAGTGCTGTGATACCTTTTTTGTGGAGTCCATCTTGAGAACACAGCCAAGGACAGATGTTATTTTGGCCTTGACCTCGTGCAGTCGCCCCAGAACATCCCTGGCGTACACGGCTAACAGCCACTTAGGTTTAGGAAGAGCAGGTAAAAGGGGAGGCTCAGCAAACACAGGAGGCTGCACAAGGGAGGACCTTGTGAATGGTTCGCAGGCAGTCAGGTACTGCAGGACACGCTGTGTCCATGCCTCACTGTGCTGTTCCATCAGCTTCTTGTAAAGCTGAGTCACACTGTTGCCCAGTGTCCTCTCCCTCATCATCCTCAGCACCCGGTTGTCACATGAGTATCTAAGGAAACAACAGTATAATCATGCAAATGCTTTTGGTTGGTAAAAAATAACACAAATAAAAGCGCCTAATGATGAACGATTGTCATTATGAGATACCTGTATGTCAGCAAAGCTGGAAACTGACTGCGGTGGCCCATATCCAGCTGTCCTAAGATGTCCTCGGACCAGGCGGGATACTTCTTCTTGCAGCGTTTGCACTCCAGATACTCAGTGGCAAGGTCATACCACCCGTCGATGTCCAAGACCTTGCGCACGGTTTGGTAAAGTCCTGCCGCAGTTAGTCTGTGCTTACCACAGTCTGGGCGAACACAGGCAAGAGGAATCAACCACATCTTCAGCGGCATCCATAAGAAAATGGGCCGACAGAAGAAGAGGTCGGGTGAGGCGGGTGGTTGAGAGTGAATTAAAGGGGGCTGAGGAGGATACCACCAAAGCTTCAGCTGGGACACTAGTTCTGGCTTGCCGGTTCGCAGGTTGGCCTTAAACAGTGTGTTCCGGATCCACTCGTGCTGGAAAGGTGGAAGATGATATTTCCAGTGAGTTGGAAGCTCAGCTGGAGGCTGATGATGTGGAGGATCTGGTGTTTTGGCTGCTTCCGCTGATGGAGACGGACCGGGACAGGCCTCTGAGTGAACAGTAACAAAAACAATATAAGGATGACTGTTGCATTTGATAGTAATACGCCATAAATGCAGCCCACAAATAGCCTGCGAAGCAGCAATTTTGGACAAGTATTAATAATTAGTGAAGAAAATGGTACTAGCGTTAAGAAGCAAAAAACACAGTGTACACTTTCTTGAGGATCAGATGGAATGGAGTAATGAGATGTGATGAATTCAGCATAAAGTAATGATGCCCACAGACATGAAGCATGCACACAGATACAGTAATCATCTAATCATTAGAAGAAAGAATCTCCACCATGCTGTCTGCTGAGGTGGAGCTAAAGAGTGAGTGAGTAGAGCAAGCGGTGTGAAAAAGTTATCCGGAGATTGTTTAACAACGGGTAAGTGCGGAAACGCAAATAAATACACTGAAACCTTTGGACATCCTTAAGGTTTTGAAGAAGTGCACTCAAAGAATGCGTCCCGCTTGAGGCTTGATGTGACATAATTCTGTATTGTAAACAAAAAATATTTAAAAGTGGGTTTTTTTTCAAAAATAATTCTTCTCAGTGAGTTTTCACAAAACATTCTTTTAATATGTGCATTTGTGTCATATGCCACACCTGTATTTAGCTGTGCTTCACATTGTGATGCAGCAAATACCAGCTCCTCATCATCATCTTCAGCAGTGGGAACGGAAGTACCTGGAGCACAAATGTTAAAACTATTACTATGAACAATACACAGAGACAAACGTATGTAAGACGGTGCTTACTTACCAGTAGCGAAAATCTGCCTTTGGGCCGGTGTGGAGCTTCGGGCTGGGAGTTCTGTTGCTGGAGGAGGTAAAGTGGACTGCAGTACTGGATCTAGAAACAGTAAGTGGATAAGTTTGCCATACTGATAAATGAATACATGTAGAACTGCTGTAGGGAAAATTCAGTATTCACACTCCTACTCACAGGGTTTAACTGGTGACAGGAGTTTTCTCGCCACCTGTGAAGGAGACAAATGTTTGCCACGTGCCAGCAGCGCTTTCACTGTGGCGGTCTGCTGTACACCAGTTCGGATGGCTGCAGGTGGAGGTGCAGAGGCTCTGGAGGCTGCAGGTGGAGGTGCAGAGGCACTGGAGGCTGCTGGTGGAGGTGCAGAGGCTCTGGAGGCTGCAGGTGGAGGTGCAGGCTGACGTACACTGGTGCCCACAGCAGAAGCCTGTCTTTTCAGGACATATGTTTTGAAAATGGCCATGTTGGTGTTGGGCCTGGCATCTGCCTTAACCAGGTACCTGATGAGGGTTTGGGCCTTCTTGCTCTGGTCCTCATACACATCCTTCATGGACCGGCCCTGGAAGTCACCAAACTCCACCATCAAGCAGCCCTGGTCTCCAGTTGCCCGGGCTTCTGCTTGCATTTCCTGCTTCCTCTCATACTTCTCCACTTCTTCTGCCATCTCTCTAATATGAGAAGTGTACTGCAGGAACAGTTGTTTATTTTCTGACAGGGGGGTTTTTTGCGCCGTCTCTTTGGATACGCTGAGCACCAAATACACTGCGTACCCCAGAGAGTTTTCCAGGAGCCATCTAAATCTCTGGCCCTGGTACTTCCCAAACTGAAGTTTGCAGTGAGCCAGTACTAAAAACTGGTCACTGGGGTCTCCACCGTTTGTGCTGACAAAAGAACCGGCCTCTGCCAGCACCTCCTCGTTAGGTTTGGCCCTTCCAGACTCCACAGTTTCAAGGCGCTTTGCCTCCGCCGATGGCGCCATGAGGAGTCGGGTTGATGTTGCCGATTGGCGGGGAAAAACAGGGTATGCGTACATTTTCTGAAATGAAAATCAGAAAGAGACTATTACCTCTAGCAATCTGAAAGATACCTGTACGTTAAGTGTGTAACGATAATTTAACAAGCTACACGTAAACATATTACTGTGGTAATAAACATGGCCATGACCATAAACTGGCCTGATGATGAGTTTTCTACAGAGGACAGGTATCCCTGATATATCAAATATGTAAAGTCAAAATATGAAGTCTGAAATTTCCAATGCTGTCGTCTTAAACCATGACTGTGCACACAGTGTAAAATTAAAATAAATAAATGGGGTGCACAACTGTGTTTAGTATTTTTTTTATATGCTAATACAATTTTTATTAATATTTTAAATTAGCTTTATATTTTAAGTCTTTATTTTAATTTTAGTTCAATATTTATTTTATTTTTTTTTCAATCACTATTTAGGTTAATTTTATTTTATTTTATTTTTTCAGTTAGTAATTTTAGTGCTTCATTTTATTTAGTTTAACTTTCTCATTTAATATTTATATTTATTTAATTTAATTTCAGCTGTCTTTCAGTTAACAAAAACAGTTTTTAATAGCTGTAGTTAATAATATGCTGCAAGACAATCACATAATATGATCCGGTTTTTGAAATGCAATGTGTGCTAAGTTTACTTTATTTACACATTTGCAGAGTATGACAATAATAAAAAATAAATAGAATTAAAAGCATGAATTTAACATATGAAAAGCAGGAGGGTTTGACCATTTGAAAATGAGGAATTTATTCCATAAATATTAGTATTGTAACTAACTAAATAAAATTATTTTAATTATTTACTTATAATATAATGCATTATATATTTTTTTTCATATTATCAAATAGTCATATTTTATTTTACAGAACAATTATAATATAAAAGTAATATATTTGTCTTCATTTTTATAATTAAAGCAACAACAGCTGCAATAATACTAATAATTATTGTTGTTGTTGCTGTTATTAACGATACTAACATTAATATTATTATTATTAATCAATTTTATTAGGTTCCTCAAACACAAGTTTGAATGTAATTCGGGGTGCTGGTAACGATTCTAGGGGCACGGTGGCTCGGAGGAGGTCACTAGTATTATTACCAAATATTAATAATTTGTTTAATCATTATGTTCAGTCATAGAATCTCAAGCGGCGTTGCGTAACGTTACGTACGGAACGCTTACGTCATGCGCCGTATAAAGTAGTTATAAATCATGACTTTGCACACAATACACACATCATTGTTGACAGAAATGTAGCTTAATTAACGGACGGATGATGATTTTAACTTATCTGATCAGTAGCGACGTGTTTTTTGTATATCATGGGAAAAGTTACAGGTTCACTGGTAACGTTACTGAAGAAAACGTGTGCTATACATGCTAGCTTCAATACACGCTGTATATGAACAAATAATGAGTGATATTCAATAATAATGAAGTAAACAACCGTAGCCTTACCTTTTTCAAAGATGACAATAACAGCGGTCGACGGCGATTGGTCAAAAGTGAGCCACACGAGAGAGGAACGCGATTGGTCAAAAGTAAGCCCAAAGTAAGCCCCGGAGAGAAACGCGATTGGCTAACGTGGGCTTACTTTGGCTCAATCGGTGGGATGCAGCAGCGGGCGAAAGCGACGCAGAACACGGGCGTGCGCGACAAATACCCCCCGCGACACTATTCGGGCTATGTTCCGAGCGATACGGAGGAGTTTTAGTTCCATGTGTAACAAGTCACCCTCCGCGAGCTGGATTCGAACCCCTCGTCTGCGCGACCGAGTCGTTTTCGAAGTCCGGTTCTGAATCAAATGATTCGCGATCCGATCGGAGCGCTTCGACTCAGTGAATCATCACGTGGACACAGTTTTGTGTATATACTGTATATATATATGTCAATATAAGGACACGCCCTGGACATTATATTGATTGATATTTATTATTTTTTCAAAAGTACATGACATGTTTATGCTTAGGGTTAAATAAAATGAATAAAAATGTTTCAGTAGTTGATTGATATTTATTATTTTGTGTAATTATTTTTAAAAAGCATATTACATGTTTATGTTTATGGTTAAAATGAATAAAAATGTTTCTTCAAAGATGTTTTTTTTGTGTGTGTGTGTGTGGGATATGATTTGATTGATATGATTTATCAGATTTAATTTATCTGATCAAAAGACACTTCAAATGTTCAAATGTAAAATGTTTTATTAAAACGAATACACATAATATATACAAAATATATACAGGAAAGAAATTACTTATCGAGGATACAGGACAATATGAAAGACCGTGTAATATAATATATACAGGAAATAAATTGAGGAGGATACAGGACAATATGAAAGACCATGTAATATAATATATACAGGAAAGAAATTGAGGAGGATACAGGACAATATGAAAAAGTGGGCCCATGTAATATATACAAGAATGATATTGTTTATTGAGGAGGTGGAGTTTGGCCTTTATTTTGCTGGCGCTGTTCTGCCAACCAGTCATCTAAAGACTTTCCATCTGAGGCACGTGAGCAAAATGTGGCATTACCATATCGGCTATGACCAAACTCTTTTGTTTTGGGCTGCCCACATTTGCTGCACATGTTAAAAGTAACCCCTCGCACATATTTCCTCTTATGGACTCCGCTTTCCTCCTCCTGAGCGCGCCGGCGCCTGTTCCTCTGGGTGTAACGGGACACAGGAGCATCAGACGCAGGAGCAGAAGAGGGAATCACCATTGACACAGTCATGTCTGGGTTAAGGACTAGTGTGCCTAACAATGACCCAGGTGCTGAAATGGGCTGCACGACTCCTGGTGCTGTGGGGGCAGGTGCAATGGGGCACTCCGCGGTGGCAGCAGCGGGCCGTCGACCTGGTCGCAGAATTGGAGCCTGTCCTTCTCGATTTGGCAGAAGGATAAATGGATGTTTTGGGCCTGATGTCGATGGCGCTTCATCCAATTTTTCCCTCGGCGGAGGAAGCTGAGTATCGGCCACAGCAATTGGGTCAGGTGGAGTCAGTCCCTGAGCGAGGACACTCATTTCCTGATTCTTCTGCCGCCGCTGAAACCTGAAAATAAACGACTTGTATTATATATCTGTTTAGAAGTATTCAGTTCATTTGAAGCAAATAATGTGCCTTGCTTACCACTGAATGAGTGTCTTCTGGTTTAGCTCAAACAGCTGGATCATGGTTTCATCCATCAGCCTGCGACTGTTAAGCACCAGCTCTCGGATGTGGTGGTAATCCGAGAGGATTTTAGACCACCTGGGGGTGCAAACTCCAGCCTTCTTGGTCGGCGACTTGTGTAAAGCACAAAGCTGGATACAAATGGCCTCAACCAAGCGGCTGGTGTTGGGCCACTGCGCTGGACCCCCAGGATGTCCAATCAGACACCGTTTCACACTCTCCACACCCGGTGTGACTCCGGACCGCTTCGGTGCTTTAAAGCGCCCGTGTGTGAGCTGAGGCTGATGTCGAGGCTGATAGTTGACCCGCTGTTTGTCAGCATCAGGGAGAGCTGTCCACAGCTGGATGACCTCTGTCACCTGCAGGTCAGTGAGGTAAGGAGCCTCACGGAGACCCACCAGGTAACCAGCCAGATCCTGGACCTTGTCCCACCCAGCGATGCCATCGGGTCCAATGACTGCTCCCTAGTAAATGCAGATTAATGTTAATATGTGGAATAAATAAGATTGGAATTAAATAAAGCCTGTAAAGTGTCTTACCTGAGCCTCGGCGGAGAGACTGCTTCCAGGCTGTGACAGCACTGAAGGGGCAAGATGCTGTCCTTCTCCTCCAGATGATGTGGACGGCTCAGCCGGTGATGCTGGGGACTGAGGCAAAGATGAGGGGCGGATTTCATCCTCGTACAGCACTGGAACTGTGATGTCCTCCATGATCTCTTCCTCAAACCCCTCATCTTGCAGGTCCTGGTCATCAACTTCCTCCACCAGCCGGTCTTCCTCCTCTGGGTTCTGGAGCACTGGAGTCAGTGTTTTGCCAGTCTGGCTGTAAAGGTACTCCATTCCCAGCAATTCACCTACAAGAATAAAATGGGGAAAAAGAAAGTCTTCTTAATATTTTGTCTAGTACATTAAGACATTTAATCCCACCAACGTGAAACAGGTTTTCACTCATAAAGCTCTAAAAACCTTACTGACTGATGTTTTAGTGCATTTCCTGCAAATATGGAAATAATAAAGGGTCTCAATTAAATATGTGCAGTGTCACATGATCAGTGTAAATTGTCACATGACCAGAGCAGTTTATTTAATGTTTGCACCTTGAGAAGATGATGCCTGCATCAAAGCTTCAAAACAAAAGGCTAGTAAAGTGTGTTAACATATGACACAGATTTTTGGTCCACATTATCTTTAAGGTGTCTAGCATTAATATATGAATTCACAATTAGTCAGTTTGTTGAGTGTGGTCATAGAATGAGTAAACATCTTGATGGTCACAATAGTGACTGCTGGGATAATACAGTGAATTTAGGTATACATATAAATCCAGTTGCAGTTGTTAGTGAAAGCTGCACTAACATGTCTAAAATGACAAAATATTGCACTAAATTAAAACTTAAAATGTTACAATATTGATGTTGTAACACTAATATAACAATTTCATGATATATGTTACAATAAAGTAACAATTTTGAAATACGTTGATTTTTTTTGTATTTTAACTCAGTGTTGTTTAAGGGTTTTTATGGTAACACTTTATTTGATAGTCCACTTTAGACATTCTACTAACAGTGAGTAACTTTGCAACTACATGTCAACTAGCAGTTATTAGACTATTAGTAGACTTAATATCGTCTAACACTTTATTTTGTTGAGTCCACTACATACTGACTATAGGATCTTTGCAAGTGTATGTCAAGTTATTCTACTAACCCTAAACCTACCAGTCTGCTCTGAGAGTTAGTTGTAAATGAATGAGAATTAGGTTACATGTAGTTACTTATAGTTAGTAGAATGTCTAAAGTGGACTATCAAAATAAAGTGTAATTGTTTATATGCATAATAGTCACCCTAGAAGTTTAAGATAGCTGGGCTATTTGTGACCGACCATAAAACACAATTTTTCACACACTTTTCCCAAAAAATATATATATATTTATTATTTCAAAGGGTTACTAATGACACATCATCTGGATTATTTTATGTCTGGGATTAAACAGGTTAAA
Organism: Schizothorax lantsangensis; assembly: GCA_027422415.1. NCBI lineage: Eukaryota > Metazoa > Chordata > Actinopteri > Cypriniformes > Cyprinidae > Schizothorax > Schizothorax lantsangensis. Next base: position 19,406,151 of record CM049846.1, on the reverse strand, counting down.
GGCTAAATAGATAATTTAGTAGATTATTACAAAAGAACAAATGAATGAATTTCTTGCCTGTATATGCTCCAGGAGGGCGATAGCGCTCATCCCAGGGCTTCCTAAAGACTGTTCGGCTGAGCTGGTCCACAGCCTCTCTCATGGCACTGCCATATGACCGGATGGAGGGCGTTCCTTTAATAGCGTCTTCCATCCGGTCATCATTCCAACGCATCAAGCCCTCAAGAAGATAGGCCTGAAAATGCGCATCACTGGCACTGGTTCCTAAAAGTTAATAAACAAAAAAGGCTTTTATATGTCTTCATAAGATATGTACTACACATGAAGTAACTGGTTACATGTAATAGAGTAATGTAGTTACATCAAAAATGATTGTCATTATAACCAGAGTTACTACAGTAAAAGAACAGTGTTTTTTTATTAATGTGACATTACTTTAAACTAATGGAAGCAGTTACAGTGCCTATATGTTTTACAGAAAAATGAGTATGTAATACCTGGAATAAAACGGTTCAGGTGGAGGTGGAACGACTCCAAGGAGGTAGAGCCACGGGCACACCTGTAGCAGCACAGCTCCACACCACCTTTCTTCAGTGTCCCCGTCTTCATGTAGAGCGGAAAGTTCTCTGGGTCTTGGATGCACTGAACGTGCTTCCGCTGTTCCTTCCATATCTGCTGGATCCGTTCGTGGTCCAGCAGAGGAACTCCCAGAGTGTCCTTTCCGTCCGCACTGTCAAACAGATCGATCAGTGATCCAATCGCTCTGGTGGTCTCCTCCAGCCCCCTGGTCCTCCTCCGGCAGTGCAGTGCCAACTCCCTCCGGGTAACGCGAGCACTGACCGCCCTTTCCGAGATGTGGCCGGTCTTCTTTGCCGCCAGCTCAGCCTCCTTTGCACGGCGAAGAACAGCCACATCCTCTGGATCCCACTGAAAGATGCACGCGGACAGACGTGCCATGAAGATCCCGTAGAGCGGATGAGCCTCTGTCGTGACACCTGCAGCAAATCGCCGCATGAAGTGCCAGATGTCGAGACGCACTTCAAGCTCATCCCACTCCGAGAACATGATCTTCACCCGAGACTGGCCGTGCTGACTGCAGCAATCTCTGTCCACGTACATCACTTTTGGGGCTGCCTCTCCTGCCTCCCGGTAGCGTTTCATCAGGCCAGCTGCCATGTGGTCCAGTGCATGTCCCTCGGCGGCTGTCAGCACAGAGACGAGGACTTGGCCGTGTTCGTTTCCCACATTTGTGCACCAGGCAGCTGTTCCTGCAGCAGCACCGGCAAGTTTCTTTGTGACCTATTGGGAAAAATAAAAGGGTGTGTTCATTATGTACGCACACATATCCATAACAGGCAAATTTCTGGATATAAACAGTGCTGTGATACCTTTTTTGTGGAGTCCATCTTGAGAACACAGCCAAGGACAGATGTTATTTTGGCCTTGACCTCGTGCAGTCGCCCCAGAACATCCCTGGCGTACACGGCTAACAGCCACTTAGGTTTAGGAAGAGCAGGTAAAAGGGGAGGCTCAGCAAACACAGGAGGCTGCACAAGGGAGGACCTTGTGAATGGTTCGCAGGCAGTCAGGTACTGCAGGACACGCTGTGTCCATGCCTCACTGTGCTGTTCCATCAGCTTCTTGTAAAGCTGAGTCACACTGTTGCCCAGTGTCCTCTCCCTCATCATCCTCAGCACCCGGTTGTCACATGAGTATCTAAGGAAACAACAGTATAATCATGCAAATGCTTTTGGTTGGTAAAAAATAACACAAATAAAAGCGCCTAATGATGAACGATTGTCATTATGAGATACCTGTATGTCAGCAAAGCTGGAAACTGACTGCGGTGGCCCATATCCAGCTGTCCTAAGATGTCCTCGGACCAGGCGGGATACTTCTTCTTGCAGCGTTTGCACTCCAGATACTCAGTGGCAAGGTCATACCACCCGTCGATGTCCAAGACCTTGCGCACGGTTTGGTAAAGTCCTGCCGCAGTTAGTCTGTGCTTACCACAGTCTGGGCGAACACAGGCAAGAGGAATCAACCACATCTTCAGCGGCATCCATAAGAAAATGGGCCGACAGAAGAAGAGGTCGGGTGAGGCGGGTGGTTGAGAGTGAATTAAAGGGGGCTGAGGAGGATACCACCAAAGCTTCAGCTGGGACACTAGTTCTGGCTTGCCGGTTCGCAGGTTGGCCTTAAACAGTGTGTTCCGGATCCACTCGTGCTGGAAAGGTGGAAGATGATATTTCCAGTGAGTTGGAAGCTCAGCTGGAGGCTGATGATGTGGAGGATCTGGTGTTTTGGCTGCTTCCGCTGATGGAGACGGACCGGGACAGGCCTCTGAGTGAACAGTAACAAAAACAATATAAGGATGACTGTTGCATTTGATAGTAATACGCCATAAATGCAGCCCACAAATAGCCTGCGAAGCAGCAATTTTGGACAAGTATTAATAATTAGTGAAGAAAATGGTACTAGCGTTAAGAAGCAAAAAACACAGTGTACACTTTCTTGAGGATCAGATGGAATGGAGTAATGAGATGTGATGAATTCAGCATAAAGTAATGATGCCCACAGACATGAAGCATGCACACAGATACAGTAATCATCTAATCATTAGAAGAAAGAATCTCCACCATGCTGTCTGCTGAGGTGGAGCTAAAGAGTGAGTGAGTAGAGCAAGCGGTGTGAAAAAGTTATCCGGAGATTGTTTAACAACGGGTAAGTGCGGAAACGCAAATAAATACACTGAAACCTTTGGACATCCTTAAGGTTTTGAAGAAGTGCACTCAAAGAATGCGTCCCGCTTGAGGCTTGATGTGACATAATTCTGTATTGTAAACAAAAAATATTTAAAAGTGGGTTTTTTTTCAAAAATAATTCTTCTCAGTGAGTTTTCACAAAACATTCTTTTAATATGTGCATTTGTGTCATATGCCACACCTGTATTTAGCTGTGCTTCACATTGTGATGCAGCAAATACCAGCTCCTCATCATCATCTTCAGCAGTGGGAACGGAAGTACCTGGAGCACAAATGTTAAAACTATTACTATGAACAATACACAGAGACAAACGTATGTAAGACGGTGCTTACTTACCAGTAGCGAAAATCTGCCTTTGGGCCGGTGTGGAGCTTCGGGCTGGGAGTTCTGTTGCTGGAGGAGGTAAAGTGGACTGCAGTACTGGATCTAGAAACAGTAAGTGGATAAGTTTGCCATACTGATAAATGAATACATGTAGAACTGCTGTAGGGAAAATTCAGTATTCACACTCCTACTCACAGGGTTTAACTGGTGACAGGAGTTTTCTCGCCACCTGTGAAGGAGACAAATGTTTGCCACGTGCCAGCAGCGCTTTCACTGTGGCGGTCTGCTGTACACCAGTTCGGATGGCTGCAGGTGGAGGTGCAGAGGCTCTGGAGGCTGCAGGTGGAGGTGCAGAGGCACTGGAGGCTGCTGGTGGAGGTGCAGAGGCTCTGGAGGCTGCAGGTGGAGGTGCAGGCTGACGTACACTGGTGCCCACAGCAGAAGCCTGTCTTTTCAGGACATATGTTTTGAAAATGGCCATGTTGGTGTTGGGCCTGGCATCTGCCTTAACCAGGTACCTGATGAGGGTTTGGGCCTTCTTGCTCTGGTCCTCATACACATCCTTCATGGACCGGCCCTGGAAGTCACCAAACTCCACCATCAAGCAGCCCTGGTCTCCAGTTGCCCGGGCTTCTGCTTGCATTTCCTGCTTCCTCTCATACTTCTCCACTTCTTCTGCCATCTCTCTAATATGAGAAGTGTACTGCAGGAACAGTTGTTTATTTTCTGACAGGGGGGTTTTTTGCGCCGTCTCTTTGGATACGCTGAGCACCAAATACACTGCGTACCCCAGAGAGTTTTCCAGGAGCCATCTAAATCTCTGGCCCTGGTACTTCCCAAACTGAAGTTTGCAGTGAGCCAGTACTAAAAACTGGTCACTGGGGTCTCCACCGTTTGTGCTGACAAAAGAACCGGCCTCTGCCAGCACCTCCTCGTTAGGTTTGGCCCTTCCAGACTCCACAGTTTCAAGGCGCTTTGCCTCCGCCGATGGCGCCATGAGGAGTCGGGTTGATGTTGCCGATTGGCGGGGAAAAACAGGGTATGCGTACATTTTCTGAAATGAAAATCAGAAAGAGACTATTACCTCTAGCAATCTGAAAGATACCTGTACGTTAAGTGTGTAACGATAATTTAACAAGCTACACGTAAATATATTACTGTGGTAATAAACATGGCCATGACCATAAACTGGCCTGATGATGAGTTTTCTACAGAGGACAGGTATCCCTGATATATCAAATATGTAAAGTCAAAATATGAAGTCTGAAATTTCCAATGCTGTCGTCTTAAACCATGACTGTGCACACAGTGTAAAATTAAAATAAATAAATGGGGTGCACAACTGTGTTTAGTATTTTTTTTATATGCTAATACAATTTTTATTAATATTTTAAATTAGCTTTATATTTTAAGTCTTTATTTTAATTTTAGTTCAATATTTATTTTATTTTTTTTCAATCACTATTTAGGTTAATTTTATTTTATTTTATTTTTTCAGTTAGTAATTTTAGTGCTTCATTTTATTTAGTTTAACTTTCTCATTTAATATTTATATTTATTTAATTTCAGCTGTCTTTCAGTTAACAAAAACAGTTTTTAATAGCTGTAGTTAATAATATGCTGCAAGACAATCACATAATATGATCCGGTTTTTGAAATGCAATGTGTGCTAAGTTTACTTTATTTACACATTTGCAGAGTATGACAATAATAAAAAATAAATAGAATTAAAAGCATGAATTTAACATATGAAAAGCAGGAGGGTTTGACCATTTGAAAATGAGGAATTTATTCCATAAATATTAGTATTGTAACTAACTAAATAAAATTATTTTAATTATTTACTTATAATATAATGCATTATATATTTTTTTTCATATTATCAAATAGTCATATTTTATTTTACAGAACAATTATAATATAAAAGTAATATATTTGTCTTCATTTTTATAATTAAAGCAACAACAGCTGCAATAATACTAATAATTATTGTTGTTGTTGCTGTTATTAACGATAATAACATTAATATTATTATTATTAATCAATTTTATTAGGTTCCTCAAACACAAGTTTGAATGTAATTCGGGGTGCTGGTAACGATTCTAGGGGCACGGTGGCTCGGAGGAGGTCACTAGTATTATTACCAAATATTAATAATTTGTTTAATCATTATGTTCAGTCATAGAATCTCAAGCGGCGTTGCGTAACGTTACGTACGGAACGCTTACGTCATGCGCCGTATAAAGTAGTTATAAATCATGACTTTGCACACAATACACACATCATTGTTGACAGAAATGTAGCTTAATTAACGGACGGATGATGATTTTAACTTATCTGATCAGTAGCGACGTGTTTTTTGTATATCATGGGAAAAGTTACATGTTCACTGGTACTGAAGAAAACGTGTGCTATACATGCTAGCTTCAATACACGCTGTATATGAACAAATAATGAGTGATATTCAATAATAATGAAGTAAACAACCGTAGCCTTACCTTTTTCAAAGATGACAATAACAGCGGTCGACGGCGATTGGTCAAAAGTGAGCCACACGAGAGAGGAACGCGATTGGTCAAAAGTAAGCCCAAAGTAAGCCCCGGAGAGAAACGCGATTGGCTAACGTGGGCTTACTTTGGCTCAATCGGTGGGATGCAGCAGGCGCAAAAGGGGTATGCTGTTTTGATAGCCCCTGGTTTAATAAAAATACAGTTTCTAAAGGGGTATGCTGTTTTGACAGTCCCTGGTTTAATACAAATACAGTTTCTACAGGGGTCTGCTGTTTTGATAGCCCCTGTTTCGATAGGTCTTGCTTCATAGAAAAGTAAGTGTTGGGGTATCCTTTTTTGTTAGTTTTCACACTTACCAGCATACCTTCATAACCTATTTCTGTGTATCTTACTAAAAGAAAATAAATTATAAAAACATTCATTATTTATAGACTGGTTGAAAAATATTTTAATACAAATTTCAAATAGGTACATATTGTACAATATGTACAACATAGAACTTTTCGACACAGTTTGAAGCAAACATTATGCATTTAACACACACTTTTTACACTTGGAATGCTCTGAGGCAAGGGTTGCAGGGGTACACTCCTTGTGCGTCCATCTTGAGCATATGTCACACTGCACCTTTAAAGACAAAATTAAAAAAAATCACTTTAGAAGTGCAATATATAATCAATGAAGCATTGAAGAATTGTTACAAACTTTTTCAGCTGTACTAGCAATAAGAAGAAATACATTTCTTCTTACTGCTACAAGAGCCTTAAATAGCCATAGTTAAGACTATTGTAATGTAAATGTTTTCAAGGATTGCTGTATTGCCTGCTTTAGTGAAAGCAGTTAGGAATGTCAGATTGCTGATTACTGACTACAGAAGAGTGGACTGTCCCAGAAGACACCATGACAACTGAGCACCAAGGCCATACCAGTCCTGAGAGATGCTTCAGGTCGGCAGACTGAAGTGGCTCAAACGGGGCACCCTTTAGTGCTTCCAGGACCGTGGAGAGGTCCCAGATAGGCACCGAGGGGCGGGGGGGGGGGGGTCGCGGAGGGTTCAGCCTCCTTGCTCCTTTAAGGAAGCGGACGATGAGGTTGTTTCTTCCTAATTATTGTCCGGTCCGCCTCGTCATAGGTTCATGCAGTTGCCGCAACACAGCCAATGGCCGCGTTCGCCGCTCATCTGTGTATGTTGTGCAGCTCCACTGCGTTTCAAAGATTTGGCTTCATATTCTCGAGAAAAGGAGTTTTCCCATAGCGTAAGCTGCTTACGCAATAGGAGAGACCTCTCGAAAGGGAACACTACACTATACTAACACAACACTAAACTAAAATGCTTACAGGCAAGCAAAAAGAGGACACAGCATCGTTGAACCAAACCAGGAGACGCTGCTGCTTCATTTGCCTCCGCCTCCCACTTGTCTGTCTCTAGAAGTCAAGTGAAGAGGCAGCTGGAGAGACTGAACCGGAACAAGGCTGCAGGTCCAGATGGATGGCTACAGCACCTCTTTAACCTTAGCCTAACCCAGAAGGTTCCAGTGTTGTGGAAGACACCCTGCCTTGTTCCAGTACAAAAGAAAAGTCACCCATCAGTCATCAACGACTATAGACCTGTTGCCCTGACATCCCTCATCATGAAGGTCCTGGAGAGACTCCTGTTGCCCCACCTGAGTAAGCAAACTAGAACATATCAGGACCCCCTGCAGTTTGCTTATCGTAGTGGAGTTGGCGTTGAAGACGCCATCATCCACCTGCTTCAACCAACCCACTGTCATCTGGACAAAGCAGGCAGCACTGCGAGGATCATGTTCTTTGATTTCTCCAGAGCATTTAACACAATTCAGCCTGATTTGCTTTGTCAGAATCTCCAGAAGACAATGGTGAAGCCCTCAACAATCACCTGGATCAATGACTACCTGACAAACAGACCACAGTTTGTGAGACTGAAGGATTGTGTGTCAAACCAGGTGGTCAGCAGCACAGGAGCACCACAGGGGACCGTACTTTCACCATTCCTTTTCACTCTGTACACCTCAGACTTCCAGTTTCAGTCAGAGACCTGTCATCTGCAGAAATACTCAGACGACTCTGCAATTGTCGGGTGTATCAGAATTGATTTACATCAGATAAAGACAAAAAGCTGAGTGGATGGATAGTCAGGGTTCCCACTCTTTCATGAACACCAGATTCAAGGACTTTCAAGGACTTTTTTAAGCACCATTTATTTTAGATCAAGCACCTATCAAATTCACACCCCGGTATATGTAGTGTCATGAAAGACCTTACAGTATTAAACATTTCACTTACTCTTAACATTTACATTAAAACTTTCTTAATGTTTTGAATGTGTAAGTTTAATAAATTTAGACCGTTTTGAGCAGTCGTGTTCAAAGGAATTGAATGAAATCCATTTAAATCAATACTGGTAATATTCAAATACAATTTTTAAAATATAGATTAAATATGCATCAAACTGGTTTTAGCTGTAGTTCTTGTACAATATTTAAATTTGAAAGAATTGCACAATTTTTAAATGAATATAAAGTGGTTAAATGTTGTAATAACACGGTAAAACCTGTTAACATTAAAAATTTGCACACTCTCTCAATAGAGACGTTACTCATTAATAAATAAACAAGTCAAAATTATTTTGTAAATCACGTATTATTGTAAATCCCATTTTTTAATCTTTGACCTAGAGGAATGCAGGTGCTCAAACATGCAGCAGCTCAAAACTCAAATATATTTTTTTTTAAATGTCATGATGAACATTTTAAACCTTGTACATGTGCAAATCTGCAAAAAAATATATAAAGAAAATAAATAAAAAAAATAGGACTTTCTATTTGCTTTTAAACTGTAAACACTTTTCACTAAGCTGTTTTTCTTATTTTTCAAGTTCTACATTTTCTCCTTATAGCTCCATGTCGCAGTAAGTTTTGGGAGTTCATTTTTAGTCCATCTCCTATCCTGAAAAGTCTGTCTTGCAGAGATTGACTAAAAATGAGCTCCTAAAACTTACTGCCACATTCTGGAAGATCAATTCTTCAAACAGTGGTACAAGAGGATGTGGTGCTGGTCCTTGATGAGTCACTCTCAACTTATTTGTCTATAAAGCCTATACAAAAATTAGTCCATGTATTTCACAACGCTTCAGCATGTTATTCTTATTAAGTGAGGGTCATTCTTTAGGATTTTTCACCCAAGCAAAGTCTCTGAGAACCTGACACCTTGTAATTCTGGAGACTCCAGGTAGGTTGCAGCTCTGGAAAATGGTGTTGCTGGAGACTAAACAGTTCCCGCTGGTTTTACACCTAATTCTTCACATTAATTCTTAATTATTTTGCAGTTAAGGTGGGTCTTTTCTTCTCAACCTGTTTCTGTCAGACCCCAATGATCCAATGAGAATTTTGCTGACCAATGGTCATACCTTAACTTTGCAATTTCTGTATTGCACTAGTTTTGAATATTTCTCATGTGGATTTAATAATTTTTGACTTTTCAGTTAAATCTCTTTTTTGGCTCATTTTATCAGTAAAAGAAAACATGCCTAATAATTCTGCACACCTGAATATATGGAGTTTTTCACTTCCAGCCTTCATGGACAATTATCTCACTTATAAATGTTTAAATACAAAATTAATTGTAGTCATTAAGATTGATGTGGTTTGGAATTGGTAAAATGTGCTTGAAAAAAAAAAAAGTATGATCAGAATATAAATGTGCCTAATAATTATGCACGCACTGTTAGATGTGCTCACTTTACACAGAATGCGTGTGATTGCGAAATCGAAAGTGAACTGTGAGCGCTCATTCAAATGTTATTTCAATACCCCACATACTGATAGCGCGAAAACTATATACAATATTAGAATGTTTGCAGGAGCGGGACACACGCGTTGCGGGAGTGGGCAGTAATGGTCAGAAACTCCGCGGGAGTGTGCTGAAGAAAACTGTCCTGCGCAGGGCTCTAGGCTGCGCATCAACACACACGCTAACACACGCTATCTCCACCCTCAATCATTAATGCCATTTCCTTCTGTCTTTGACAGCGCATATGGACAATTCTTGAAATAGCGCCATAAACAAAATTTAATTCAAGCACTTTCAAGGACCTATGTTTGTTTTCAAGTACTTTCCAGGCCTTGAATCCATATGTCTGAAATTCAAGTACTTTCAAGTACTTTCAAGAAGCGTGGGAACCCTGGATAGTGGATGGATAGTGGAAGTTGCCAGTTTGTCAGTATATAACCTATTGTCTTATTACCATCTCTGTGAAATCCTCCTCAGCATCAAACTGCAACATGTTGCAGGAAACACAGAGATCTTCCACACCATCTTAAATGAAAAACAAAAATAGTGCAATACAAGCAATGTTAATTTAAAGAAATTTGCTGCAAGACTTCAGCACAATTTATCCTGAATATAGTCTCTTGTCAAAGGACAAGTCAGACATGTAAGGGATAATGTATAGCGAGGCGGTTGTTATAGCGAAATACAACCCCGACAGACTGATCGGGAGCCCGACGCGAAGCGGAGGGATCTTGAATCAGCCTGAAGGTGTTGTATTTGCTATAACAACCGCCTCGCTATACATTATCCCGCTTATTACATGGCTACCTACCAAATAAATCAATAATTTGACACAAAATATTGATTTAAAAAAGGAGTTTATTGTTTTAAAAACGATTATATTGCTTCCGCTAAAGAAAATAGTCCGTTCCGTCTCTACGGTTAGAATCCTGCTGCGTCCATAGCAACGCGCTGTTTTTCATGGTAACGGTCTGTTATACTTCGCAGCGGTCTGTTATCAAGAAATAACAGACCGCATTCTACATTGGAATTCAGCCAAGCCATGTAATAAGGATAATTAATGGATACCTTTGTATTCCAGAAGAGTTGCTGCAATTTTGACTCTTGCGGCTGAGACCTCTGTATCTGTTTGAGCAACGCAGATACTTCTACCTTGGAGATTGAGCTCTGCAAACTACAAAGAGTCAGTGTAGGTGTAAAGTAACACACATTCACCCCAATAACATATATCAATAATATCCATACCATCAAAATTAAGACTCCACAACTAGAGCCGTCCTGCTGAAGATTGTGTTTTTCAGTTTGGATCGTCCACAGGTCTTCACTGACATTTATTGTCTTCAAAAAATTTATGTTATTGTACAAGTCATAAGTTCAGAAACATATTCAAATACATAAGTCTACAAACACAGTAAGAAAGGCTTGTTTTACATCACCTCCAATTCCGAAGAATTTTTCTCTGGTACATATTTTCATTACCGAGGGGGTCTATCACAAGGAGGGATTTTTCATCCATTTTAACAATCTGTTGAAATTTAAAAAAATGTATTAGTTAATCCTAAAACAATCCCTAAAGATTTTACAGACACACCAAAAACTACCAATAAAGTTTGTAAATACAGTTCAACAGGCACTTCTGATGGAAATCTAGCTTCTCTCCCATACATTAAAAGAAATGGTGAGAATTTTGTTGTGGTTTGTATTTTGGATCTCAGCGAAAAAAGACTTGCATCTAGGTACTGGTCCCAGTCATCTTGCTGATCATTAACAAGCTTTTTAAGTGCCCTAGAAAAATAATTTTTAGAATTATTTCTAAATGAATGTTTTTCAAGACAGAAACTACCAACTTTCAATACACTCTGGTAATAATGATCAGAAGAGCTACCAAATAAACAAAACCCTGCAAATAAACGCAAGAATAATGAATGCTTACCGTTTGATGTTATCATTGGTTTTCTCATCAAGCCCATTTGTTTGGGGATGGTAAGCAGCCGTAACACTCCTCGCAATAGAGAGCAGCTCACAAAGTGTGCTGTTGATCTAAAATAAAAATAAAAAATCAGAACATCATTTTCATTTGACTTATAGTACTTCTGTCAAATATTTAAATCAATAAATCTTTATTTGTTGAGCAGCAAATCACAAATGACATCATCAGAACAAAATGCATAAAGTGAAGCTTACTTGATTGACAAACTCCCGTCCTTGGTCTGACAGTATGCGCTTAAGGCAGCCATGTCTATAAATGACTGTACAAAGGTTTTTGGCTACTTCCAATGCAGACTTTGTCTTTAGAGGAAAGGCCTCCACCCACTTGGAAAAATAGTCAGTGACTGTCAATATATACTGATACCCAGTAGATGTTTTTTGGAGTGGACCAGTGAGATCAATGCCGATGAGCTCCCAAACAGCAGATACCTATTAGTGATTTGAATGCATAATAGATTAAATAAAATAATGCTTAGCATTGTTAAAATCTAGTCGATTACAAAAGATGGTGACCTTGATGCAGTCCAGAGTTTTAACTGCATTCAGGGGTGGCCCCACCCGTTGACATTGGTCACATTCAGATATCTTGAAAAAAAAGCTCAAATTACAAACAGCAAGTTTCACATAGCTATTAATCTGTATATATAGACGTATAAAAATACAAATTTTGTTTTATGGATGAACACATAAGCTACATACCCATTTGTCAATGTCCACTGTCATGCCATACCAGTAGAACCGTGAACACATGGCAGCTCGTGTTTTTAAGGTTCCTGTATGTCCTCCAATAGGTGAGGCATGAAATTCTTTAAATAAATTCATAGCCTCCTCCTTTGTCTTTATGACTCTTCTGTCACTGCCAAAGAGTAGTTCTCCATCTTTAAGGAATATTGACATTACCAATAATAAATAATACAAAATATGAACACGTGCATATTCCTGTCAGTAAGATGTATTTTGATGTAAATACTGACCATGAATCCTGAATTTCGAGGAGTATTTCCTTAGGCTTTGCTTCTGCCCTTTATTTAGTTCTGCAGGGTATGAACCCTTTAAAAGGTAATTGAAAATTTCCTCCCACTTATTTTCCATGGTTAAACTACAGTTAGCAGAAAAATAAGCATTAATCATTTAAAAGCAACACATTAGTCGATGTGTTTAATCTCGGTCAAAATCGCGACTTTACGACCCCACTTGCTAAAAATAATATATTGAAAACGTCTGTCAACATTTCTTGTGATTGTATAAGGCATGCAATTAGGTAATGTGTATATAATATGCAATATATTACACCAACACTTACCGCTTGTAATCTTAGTATGCTGAAATGATGGTTTAAATTTAACGCATGCGCAATTCCACAAATCTCACTGCTGCGCATGCGCATTAACCGAAGGTATGCCATTCTGATGGGTATGGTGTTCCGTCAGAACACCGGATTAACGCCGCCATAACGGTGATAACGGACTGGTGAGTAAATTAAGGTCACCTATATTAGTCAAAATAAAATTTAGTTAAACCGAGAAACACGTTTGTAGGTTCTGCTACCCTTCAATGCAAGTTAGTTAAAGCTGGCCAGTCATTACTTAACCTTAACATCGAACTAACGTGAAATAACGTTACTGAGGTAAAGTGCGTAAGGCAACACCACTGTTTCAGTGGAGATTTTAAACAGTTTTTCAAGTACTGCTTTTGTTTGTTCTTTTCAAGTTTCTAGTCTAAATGTGGTCTGCAACGTCGGAGGTGTATTTTGGAGCCTTTTCTTGTGAATGCCGTAGTATCGATGATAACATCAACTGGTAAGTTAATAATGTCAGTTAGCCGAAGTTAACGATCACAGAGAAGCATAATATCTTTTGTACACTGCCTCTTTATCGCAAGTGTAATTATCTTCAAATGCTACTTAAGTTAGAAACGTGTGTGCCAATGTTGTATGTAACTTTAGAGACGGTCCCTAAAATTCAACTGCGGTCAAGTCAGCCGCGGTTTGAAAATACACGGTCAAGCCTGCCGCACTTTTTTCGGTTGCGCGTCTAATCGCGCACTTACTGGTGCTGGGAGCGGTCAAAATGGATGTAAATAAGCTGTCATAACGGCGTTTCCTTTGTACTTTTGCTGATATTTTCAATAGATTGCTGTTCACGGGGACCCAAAATATGCCATTAAATGTAATTTAACCCTAAATAGACCATAAAGCGACATCAGAATATGTATTTATTGCTATTTTGTATTATGACATAATACAATTTCAGGATTTTATTAATGACTTGAACATTGGATTAATGTTTCTGAATACATTATCTTTTGTACATTAACATTTGTATTGTACATTTATTAATATACATAATTTATCAATGTTACTATATATAGGCTATATATATATATATATATATATATATATGTGTGTGTGTGTGTGTGTGTGTGTGTGTATGTGTACACCTTTCAACTGATACTTGTTTACAGTGAGTAACTATTACTGTATTAATTTTCAAGTTAAATCTACTGTACAATTTTTTTACAAATTAATGGCAAAACACTCCAAAACTCAATGTGCATTCTCACACTTTCTCATAAGCACTTACTCATAAAAATATTTCCTTAATAGGTTTGCTCATTCTTCCAATTGATTCCTTTTATATATATATTTTATTTAAAGTTTAGAAATTATATTAACAAACACAAATGCAAAAAACAGTAGCCAACATAGGATAACAAAATGCACATATTTACACCCACACAGACAACCAATTGATTCCTGTTAACAGTGACCCTGACTATTATTGTAATCATTTTCAAATATTTTTACTGTGTAGTTTTGGAGAAAATTAAAGGCAAATTCTCCCCAAGCATTTGTGTATCCTTGCACTTTTACATCATGTCCCATTTTCAAACACTCATAAAAGTGTTTCCTCGTTCTATCAGTTGATTCCTGTTCACAGTCACCCTGACTATTACTGTATGAATTTTCAAGTCTTTTTACTGTATGGTTTTGGAGAAAATAAATGGCAATATCACTCCAAAAAACAAAGTGCATTCTAGCAGTTGCACCGTTACCCATTTTCAAACCCTCGTAAAAATCTTTCCTTTATAGGTTTGCTTGTTGTATCAATTGATTCCTATTCACATTGACCCTGATTATTCAAATATTTAATAATTTTCAAATATTTTTACTGTATAGTTTTGGAGACAATTAATGGCAAATTCACCGCAAGCATCTGTGTATCCTTGCACTTTTACATCATGTCGCATTTTCAAACACTCATAAAAATCTTTCCTTTATAGGTTTGCTCGTTCTTTCAGTTGATTCCTGTTCACAGTGATCCTGACTATTACTGTACTGATTTTCTAATATTTTTACTGTATAGTTTTGGAGAACATTAATGGCAAATTCACCACAAGCATCTAAGTGCATAAGCATTTTTACATTGCATCTCATTTTCAAGCACTCATAAAAATCTTTCCTTTATAGGTTTGCTCGTTCTTTCAATTGATTCCTGTTCATAGTGATCCTGACTATTACTGTATGAATTTTCAAGTCTTTTTACTGTATAGGTTTGGAGAAAATTAATGGCAAATTCACCACAAGCATCTAAGTGCATTAGCACTTTTACATCGCATCTCATTTTCAAACACTCATAAAAGTGTTTCCTTTATAGGTTTGCTCGTTCTTTCAGTTGATTCCTGTTCACATTCACGCTGACTATTACTGTATGAATTTTCAAGTCTTTTTACTCTATAGTTTTGGAGAAAATTAATGACAAATTCACCCCAAGCATCTAAGTGTCTCCTTGCACTTTTACCTCGCGTCGCATTTTCAAACACTCATAAAAATCTTTCCTTTATATGTTTGCTCGTTCTTTCAGTTGATTCCTGTTCACAGTGATCCTGACTATTACTGTACTGATTTTCAAATATTTTTACTGTATAGTTTTGGAGAAACTTAATGGCAAATTCACCACAAGCATCTAAGTGCATAAGCACTTTTACATCGCATCTCATATTCCAACACTCATAAATTTGTCCTTTATAGTTTTGTTCGTTCTTTCAATTGATTCCTGTTCACAGTGATCCTGAATATTACTGTCGTAAATTTCAAATATTTTTACTGTATAATTTTGGAGAAAATTAATGGCAAATTCAAGTGTAAAAGTGCATTCTAAACTAATTTTCTAACACTCGTAATTTTTTTTTCCTTTATAGGTTTGCTCATTCTTCAAATTGATTCCTGTTCAGAGTGAACCAAGCTATTACTGTATCAATTTTCAACTGATTTTACTGTATAGTTTTGAAGAAAAGTTAAAAAAAATCACTCTAAAAATCAGTGCATTCTAATAATTTCCTAATTCAAACACTCATTATAATCTTTCCTTTTATAGGTTTGCTTGTTCTTTCGATTGAGTCCTGTTCACAGTTACCCTGACTAGTATTGTATTCATTCAAGTCATTTTACTGTTTAGTTTTGGAGAAAATTAATAGCAAATTCACTCCAAAATTAAAGTGCATTCTAGCAGTTGCACCATTACTCATTTTCAAAGTCTCATGAAAATGTTTCCTTTATAGGTTTGCTCATTCTTCCAGTTTATTCCTGTTCAGAGTGAACCAAACTATTACTGTATAAATGAAAATGAGATGCGATGTAAAAGTGCTTATGCACTTAGATGCTTGTGGTGAATTTGCCATTAATTTTCTCCAAAACCATACAGTAAAAAGACTTGAAAATTCATACAGTAATAGGCAGGGTGACTGTGAACAGGACTCAACTGAAAGAAAGAGCAAACCTATAAAGGAAAAACTTTTATGAGTGTTTGAAAATGGGACATGATGTAAAAGTGCAAGGATACACTCATGCTTGGGGTGAATTTACCTTTCAATTTCTCCAAAACTATATAGTAAAAATGTTTGAAAATTAATACAGTAATAGTCAGGGTGACTGTGAATGGGAATTAATTGGAAGAATGAGCAAACCTATTAAAGCTTTTTACGAGTAAGTGCTTATGACAAAGTGTGAGAATGCACATTGAGCTTTGGAGTGATTTGCCATTAATTTGTACAAAAATTGTACAGTAGATTTAACTTGAAAATTAATACAGTAATAGTCACTGTAAACAAGTATCAGTTGAAAGGTGCACACACACACACACACACGTATATATATATATATATATATATATATATATATATATACGTTGATAAATTATGTATATTAATAAATGTACAATACAAATGTTAATGTACAAAAAATAATGTATTCACAAACATTAATCCAATGTTCAAGTCATTAAAAAAATCCTGATATTGTATTATGTTATGATATAAAATTATAAAATAGCAATAAATACATATTCTGATGTCGCTTTATGGTCTTTTTAGGGTTAAACTACGTTTAATGTAGACATATTTTGGGTCCCCGTGAACAGCAATCTATTGAAAATATCAGCAAAAGTACAAAGGAAACACCGTTATGGCAGCTTCTTTACATCCATTTTGACCGCTCCCAGCACCCATACCGTAAGTGCGCGATTAGACGAGAAAAAAAAAAAAGTGCGGTTGGCTTGACCATGTATTTTCAAACCGCGGCTGGCTTGACCGCAGTTAAATTCAATGAGAGACTTAAAATAAAACCGCGAGCTAACATGAAATACTGAGGAAAACTGAGTTAAGAAATACCATTGTAAAGTACATCTTTTGTATTTTATTTTAAAGTTTGTGGTCATGTCGTCTGCATCAGAGGAGTATTGGAGTCTTTTCCTGTGATTGCCGTCGTAACAACAGGTGAGCTTTCATCAACTTAACTAATGTTACTAAAGTAGCCAAATTAGCCATGGCCTGCTGTTCTCCACTAACTCGCAGGACGAGTTTACTTTTTAAAGAGAGGAACGGGCTAGCAATATATTAATATAGTAAGTTATGCTAATACATATTAAAAATGTGGTAACACTTTACAATAAGGTTCATTAGTTAACATTAATGTTAGTTAAAAACATTAGTAAACATGAACTAAGAATGAACAATACTTCTTCAGCATTTACTAATGCATTATTAAAATCACAAGTTGTGTTTGTAAAACATTAGTTGATGCACTGTGAACTAACATGAATAAACAACAACTGTATTTTCATTAACTAACGTTAACAAAGATTAATAAATAGTGTAATAAATGCATTGTTCATTGTTTGTTCATATTAGTCAATACATTAACTAATGTTAACAAATGACACCTTACTGTAAAGTGTTACCAAAAACGTTTGTATTACTGTACGGTAGTTTTTCTTTTTCTGATCACAAACTATAGTAACACTAAAACGGTGTTGTGACTCTGTCTGTTACAGGAGATTTCTCCAAGCAAAAACAGGATCCTGACTATGAGGGCAGAATCATCATACAGCTAGCTGTCCATTTTACAGAAATGCAGAATTAGATAACCCAAAATACATTTAGTTTTACATTGCATTTACATTCATGCATTTGCCAGATGCTTTTATCCAAAGCAAGTTATATTGTATTTAAAGTAGGGGAGCACGGGGCACAACCTAACACTGTTAGACTTTCTTACTTTGTGTAAATCCATTTGGGGTTCGAGTATAATTTTTTTTATACACTTTAATTTCACACATATGTTTAGTACAAATATGTTGCGTTGTTTCATAATTATAATGTATATGTTTTTCATGATAGCATGCCCAGTAGGTGGGGTACATTGTAACATGTGAGGGGCACGTTACAGCTTAAAATGTTATCGGATCTAATTAAAAAAATATACAAGACAAACTAAAATATTTTGTCAATAAAATAAAATCATGAACTTTTTCAAATAAAATAATGGCGTTTTTTAAGAATTAAAACTAATCTAATTTTGGAGTTTGACAATGAACACATTGCAACCATGCTTGGGACGGCCCTGATCGCAACACAGCTACGTATACAGTGTAGTTCAAAACTGAGTGTGCAAATGAATAAACACATTCATAAATGATACACTCCCCTTCCTCCACACACATCTATCATAGGACACAGGACACGAGACACATAAACGAGCCAAAATGCTTTACATTTCTTGAAATAATCATTTCTGAACATTAAACATCGATTGTCAGTCATTATTCACCTGCTTCTTGTGGCTTCTCATTAAAACTCATAAAAGTAAATGTGTAAATTGCATCACTAATGTCATAGAATAGCATAGTTTAATAATAGCAGGGCACATTGTAACGCAGTGTTATAACGTTCCCCATCTGTGCAACTGGAATTTAAAACTGTTTAGTGTCTTCTGCTAGTTAGCGAAGCATTATAAAACTATCTAAACTGATAAATAACAGATTGGAGATTAAAATAATAGCAGATTTGTCTAATTTTAAATGAATACTTAAAACTGAGATGACCAAATTTACTTCAGCCAGAAATTTACTTTTACTTTGGTAGATTAAATATTCAGCGACATCTTTAAAAGAGTTTTGAATTTTGGTGCTCTTTATTCTCTATTTAGTGTTGATATGGCTGCTAGTAAATACCGGTACTGTAAATTTGGTTATGCTGGCATGTGTGGAAATATTTAAACCATGTGTGTTACAACTAACCCCGTGTTAGTTTGTGCCCTGCGCTTCCCTACACATTTTATTAAGTTATTAATTCCCTGGGAATCAAACAGGGGCGGTGCTAGGGGTGGGCTAAGGGTGCTGAAGCCCCGAATGTTTTTATTACCATGTCTTGTGCGCAATTCTGTAAACACTGCTTTGAAAAATAATGCTTTTTTTTTTCTTCTTGTGCTTGCAGGTTCACTCAGACGGTCAATCTTTGTGGCACCAAATGCATTGAAAGTCACAGATCAGCTAGAATTCTGGAAAGAGGGTGCAAAGAAAAAGGATCTGCCTGAATCAACTTTGTCAACTTTGACTGTGAAAATGACTGAAATTTAACACAACTCAAACTCATTTTTACTGTATTATTTAATTTTATTAACACTACCAGTCAAAAGTTTTTGAACAGTAAGATTTTTTATGTTTTTAAAGAAGCCTCTTCTGCTCACAAAGCCTGCATTTATTTGATCCAAAGTACAGCAAAACAATTTTGAATTTTTTTACTATTTAAAATAAATGTTTTCTATTTGAATATATTTTAAAATGTAATTTATTCTTGCGATCAAAGCTGATTTGTTTACATCATTACTCCAGTCTTCAGTGTCACATGATCCTTTAGAAATCATTATAATATTCTGATTTGCTGCTCAAAAAACTACTATTATTATTATTATGTTGAAAACAGCTGAGTCCTTGAATAGAAAGTTCAGAAGAACAGCATTTATCTGAAATAGAAATCTTTTGTAACATTATAAATGTCTTTATCTTCACTTCTGATCAATTTAAACCATCCTTGCTAAATAAAAGTAGTAATTTCCATACCACCCCCCCGCAAAAAAAATACTGAATCCAAGCTCTTGAATGGTATAGTGTATAATGTTACAAAATCTGTTTATTTCAGATAAATGTTGATCTTTGGATCTTTCTATTCATCAAAGTATCCTGAAAAAATGTACTCAACTGTTTTAAATATTTATGATGATGATAATAATAATAATAATAATACTACATGTTTATCAGCATATTATAATGATTTCTGAAGGATCATGTGACACTGAAGACTGGAGTAACGATGCTGAAAATTCAGTTTTGATCACAGGAATAAATTACATTTTAAAATATATTCAAATAGAAAGCTGTTATTTTAAATAGTAAAAGTATTTCACAGTGTTACTGCTTTTGCTGTATTTTTGATCAAATAAATGCAGGCTTTGTGAGCAGAAGAGGCTTCTTTAAAAACATTACCGTTCAAAAACTTTTGACTGTTAGTGTACTTACTTGTTTTTGCTTTTCAGTATGTATATGTTTTGCCATGATACAAAGTGCCCAGGGGACTGTGATGATGCCCTTTTTTCAGCTAGTTCATCCTAGAGATCAAGACTTGTAATTTGTACTTTTAAAAAGAAAGTGTTCAACAATTAAAAAGAATATTATCAGAACTAATGCTCATGAGTTATTGTGATTTTTATGGGGTAGGGGTGGTAAAAATCATGGATTACAGTGCTGCACCACAATTTGATTGTTTTTTACAGGTAATTTTTTTTTAAACTACATAAACACTAAAGCACTGATATTCTAAATGAAAATACGGTAATGATACTGTAAATGAAAATATGGTAATGACACTGTAAATGAAAATACGGTAATAGTACTATATATGAAAATATGGTAATAGTACTGTAAATGAAAATATAGTAAAGCCATTATTATACTGTAAATGAAATTACAGTAATAATACTGTAACCGTTTTTACAGTAACTTACTGGCATCCAGCTGCAAAATTTACAGTAATCTTTTTACAGTGTAGTTATCTTTAGAATAGAATAAGAATAGATCCCAAAAAAAATCTACATCAGTCCCTATTTGGAATGGGCACCATTTATTTCATTAGATCAGGAGCAAGAATACAGTGTTGACAGTAAACAAAGACACCAATTTAAACAACCAATACATACTTTGACACTATATTGTACTATCACACAATGTCAGTGTGTCATTCAGTAAGACAAGGTACAAACAGTGTGTGGTTTATGATGCAAAAGCCGTACAATTCATGCAATTCAAAGAATCACGATCATAAGACCTAATTTGTATCTCTGTGTTAGAAATGTCTCATCTTTGTTCTCTTCAGGTGCTAAACATCACTAATGTGCATGCTCATCTTGCTTATAATACAGTACATGATTCATATTGATTTTTTTCCCCTGGTACATCACCCTCAGTTGTGCATGTAGTGTCTGTAGCAATATAGTCCATGCAGTCTCTTCTAATGCATCTTACAGCATTCCCTTCATAACGGAGTCATTAATATGACCACATGTTCATGTCTTAATTAAAACAATCATAGTAATTATATGTATTGTTTACGAAATTAAATGGTGTATTTACCAAACACCATCCCTAATACAGAATATTCACCACTTTATTATCCATGTGCAATACTTTGCTGGAGGATACAGCATAAAGACAGCTAAAGTAGCATATAAAGACAAATCATATTCAAGAGAAATAAAAATGAGTTATTTAAAACCATATTATTTTAATCAGATGAAGCCACCCAAATGCATGTATGGTGAAATGTCTTGAGAATCATATAATCACATTCAGTTTCCTTCTCATCAGAGCTCTCCTGGTTTTCTTCCTCTTGCTTGCTTGTCCATGTCCCTATCATAAACTTCTGACCCTGCCGTTCTCGTCCTCCTGCTGGAGCACGGGGGATCGTTCTCTGTAGGACCACACTAAAGACTTTGTGTTCCTTGCCAACCTCACACACTACTCTGACAACTGCCTCTGCTCATTCTACCATGCTGGACTTAACGCTGCCACATGAGAGCAGTTGCCTGGGGACAGTCCTCGAAAGAGCATCGCCGTCTTCATCGAGTGGGTGCTGGTGTCCTGCAAATCACATCTCACCGTGGACATCGCGGACGACTACACCAGCCCCAGTCTGGACCCAGAGCCCAGCTCACCATCATCCCGCTGCGTGGAGCCAAAGCCTGAGCCTACCACGGATGGAGAGCCCATGCCCGCCTCGATCAATGAGCCATTGCTGAGGAGAGCGACAGAGCTGGAGATCGTCCCGGATACCGAGCCTTTCTGAGTTTTCTATCAGGTGTGTGTGCTGGCAAAAAGTGCTCGCCACGAGGGAGATGGCCATGGACAGTGCGCGTGCGGAGGGAAGCTCCGCCCATTGTACCATGGCTGAGGGTGAGCCGAGCTCGGTGGATTATCACTATGTGGACATGCCTTGTCTTTTCCCGCTAACATCTTCCGTCTGTCCCATCACGACCACGGAGGTCGTGCCCCTGTCACTGGTGGTCCCAGTGTAGGGAGTGGCCTTATAGTGTGTGTGGGCAGCACACACCGTCCCTAAGCCCCAGGATCATCCTGAACTCCTGCCCAGCCTCCCTCTCCCACCACCTCTGCACCAGTCCTCACCATCACCACTGCTGTTTCTTGGCAGCCCCTCTGCTCACCCTGAGCCCACCATCTGTGCGGTGGAATCTGCCAATCTCCATCGGCATCATGGCTGGAGGATCCCTTGTCTCTGCCTCCAGCCTCTGAGTCCTGGAATCCGCCTCGGCCCGTCGACCCAGCAGCGCCACCATGGCTCCTAGCTCCCTCCTCTCCACCATGGCCCATCAGTCCACTGGCTCCGCTGGGCTCCCTCGTCTCTCCGGCTCCACTTTGGTCAGTCGTCGGCCATCTGCTGCCTCGGGACTCCACTCCTCCGGCTGCGCCACATCCCTCCAGCTCTGTCAGGCTCCTCCTTCCCTCTGGCTCCACCCTGGTCCTCTGTCGCTCCGGCTCCACCGTGGCCTTCTGGAGACTGAGGCGGAGGCTCCCCGTTGCCCTGGCTTATCGGCTCTCCGTCTCCGCCTCGGGCTCCTCCTCCACCTGCTCCGCCACCTTCAGTCGGCCCCCTGGAGTCGGCAGTCCTTCCTCCACCATGGCTCCTCCCTCCATCGGCTCCACCGTGGGTCGCCTTCATGGCTATGGCCTGGGTCCCGCCTGGCTCCTCCTGTTCAGCGCAGCTGGAAGAGTTATAGTAAAAATAAAAAAAAAGGCTGCCCCCGAACAGAGATTAATTACTTAATTTCTAAACCATAATGAGCCTTTTATAATGGGGAAGAGAGAAAGAGAGAAAATACAGGGCTCCAGTCAGATTTAGGCTGGTAATTCTGATAAGCTGTCAGACAAGGGCCGGGCTAGGGCCTGAATGTCTCGGGCCAGCTGGCCAGGCTAGGGCCTAGATTTGAGGCCCGTACAGGGCTCTAACCAGGGCCACACAGTGATTGGCTGATAGGGGAAGGGTCTCTGTCAGAGATTTATTCATAGAAATATTGTTGAGCACATTATGTTGCCATATTCAAATAAAGGTTTAAAAATAAAAATGTTAATTGTCACATTCAATTAAAGATTTTAAAATGCAGGCTAAGTGTCACTAATTAAACAAGTACAGGTGCATCTCAAAAAATTTTAATATCGTGAAAAAGTTTATTATTTTTTGTAACTTATTTCAAAAAGTGAAACATTCATATATTCTAGATTCATTACATGTAAAGTAAAACATTTCAAAAGTTTTTTTTGTTTGTTTTAATTTTGATGATTAGAGCTCATGAAAGTCAAAAATGCAGTATCTCAAAATATTAGAATATTTCCTAAGATCAATCAAAAAAAGGATTTTCAAAACAGAAAAGTTCCAGTTCTTTAAAGTATGTTCATTTATGCACTCAATACTTGGTTGGGGCTCGTTTGGCACAAATGACAGCATCAGTGAGGTGTGGCATGGAAGCGATCAGCCTGTGGCACTGCTGAGGCACTATTGAGCCTTCAGCTCATCTGTATTGTTGGATCGACTGCTTCTCATCTTTCTCTTGAAAATATCCCATAGATTCCATATGGGGTTCAGGTCAGGCATGTTGGCTGGCCAATCAAGCACAGTAATATCATGGTCAGCAAACCACTTGGAAGTGGTTTTGGCACTGTGGGCAGGTGCTAAAGTCCATAAAGCTTGTCAGCAGATGGAAGCATAAAGTGCTCGAAAAATCTCCTGGTAGACGGCTGCATTGACTTTGGACTTGATAAAACACAATGGACCAACACCAGCAGACGTCACGTTGCCCCAAATCATCTCTGACTTTGGAAACTTCACACTGGACTTCAAGCAGCTTGGATTCTGTGCCTCTCCAGTCTTCCTCCAGACTCCAGACCTCGATTTCCAAATGAAATGCAAAATTTACTTTTATCTGAAAAGAGGTCTTTGGACCACTGAGCAATAGTGCAGTTCTTTTTCTCCTTAGCCCAGGTAGGATGCTTCTAACATTGTTTCTGTTTCAGAAGTGGCTTGGTAGCCCTTTTCCTGAAGACATCTGAGCGTGGTGACTCTTGATGCACTGACTCCAGCTTCAGTCCACTCCTTGTGAAGCCTCCCAAGTGTTTGAATATGCTCTGCTTGACAGTATTCTCAAGTTAGCATCCCTGTTGCTTGTGCACATTTTCCTACCCAATTTCTTCCTTTTTAGAATTTAGGAGTTCTAAATTTAGGACTGATGCGCCCATTATTTTAAAGATTTTCTTCTAAATCGGTGAGTCTAAAAAGGAGCTACTTTTAGCCTTAAGGTGTTTTGTGAATACAGGCCCTGAACTATAATCCAGGGGTTCCCAACCACATTTCTGGATGTTTCCATCCAGCACTACATGTTTTCCATGTCTCCTTAATCAAACACACCTGGGTCCGTATTCACAAAACATCTTAAGGCTAAAAGTAGCTCATAACTTGCCGATTTAGAAGAAAATCTTAAAAATAATGTGACAGTCCTAAATGTAGGACTCCTAAATTTTTGCTCTAAGAGTATTTCACAAAGCGTTGTAGCACTAAAACTAGCTCCTAAATCTGTGAAACATTAGGAGTAGTGAAGAGGACTTCTAAGTCACTAAGACCAAGCCACAACTATCCTAAAATGGCTGTTGCTGGCAATCTGCCTGGGAACATAAACATTTTAGAAACATTTGACGATAATGAGCTTTTAAAAAGGTATCACGTTTGGTTTTGGAGGTTATCCCAACTCCAAATTTTCCTTTGATTATATCATTGTTTTCATTAATCAGTTGGGCAAGAAATAACAGCTGTTGCTTACATCCAGTTTGTAATTAAACCAAACAAAACCAATGTTGTTTATGAGGAGGGTTTATATGAAGGCTGTTTATATGCATATCCACTAATTGTTTACAAGGGGGGAAAGGGGGGGAAGTGGTGTGTGGCCAAGTATGGTGACCCATACTCAGAATTTGTGCTCTGCATTTAACCCATCCAAGTGCACACACACAGTAGTGAACATACACCTGGAGCAGTGGGCAGCCAATGCTGCGGCGCCCGGGGAGCAGTTGGTTCGGTGCCTTGCTCGAGGGTCTCACCTCAGTTGTGGTATTGAAGGTGGAGAGAGTGCTGGTTATTCACTCCCTCCACCTACAATCCCTGCCGGACCCGAGACTCAAACCCACGACCTTTGGGTTACAAGTCCAACTCTCTATCCATTAGGCCACGACTGCCCAAGAAGCACACATGCAA
Organism: Schizothorax lantsangensis; assembly: GCA_027422415.1. Classification (NCBI taxonomy): domain Eukaryota; kingdom Metazoa; phylum Chordata; class Actinopteri; order Cypriniformes; family Cyprinidae; genus Schizothorax; species Schizothorax lantsangensis. The sequence continues at coordinate 19,380,607 of CM049846.1, read as the reverse complement.
GAAGCACACATGTAAGAGGCTGACAATTAGCTGACACTTAGCCTGGATTGTTTTTTTTTTTTTTTCATTTTAAAATCTTAATTTGAATGTGGCAACATTTTTATTTTTAAACCTTTATTTCAATATGGCAACATAATATTGCACTCTACAATATTTCTATGAATAATTAATAAATCTCTGACAGAGATTATCAGCCAATCACTGTGAGCATAGTTAATAAGCACTCTGACATCATCCATAGCAACAAGGTCAACCCCGCCCTTACTCTTAGCTTAAGATTTCTCTCTATTCCTTAGTAAAAGTTTGTCCTAGCAGCTTTGTGAACAGGTTTTAAGAGAAAACTCTTTGCTAAAAACTTTTACTGTTATTTAGGAGAACTCTTAGTGGTAAGATAAAATGTTTTGTGAATATGGGCCCTGATTCAGATCATCAGCTCATTAGTAGAGACCAAGGGTGTGTCAAACAAAGGAGAGATGTAAAATGTGCAGTGTTGGGGGGCTCCAGGAATGTGGTTGAGAACCACTGCTATAATCAAGCAGCTGTCAATGCAGCGTTTTGATGTCAAAATACTAATTTATATGGGGCTGTTGAGTGATTGAATCTGATTAGTTAACGTGCAATTACTTTCAGGAAAATGCATGGCTAAATTTGTTCCAGGCAAGACTTGATCGCATTACATGTCTATATCTCTTTGTCAAATTTTATTTAAAATTAGGTTCTTACAGCCTACAACAGCAAAATAATCAAAATATTAAGCAACACTGACCAAGAAAATAACTATAGTAAACAATATAACAGTGGGGGTGGCTGTTGCCAATCACTGTTGAAAGATAAACAGATTCAGGTAATTCACACTCTGCTTTGCATCGTGGCTGCATCATCACCTCGGGTGTGCATTATTCCTTAAATGAAACCATTGTAAGCCTGATAGCATTACCATTTTTTTTTTACAAAATGTAACTGTAATATGATTGCTTTGTTTTTGGACATAACTACAGTATAACTAATTACAGTTACCAATTTTTAGTTTTGTGATTTACATAACACCATTACATGTATTCAGTCACCCCCCTACCCTGTCAATACATCCATATTTTGACCAAAAACTATGCATTGTCGCTTTAATTCCACGTGAGGAACACGGCAAACACTTGGTGCCGAAACGATCATGGCACTGCTGCTTCTGCTCTGCTTCTGATATGCACTGCATGCTGCACCACCTCGACGCCCAGTGTGAGTGCACTAATCTATTAACATGGGCACCAAAAAATATGTACATCCACTATGAAACAGGCCTTACCTCTATTCCAGAACAGTTGTCCAGTTCTGGTGTCCAGCATTTGACCCCGTCCAAATCAAATTGGAAAGGCGATTGTGGCAAATTTACTGTTACTCTAAAAAAAAAATACACACAAACACACACACACACACAAATCTTTCTTATACTGTATGTATACTTATAGTTGTTGTTTAGAAACTTTGCAATACATTTGAGACACATTATGAATGTCAGATTTAACCACACCCTTTTTGTAATACAGTTACAGCATACCCTACAACAGTAGTGACTGTGGTGCTTATAAATAACAAGTCAAGGCATATTTTTCACCTCACATTTGGAGTGTTTTCTTGCCTAGCAAGAGAAATGCATGTTAATCTTTTATTGACCTTGACACTACTATGTATTACCAGGCTTTGTCCTGCTGTGTGTGGGGTTAATTTAAACAGCTGCATACTTCAAGGTGACCCTCAACCCCCTGCTCTCTTTGAGTATGGAGACTTTGTCATTGGAGGGGCTTTCACCATTCATTATTATGTGAGGACTGAGAAGCAAACCTACACTCAACGGCCACAACCACTTGTGTGCAGTGGCAGGTTAGAGTTTTATATAAATTTGATTAAAGTCCATAGAACAATCTTGAATGGATTGAACTGCTTGTGCTGAAATAAGTATTTTTTTATGTAAAACAAGCTAATGGATTATTTTAATTAATATTTTATCTACTAATAATAATATTAATAATATAGTTTATGCATGTGTGCACTTCAACAGCATGAACTTCAGAGAACTGCACTTTGCTCGTGCCTTACAGTTCGCCATCCAAGAGATAAACAACAGCTCCAATCTCTTACCGGGCATCACTCTAGGGTACCATATATATGACACTTGTGCCTCTGTGGCAATGGCAATCAAAGGTGCATTGCAACTTGTCAACGGACTAGATCCTGTATTTAACGACACTGATTCCTGTGCAAAATTTAATTCCGTTCCCACACTAATAGGAAATTCAGCTTCCACTGCAGCTATAAGTATTTCAAGACTTTTTGGTCCTCTTAGAATCACACAGGTGTGTGCTAACTATTATATATATATAATATATATATATTTTTTTTTTTTCCTTTTCTTCTTTAAGGAATGAATAAAAAATTTGCCATTTTAATTGTTGATCATAATCATTATTGTAGCCTAAATGTCACAGAATATTGCATGTAAAAGTCTGTGAAATAGTGATTTGAGCAATCAAAATGTATTTATTTTTAATATTCAGAAAAAAAATTATGTTTTCTTCATGGTACACTAGGTGAGTCATTACGCAACATGCGCGTGTCTCAGTGACAAGCGGCAGCATCCTACTTTCTTCAGGACCATCCCCAGCGATCACCATCAAGCGGCAGCACTGGCACGGATGGTCAAGCACTTCGGATGGACGTGGATCGGAGCTGTACGCAGTGATTCAGACTACGGGAACAATGGTATGGCATCATTCCTGAAAGCTGCAGAGGAGGAGGGAATCTGTGTGGAGTATTCTGAGGCCTATTACAGGACCCAGCCGCGCAGCAAACTGAAAAGAGTGGCGGATGTCATTCGTGAGTCAACGGCTCGTGTAGTAGTTGCGTTCATGGCCGAAGGTGATATGAGAATCCTTTTAGAAGAGCTGAGCCAGCAGCCTCCTCCCCCGATGCAGTGGATTGGCAGCGAGGCGTGGGTCACAGACCCACAAATGCTGCGGTTTAATTTGTGTATTGGTGCTGTGGGCTTTGCAATACCGCGGTCTGTTATCCCTGGTTTTCGCAACTTTCTACTTGATCTGTCTCCAGAACAAGCGCTAAAATTTCCCCTGCTGACAGAATTCTGGGAAAGTTCATTCAGCTGTAGTCTAAAACGGCAGACAGGTTCTTCTACTGGTATGCCAGCATGTGATGGCACAGAGGACCTGCACGCTTTACAGAACCCGTACACAGACACGTCCTATTTGGTGTACAAAGCCACTTACGCTGTAGCTCATGCCCTCCATGGCATCGTCTGTAATGAAATGCGATGTGACAAAAACATCAAAGTGGAGCCCCGGCAGGTACGTTTTCTCATTGTGAAATATTTTGACTAAATTTTGAAGATTCATTCACAACACAGATTTAAAAATCCATCACATTCTGAATATAGCACACCCAGTATTAATGTGCTGATTATTCAACAAATAATTGAAATAACAATCCATCATGCAGGTTTTTGATCAACTCAAGCGATTGAACTTCACTAAAAATAATTATTCTGTTTCATTTGATACCAACGGAGACCCTGTGGCTACCTATGAATTTGTGAATTGGCAGCTTCAGGGAGACGGTTCAGTTGATTTTGTGACAGTGGGTCAATATGATGCATCCCAACCTAAAGGCCAAGAATTCAGTCTGAGTAGAGCTATCATTTGGTATGATGGCAGTGAAAAGGTATAAAGTTTAGTTTTATTCTTTGTGTATGTGATTAAGATTTCTGTGCAGTACCTCTTGACAATGTAAAACACATATATTGTTCATGACACATACTTGAATTAAATTAATTATCTAAACCAGGGGTCACCAAGTTCGGTCCTGGAGGGCCGGTGTCCCTGCAGAGTTTAGCTCCAACCCTAATCAAACACACCTGAAGCAGCTAATCAAGGTCTTAGGTATACTTGAAACTTCCAGGGAGGTGTGTTGAGGCAAGTTGGAGCTAAACTCTGCAGGACACCGGCCCTCCAGGATCAAGTTTGATGACCCCTGATCTAAACCATTAGCTGTTTTGCCCCAAGCCTTGTTTAATTTCTGACCTTGATGTTGTGTGTACTTGTCACCTGCAGGTGCCTGTGTCTTTGTGCAGTGAGAGCTGTCCTCCAGGTACTAGGAAGGCTGCACAGAAAGGAAGACCTGTCTGCTGTTATGACTGCATTAACTGTGGAGAAGGAGAAATCAGTAATGAGACAGGTACTTTTTCAGAACATATTCTTGTGAATGTTTCTTGAAGATTCTTGTTTTTTTTGGGGGGGGGTTTCTGGGTCAATAATATATAAGTGGACATGCTAAATTAAAGAGAAATATATATATATAAACATGAGGACAATTTTTAGTCTTAAGTTTTTATCTAAATTCTGAGAATGATGTCATTTTGCCCTTATTCCTACACTTAAAGGGATAGTTCACCCAAAAAAAATAAAATTCAGTCAGTATTTACTCAACCTGTTGTTTATGTAATGATAAGTAATAAATGCTAAAGAGTACACTGCTATTATATGGACAAGAAATTAAGTGTGATTCATAAAATTACATACAGTAAGTGTTAGAACTAGGCTTCAGCTCTAAATGATTCAGGAGTGCTGGAGACATTTCCTATCCTAGTTAGGAGTACTATGATGACAGTGATGTGTTGAAACCACATACTCTCAGACACTAAAAAAGTGTTTTAGACTAGCATAATAGTGAATTTAGACACACCTAATTCATAGTTAAACAAACAAGTGAAATCTATTGATAAGTTGATTTATTGAATTTCTATGAATGTATTTTAACTCTTTATTGTGTATTTATTGTATATATTATATGACAGTCGTTCCCAATCCTGGTCCTGCAGAACCCCCAACACTGCATGTTTTTGACGTCTCACTTATCTAAAGCACACATGTGAAGTCTTGACTTGGAGATTTTACTAATGAGCTGATAAGTTGAATCAGGTGTGCTTAATTAGGGAGACATCTAAAAATGTGCAGTGTTGCAGGTTCACTAGGACCAGGATTGAGAACCACTGGTGTATGACATCATTTACATCATTATTCGGGTTGCATCTGTAGTCACAGGGTGACAACAATTTGTCAATAAAAAAAAAAAACATATAAATGTCAATAGAACTTAAAAAATCAATGATGAAGACAGTCAACAATGAGTTTTATTTTATTACTTGGATCTGTGCTCTGCCTTAAGAGAACCTTTCAGTGAAGGCTGACTACTGTAAAATACAGCAGTCAAGTAAGGAATAATGTAAGCCTAGCCAGTTTTTATAACTGCATAAACCCAGACAGGGTGATCAGGACCGAACATTGTGATAGTGAAAATCTGTAAATTTAGTCTCTCAGATGATCTCAGAATGTTGCAAATGACCAGTCAGATTCAAGCATTTCAGAGAGCCATGTGATAAAGTGCTTTAAATAAAGACATTTAAAATATTTTACAAAAATATCTGCAAAGAGCTTGACCAAGTATTTTGTATAAAACACTTTTTAGAGATGTATAGTTTCATGTGTGGTGCTTTGAGAGTTTCTTATTGCCCAACACTTATGTGTGAACTCAGTCAACACATGTACATCTGTCTAAGACTTTGCTTTTAGATTCTTTTTTAAAAAAGCTTACGAGAGTCTATGAGTAGTCATACTTTTAACTAAATATTTGTTTGACTCCTAAGTCAAAACTTAAAGGGATAGTTCACACAAAAATGAAAATGTGATGTTTATCTGCTTACCCCCAGGGCATCCAAGATGTAGGTGACTTTGTTTCTTCAGTAGAACACAAAGATTTTTAACTCAAACCATTGCAGTCTGTCAGTCATATAATGGCAGTCAATGGGACCCACGGCTTTGAGAATAAAAAAAAAAAAACATACACAGACAAAACCAAATTAAACCCTGCGGCTCGTGACGATACATTGAGGTCTTAAGATATGAAACAATCGGTCTGTGCAAGAAACTGAACAGTATTTCTATAATTTTTTACCTCTGATCCACAGCAATGTCCAACTGTCCTGAGCGCGTCACTCATTGAGCCTTTTTTTTCCTGATTTTGTCATTCTAAAACAGCATAGTCTAATCACCTATATGTCTTTGTTTTGTTCCTGTGGTTCATGAATGGCTGTAATGCACTGATTTCTGCATCTTCCAGATTCTTTAGATTGTCAAGAGTGCCAACCTGAGTACTGGCCCAATAATGAGAAGGACAATTGTCTTCCTAAACCAGTGGAGTTTCTCTCCTGGGATGAGATCCTTGGGATTATACTGGCTGCTTTCTCTGTTGCTGGCTCTTTAATGGCTTTAAGCATAACTTTAGTATTCTACAAAAACAGGGCCTCTCCGATAGTAAAAGCCAACAATTCAGAGCTGAGCTTCCTGTTGCTTTTCTCATTGACTCTGTGTTTCCTTTGTTCACTTACTTTCATTGGTCGGCCCACTGAGTGGTCATGTATGTTGCGTCACACAGCATTTGGGATCACTTTTGTCCTCTGTATCTCCTGTGTTCTAGGGAAAACAATAGTGGTGTTAATGGCTTTCAAAGCTACACTTCCAGGAAGTAATGTCATGAAATGGTTTGGGCCTCTTCAACAGAGACTCAGTGTTTTGGGCTTCACTCTTGTACAGGTCATTATATGTGTGCTTTGGTTAATGATATCCCCTCCATTCCCTTACAAGAATATGCAACACTTCAAAGAACAGATCATTCTAGAATGCAATTTAGGATCAGCTATAGGTTTCTGGGCTGTACTGGGTTATATTGGCCTCCTAGCTTTTCTTTGCTTTGTTTTAGCTTTTCTTGCCCGAAAGCTGCCTGATAACTTCAATGAGGCTAAATTCATTACATTCAGTATGCTCATATTCTGTGCTGTATGGATCACATTTGTTCCAGCTTATGTCAGCTCCCCTGGGAAATTTACTGTAGCTGTGGAGATATTTGCCATTTTAGCTTCAAGCTTTGGTTTGAGTTTCTGTATTTTTGCACCTAAGTGTTTCATTATTGTATTTAGGCCAGATCAAAATACGAAAAAACACTTAATGGGTAAAGTACCATCCACCAACTAAAGCCATCTAAGACACTAAGCACAACTCTCATTCACATGAAATGTTTTCACATGTTTGTGTAACAGTTTAGGAAAGAAAATGCATCAAAATTAAATAAATAAAAAAAACTGTATTGATATAGTTTCATAATTACACATTACACAATTACAATTTATGAAGCATGTTTCTGAGTTTAATGACTAAATTTTAAAATAAAAACATTTCACAAGGGAAGAAAATATTGTGTCACTATCACCCATTTCTTATCTCTCAAACGCTACGATCATGCACACATCTCGGTCACTCAAAATTGGCTGCCAGTGAAATGTAGTATATGCCATGCACTGATAAAAAATTTTTTTAAATTAATTAAAAAATACATATATACATAACAGTAAGGTTTTTAATGTTTGTTAAAGAAGTCTCTTCTTCTCACCAAGCCTGCATTTATTTGATCCAAAGTACAGCAAAAACAGTCAAATTTTGAAATATTTTTACTATTTAAAATAACAGTTTTCTATTAGAATATATTTTAAAATGTAATTCATTCCTATGATTTCAAAGCTGAATTTTTAGCATCATCATTCCAGTCACATGATCCTTCAGAAATCATTATAATGTTCTGATTTGCTGCTTTAATAATAATAATAATAATAAATAAATATATAATAAAAAAATATTAGTTTTATAATATAATGAGTAGATTTTTTTTTTCCAGGTTTCTTTGATGAATAGAAAGTTCAGAAGAACAGCATTTATCTGAAATATAAATATTTTGTAATAATATAAATGTCTTTATCATCACGTTTGATCAATTTGAAGCAACCTTGCTAAATAAAAGTATTAATTTCTATAACCCCCCCCCCCCCCCCCCCAAAAAAAAAAAGATAAATAAATACTGATACTGATAGCTTTAGAATGGTATAGTGTATAATGTTACAAAAGCTTTTTATTTCAGATAAATGCTGATCTTTGGATCTTTCTATTCGTCAAAGAATCCTGAAATAAAATTTACTCAACTGTTTTAAATATTGATAATAATAATAATAATAATAATAATAATAAATGTTTCTTGAACAGCAAAGCTTTTCAATATATATATACAGTGGGGGAAAAAAATATTTGATCCCCTGCTGATTTTGTATGTTTGCCCACTGACAAAGAAATGATCAGTCTATAATTTTAATGGTAGGTTTATTTTAACAGTGAGAGACATTTTAATGAGTGAAATAAGTAGAATAACTTGGTGGCAAAAAAAAAAAAAGTTGGCCAAAAACAGGGGAGATTTTGTCCCACACCTCTTTGCACATCCTCTCCAAGTCAAAGGTTTGCATTTCAAAAAAGTTATAAATTGATTTGCATTTTACTCCTTTGTTGCCTTGGTTGTGTGTTTTGGGTCATGAGTGAAATAAGTATTTGACCCCTTCTAGCAGAAAAACACCCCCACAGCAAAACATGACTTAGTACTTGGTGGCAAAACCCTTGTTAGCAATCACAGAGGTCAGATGTTTCTTGTAGTTGGCCACCAGGTTTGCGTATTTTTGAATTACACATCTCAGGGGAGATTTTGTCCATTTTAAAGTCAGATTTGAGGTTTGGAGAACACCTCGTGGGTAAATAATTTTTTTGTTTTGTTAACATAAACACATCCTCTCCAAGTATTTAACATTTTCAACATACTATCATATCATTAAGGTTTCGAGGCTGACGTTTGGCTGAGGTGATGTAAACTCAAAACTTCAGCTCCCTCCACAGATTGTCTATGGGATTGAAAAAGATCATTGAAACTGGAGACTGGCGAGGGAGATTATAGGCCACTCCAGGTCTTTTATACAGGTAAGGAACTGAGATTAACTCTTTTAAAGGGAGTGCTCCTAATCTCTTCTTCTTGAGCCACTCCTTTGTTGCCTTGGTTGTGTGTTTTGGGTCATTGTCATGCTGGAATACCCATCCACGACACATTTTCAATGCCCTGGCCCTGACGGTACATGGCCCCGTCCATCGTCCCGTTGATGCGGTGCAGTTGTCCTGTCCCCTTTTCACACTAGCAATTGAGACTCAAACACAACTATTAAAAAAGGTTCAAACATTCACTGAGCTCCAGAAAACCTCCACACGATGCATTAAGAGCATTCATCCTCCTCCAAACCGGGGGGTGAAAACTTTTTGAATTTGAAGTTCTCCTCTGATCAAGGTAAATTGTGAGCAGGGGGACCTTGCGGGCTTAATTTGTCTTCCGGGAAACATGCAAGTATCTTCTGTTGCTTCCGAAGGGCAGTAATAAATGGAAAAAAATATATATTTCAACAAAAGAAAAAAGTTGGAAATCTTCATCCTGTTCAAAAGTTTTCAACAGCCAGCTCTTAATGCATCGTGTTTCCTTCTGGAGCATCAGTGAATGTTTGAACCTTTTTTAATAGTTGTGTTTGAGTCCATCAATTGTCCTCAGTGTGAAAAGATGGATCTCAAAATCATACAGTCACTGCTGGAAAGGGTTCAAATATGCAAAAATGCTGGAAAACTGCAGAATCTACAGAACGTGGCGGATTTGTCTGAAGAACAGTGCTCAGTTCAACTGTTCAGAACAAACAAGGGACTCATGAACAACCAACACAAAACAAAAGAACAGTCGTGGATCATCCAGGTAACCTCACACAGTATTAAGAACCAAGGGTTCCCAAACTTTTGAAGGGGGTTATTTGAATAATTTCAGCTATTTTTTGTCTTGTGGACTATATGTAAACATATTTTATGTAAAATATCTTACTCAGGACAGTACTAAATAAAAAATAACATGCATTTTGTATGATCTCTCCTATTTTGTTAAAATTATTCACATTTTCACAGATTCTACAAGGGGTTCCCAAACTTTCGCATGCCACTGTATATATATATATATATATATATATATATACATACACACACAGTATATGGTAAAGTCTCAAATGGACAGGCCATCAAACAGACAAATAACTAGAAGGGAAGTAAAACCAAATTTAATATTTAAAACAAACATGCTTTTGTGACATTTTCCTTTGTGTTGACATGTGACTAGGTGACAAATATGTAAACTATTAATCAATTAACCACACCTTCTTAGATTTTCCAGTACAGAGTTACAACATAAACAGTAGCGGCAGGTGGGTATATAAAACAAGGCATAATTCTCACCTTACATTTGGAGAGGTTGCTTGCCTAGCAGGAGAAATGCATGTTAGTCTTTTATTGACAGTGATATTAATGTGTATTACAAGGCTTTCCCCTGTGTTTGGGGTTAATTTAGGCACCTGCATTCTCCAAGGTGTCCCACAGCTCCCTGCTCTTTTCAAGAACGGAGACTTTGTTATTGGAGGGGCTTTTACCATTCATTATTATCTGAGGACAGAGAAGCACACCTACACTAGACGGCCACAACCACTAGTGTGCAGTGGCAGGTTAGAGTATGACAAGATTGAATGCAATTCCTAACAAAGCAGGGTTGAATATGTTATATTGATTATGCTTAAATTATGTTCATAGTTGTCTTTTATGCAAAATGAGCTAATGAGAATCAGACAACACGTTTAGGTGCTTGTATTTAATATGTTATAATAAACTTTTTCATCTGTGTGCTTGAACAGCATGGACTTCAGAGAGTTGCGCTTTGCTCGTGCCTTACAGTTCGCCATCCAAGAGATCAACAACAGCTCCGATCTTTTACCGGGCATCACATTAGGGTACCATATATATGACTCATGTGCCTCTGTGCCAATGGTAATGAAAATAGCAGTTCAACTTACCAACGGAGTAGATCTTGTATTTAATGACATTGATGCCTGTGTAAAATCGGCTGCAGTTCTCGCATTAGTCGGAGAATCTGGTTCCACTGCGGCTATAAGCACGTCAAGACTTTTCGGTCGTTTCGGGATTCCACAGGTGCTTACTCTAACTATTTCTTGGTCTTCTTTAAATCGTGTAGACATAATTTTGGCACTGTAATGTATCACAGTGTAAATAAAAAAAAATATTGTTGTAATTTCAGACACATTTGACATTTGTGTCAGCAGATATCATGCATGTAAATGTAATGTATGAATATATATTTCTCTACTGTGCTCTATAGGTGAGTCATTATGCAACATGTGCGTGTCTCAGTGACAAGCGGCAGCATCCTACTTTCTTCAGGACCATCCCCAGCGATCACCATCAAGCGGCAGCACTGGCACGGGTGGTAAAGCACTTCGGATGGACGTGGATCGGAGCTGTGCGCAGTGATTCAGACTATGGGAACAATGGCATGGCATCATTCCTGAAAGCTGCGGAGAAGGAGGGAATCTGTGTGGAATATTCTGAGGCCTATTACAGGACCCAGCCGCGCAGCAAACTGAAAAGGGTTGCGGATGTCATTCGTAGGTCAACGGCTCGTGTAATTGTTGCCTTCGTGGCAGCAGGTGATATGAGATTTCTGTTAGAAGAGCTGAGCCAGCAGCCTCCTCCCCCGATGCAGTGGATTGGCAGCGAGGCGTGGGTTACAGACCCACAAATGCTGCGGTTTAATTTGTGTATTGGTGCTGTGGGCTTTGCAATACCGCAGTCTGTTATCCCTGGTTTTCATAACTTTCTACTTGACCTGTCTCCAGAACAAGCGCTAAAATTTCCCCTGCTGACAGAATTCTGGGAAAGTTCATTCAGCTGTAGTCTAAAACGGCAGACAGGTTCTTCTACTGGTATGCCAGCATGTGATGGCACAGAGGACCTGCGCGCATTACAGAACCCGTACACAGACACGTCCCAGTTGCGGATCACTAACATGGTGTACAAAGCCACATATGCTATAGCTCATGCCCTCCATGGCATTGTCTGTAACGAAAAGCATTGTGACAACAACATCAGAGTTGAACCGTGGCAGGTACACTTTCTCATCGTGGAACAGCTGAACTAATTATTTTATTTTTATTTCCCCCCCATGCATTTACAAAAGAGATCTGAAAATTCTTAATATAGTATCTATTTATTTTAGGCCTACAATAAAGCATACAACCACACCCAGTATTTCAGTCCTGATTATTTAGCAAATTACACCAGTCTGTATTTTTCATGCCTATCATGCAGGTTTTTGATCAGCTGAAGCGAGTGAACTTTACCAAAAATAATTATCCCGTTTCATTTGACACCAATGGAGACCCTGTGGCCACATATGAACTTGTGAATTGGCAGCTTCAGGGAGACAGTTCAGTTGATTTTGTGACAGTGGGTCAGTATGATGCATCCAAGCCTAAAGGCCAAGAATTCAGTCTGAGCAGAGATATCATTTGGTATGATATCAGTGAAAAGGTATAAAAGGTTTTGTTTTGTTTTGTTCTGTGTGATTGTTCTGGGTGTTGTTCTATAATTATTAGATTTTTTGTGTGTGCTATCTTGGTTCATTTCTGACTCTGATACTGTGTCTGTCTGTTACCTGCAGGTGCCTGTGTCTGTGTGCAGTGAGAGCTGTCCTCCAGGTATGAGGAAGGCTGTGAAAAAAGGAAGACCTGTCTGCTGTTATGACTGCATTCACTGTGCAGATGGAGAGATCAGCAATGAGACAGGTACTTTGTCTGGACATTCTTGTGAATAAAGTATATATATATATATATTTGTTGATCAATTATATTTGACTATCTAAGATAAATGTTTTAATAATTTACCATGAAAAGTTCTTAGAAGTATTTGGTCACACTTTATTTATTACAGTCTCTTTGTTACAATGTCTTTATACAATTTAATACTGATTAAGATTAATTAACAGCATTATTTAATAGAGAGTTCAACATGTAAAATATGAGGGTCTGCAGGTGTCCTTTCTATATTTGTCTGTCTGTCTTTCTTTCTTTCTTTCTTTCTTTCTTTCTTTTCTGTTTGTTGGACCACATGACTTTGAGTTGGTGGACACATTTTATTATTATTATTTTTTTTTTTTTTTCAAATAAGATTTGAAGCAGTTTAAAAAAAAAAAAAAAAAAAAAAAAAATTATATATATATATATATTAATAAACTAGTATGTTTACACTTAGTTTATATTTATTTATTTATTTATTCTGATACCAGGGAAATTGTCAGCCTGATTGTTTTTTTGTTTTTAGTTTTTTTCTTCTTCTTTTGTAAATTCATGCCCCCATATCAAAATTTATTTTATAAGGTTTTCTTAGGAGCACTTACAATGCTTAGCAGCATTTTTGCATTAAAAAAAAAAAACGTGTAGAAATGAATGCCAATTTTGTACACTGATTTAAGCCCTCTGAATGAATGGACTGTTTAAATGGGTGGTTTTCAGATAAGACTTCTAAACATAATAAGCAGCCCATTTCATTAAATTAGTGATATTTGGTAAACAGTGTTATTTTTAGTCCAGTGATTCTCCAATAGTGATTATTTTGTCTGTTTCTATAACGCTTCCGTAGGCGGGCTAAAGATACAATAATTAAGACATAGGCATTGATCTATGTCTATGCGCAGTCACTCTTGTGTTATTATATTAATCTTTATTATGTAATAAAAACATGCATGTAGAAAACGTGATTTTGCCAGCATGGTTTCAATAAAAGCTGTTTTTGGTAGTTTTGAGCTCTGAAACTTGCATTATATTTGTATAGTATGATAACCTCTTAAATTAGATTTCTCAATTAATGAACCTTTTAATAATTTTTTATAATTTTAAAAACATACACAAGTGGTTAAATCAAGTCATTGTATGTATGAATTGCATTTCATAAATATTGCATAATAATCTACATAATGGCATTGACCCTATTTCTGGGTTTGTCTTTTTAAAACAAAGTACTCTGATAACCTGTATGATGACCTGTTTTATTCCTGTTGTTGCTTTCTTCGTTTCTCAGATTCTTTAGATTGTCACAGATGCCTGCCTGAGTATTGGCCCAATAATGAAAAAGACAAGTGTCTTCCTAAACCAGTGGAGTTTCTCTCCTGGGATGAGATCCTTGCGATTATACTGGCTGCTTTCTCTGTTGCTGGCTCTTTAGTAGCTTTGAGCATAACTTTAGTGTTTTACAAAAACAGGGCCTCTCCAATAGTAAAAGCCAACAACTCAGAGCTGAGCTTCCTGTTGCTCTTCTCATTGTCTCTGTGTTTCCTCTGTTCACTCACTTTCATTGGTCGGCCCACTGAGTGGTCCTGTATGTTGCGTCACACAGCATTTGGGATCACATTTGTCCTCTGTATCTCCTGTGTTCTAGGGAAAACAATAGTGGTGTTAATGGCCTTCAAAGCTACACTTCCAGGAAGTAATGTTAGGAAATGGTTTGGTCCTCCTCAACAGAGACTCAGTGTTTTTGGTTTCACTCTAATACAGATACTTATATGTATGCTTTGGTTAACAATATCCCCACCATTTCCTTACAACAATATGCAACACTACAAAGAAAAGATTATTATAGAATGCAGTTTAGGTTCATCTTTTGGTTTCTGGTCTGTACTGGGTTATATTGGCCTCCTAGCACTTATTTGCTTTGTTTTAGCTTTTCTAGCCCGCAACCTGCCTGATAATTTCAATGAGGCTAAATTCATCACATTCAGCATGCTCATATTCTGTGCTGTATGGATCACATTTGTTCCAGCGTATGTCAGCTCTCCAGGGAAATTTACTGTAGCCGTCGAGATATTTGCCATTTTAGCTTCAAGCTTTGGTCTGATTCTCTGTATTTTTGCTCCTAAGTGTTTTATTATTGTCTTTAGGCCAGGCCAGAATACCAAAAAACACTTAATGGGTAAAATACCAACAAAATCCCTCTAAAACACACACATCTCTCATTAGATATCACATGATTTTACTGTGTCAAGTAGCACACCACTGAAATTCAAGCTTTACATGTTTGTGCTATATGCACAAACAAGTACAAATATTGTGCAAATTTTGATATGTTTACTGTTTAAAAATGTGTTCATTGAGAGTCTTTTATAGTTACACTTATTCACCCAATAGAAGATGTATAATCAAGTGTTTATTCAGCATATTTCTATGTTCAAGACTATAAAAATAAGAACAGTTTTATCTAACATGGCTTTGTAATATATATATGGGTGATTCTTAGACTATGGGCACTTTTATGTTCTTTGGTCATATTTTTAAAAATACATATAATTTTTGACAAATTCCTCTTTCTTTGTCAAACTAACAATAAAACCACATTAAAAACTTTTTACTACCTTTCTATTATGATTTTTTTTCATACTTTTCAACCTCCTTATAGGTGTCAAAATCACTGTTTTCTCCTTGTCGCACACCCAGACTTTTATACTTCAACAATGAAAATACAGTTTAAAAATATGACTTATCTGGTAACTATTAATGTACCTGAATTAAGCACTAGTAAAAGAATTAAAATACATCATAGTATTTAATGTGAGACCACTATCAATATTACTTTTTATACAAAATATAGCTGTCGCACAGTATTGGTGTCATTTCCACCACAACACTGTAACGTCCCTTTAAAAAGTTTGTGTGAAAGATTGTTTAAGTGGTTTCTATATAAATGTTTAGTGACATCAGAGCACATGTTGGATATGGAGGGAATTTAAATTTCCATCAACAACAAACGAAGATAAATCAAGGTAAATATTGCTTGATCAGTAAATATACTTATTCTACGTCATTTCCAAACATGCTGTACCTTCAAGGGTGTTTTTAAAAAGCAAAAAATTTTAAGTAAAATAAGAGTATTTTGCAGACATGAAATGCTAAGTATTAATTCAAAGCTAATCAGTGAAGCTATCTTCCATTTTTTCACAAAAAACTACAGAAATGTCATTTCCATCACAGTCATTTCCACCACACTGCCCGCTGTGGTGGAAATGACAGCATGTGGTGGAAATGACATTTGTGGTTACAAAGTACAATTGATATGGATTGCAAGAGTAGATTTGTGTAATACTTTTTATATTATAATATATTACAATACTTTTTATATTTATATTTATATTATGATATTATTTTTAATGTTTCAATCCAGAAACAGTCATGTTCCAGCATTGGGACGAAGCTTCCCCCTCAACCAGTACATTGCATCCTGACACACCTCAAATAGGTCTGCGGTACATTGTGGACTTGAACGAGGGACTCATTGGTCAGTGGTGTGCTGTGAAGTATGATGGAGAGATTTATCCTGGCATCATAGAGGATACTGATGTCTACAGTGGCGCTCTGGTTAAAACCATGAGCCGTGTTGGACTCAATCGTTTTTTGTTTTTTTTGGCCTCTAAGGGATGACATAATCTGGTACCAAACCAAGAATATCATAGGCCTTATCCCTGAACCTGTACCAGTGACCAAACGTCACAAGGAAATGATTGTGTCTGTTTGGAAAGAAATCTGTGAAACACTTAATTAGATTTGGCCTTGAATCACATCACATACACACACACGCAAACGCGCTCTCTCTCACACACATGCAAACATACATGCATGCACTCACACATTCAAGGTGCTCAAAATTTTCCACTTCTCTGTTTAAATTATACAGTTTCAGGTGTTCTTTACAGTTACTCTTTACAGAAGATGAGTGTTCATTTAAGAGACTAATGAGAACATTTCAATATCAAACTCGTCCCACTTTATATTGTGTCCCTAATACCTGTGTACTTACATAGTAACTAGATGTGTAAGTAGTATGTAACCACAGTGGTACATAGTATCTCCAGCTTTAATGTTTGTGTAACTACACATATATAACAACCCACTGAATGGTATGTGTAAGTACAAATGTGTAACAGGACATTGGTAACAACACTTTTTGGTAATGAAAGTACAAATGTATAACAGGACTAACAGCACTTTTTGGTAAAAAAAGTGTTACACTTTATATTACGTAGAAAATTCCTATGGATTTACCATATAATTACTTTGATGTTACACAGCAGAGGCCAGTAAGTTAGGCTTTACATATAAATTGTGGTTGGTGTTCAGTTCCTGAGGAGTTACCATGTAAGTACACTGGTATTACAGTGGTGCACCAACTCCAGATCCAACTCCTCACACTTTACATATCCCTAAACCTACCCGTCTCCACCTCCTGGATCAAATTGTTATACATACTGTTGTTACAAAATTTTGTTATATAATTCCTGTTACACGAGTACTAAGTGAAGTGAAAAAAGTGTTGTTACCAATGTCCTGTTACACATTTGTACTTACACATACCATTTTGAGGGTTGTTACATGTGTGTAGTTACAGAAATATTACAGCTGTAGATACTATGTACCAATGTGTACACTGTGGTTACATACTACGTACTCATTTAGTTACTATGTAAGTACACGGGTATTAGGGACACAATATAAAATGGGACCATTTTTGCCTTGCCATCAGTTGTGTCAGTTATTTACAGTATGCACCGTTCATCTGTAAGGCAAATCAGTTTTATACATCAAACTCAGCACTACACTAAAAACAGGTGTGGTTATGTTTAATGACTTTGTGAATTGAGTTTAATGAGTGTGATGAGTTTAAGACTTTTTCTAATAAATATCTCTACTGTTTCTCTACATTCACGTTAATTCATTGTCATTTCCACCACCACCCTGTCATTTCCATCACCACACACAATTTTTTAAAATATTTAAAAAGTTCTCATCACACATTAAAAATGTATCCGCAATCTATGAGATCATGCTCTACTTAATATAAAAATTCAAGTTATTTATTTTCTAATAAGCTCTTACCCAAACCAATATTAAATTTCAGAGTGTGACAGGTGTACAGTTCAGCATTTGGTCCTTAGGGCAGTTAATTTATCTCATTGACAAATGTATAATTATTGTACATTGTGGAAAAACTGGTAAAACTAGTAACAAAAATGATCTTAGACAATTCTTGAGTGGCATAAGTAATTCTATTTTTAAATAACAGCTGTATATTGAGATGTGGTGGAAATGACTTTTGTGCATTGCTGGTCGGAAAAAATTTAAAATTTAAAACTAGACAAATTATTTAAACTTATGAGACTGTGTAGCCTGACTTTTGAACAAGTTTTTTTTTATTCAACTTCACAAGGCTAAAAGTGCCCCTAGTTGAAGAAACGCCCATATATATATATATATATATATATATATAAATAAAATAAAAACTTGTAATGTTATACTAATGTTGTACTAATCTTGTAATGTTATACTAATTCACTTTAATAATGTATTAAAATAACATAAAATATCAGATAATAAATTCATTCAGAAATGAATCACACTGTCACAGTCATGGACTTCTGTGTTTCCGTTTTGTTTTTGTTTTTTTTTCTCCTGCCTGAGTTTCTTTGACCTAGTTTTCCCTCTTGTCTGATTAGTTATCCATCTCGCCTGTTTATGTTAATTATCTCGTTAGTCCCCAGTCTTATTTTAACCGTGTATTTCTCCCCAGGGTTTGTCCGATCTCATCAGTGTATGTTTGTGTTTGTTGGTCTGCCATTCTGTGGATTTAAAGACTCTTTGAACTATCATCTTCTTCATCGTGCATGTGGTTTACAACCTAGTTGTGACAGAAGATTGGACCGTTAAACAGACTATGGGTATTGCATCCATTAACGTTGCCCCAAGTAGTGATGCAAAGTCCGATTAATTTCCGCAAATCAGTTCTTTTCGGACAGTTTGGCTCATTGAACCAGTTCAAAAAGCCGATTCATCGGTTCCTGAAGCCGTCAAACAATGATGTCACTACGCTTCTCTTTTCTAACAAGTCAGTGTCATATCGTATCAATAAAACACTTATTGAAACATTCAAATAAAAAGTTATTGTGTGAACGCATATATTGCTGATTATTGCCTTTCATTCACTTAAAGGTGCAATAGGAGAGGAGATCTCGGAAAATGCTAACTTTAGCCTGATAGCACTGAAAGCCAACGTCCCACCCTCCCTGCAATCGCCGTCCAAAGCCACGCCCCCTGAACGCACATACGCTCAAAGAGCAGAATACCAGAGACTACATTAAATTACTACAATAGGCTACATCAACGGTTTCCAATTACAGTCCTAGCGCCCTCCCTGCTCTGCACATTTCATATGTATATCTTATCACATCCGACGGTTGTTCTGTAACAAGTGCCCTGCGAAGTGGACATCACCAGATATTCTGCCATGATTCCAGTTCAAAGCGTATGTTCCATACAAAGGGCATTAAAGTGTGCGAGACTTGAATTTAAATTGTATTTATTTACAGAGGTATATTATGTCACACTTCACACTTCTCTAGTAAGTTTCATCTGTGTGTGAAGACGCTGCGCAGTGCAAATCCATGAGTGAATGTTCCGAAGTGAAATAAACTTCAACGGATTTTCCCTGCTCAGGGAGTAGGGAGCAATGAACACTATGTAGGGAGCATGTCAATCGGAACACAGTTCATGCGCATAGCTCTCTTCTTACGAGCTGGTTATCTGAATCAGGTGTGTTAACTAAGTGAGACATGCAAAATATGCAGAGCGGGGGGCACGACGACTGGAATTGGGAACCACTGGGCTACATCATGTGTCATTCACCCGTGAGAAACCTTTACAGCACAGTTAGTAAAAGTACTACAATACCAGGAAGGAAGATTGGGTTGTTGATGTTTGCCTGCCATTCTTGCTCTGTCTGCAATAGCGTGCGTGAACGCGCTGATGACGTATCGTGTCTGCGCGAACAGGGTGCGCAGAGGTATGCAAATACATACGTTGACAGGCAGGTAGGAAAGCCAATTAAAACACTCGGACCGAGCGTTTTGATTGGATGAACATTTCTTGGTCCTACACCTTCCACAGAATATACAGGTGCATCTCAATAAATTAGAATGTCGTGGAAAAGTTCATTTATTTCAGTAGTTCAACTCAAACTGTGAAACTCGTGTAATGAATAAATTCATTGCACACAGACTGAAGTAGTTTAGGTCTTTGGTTCTTTTAATTGTGATGATTTAGGCTCACATTTAACAAAAACCCACCAATTCACTATCTCAACAAATTAGAATACTTTATAAGAGCAATAAAACAAAACTTTTTAGTGAATTGTTGGCCTTCTGGAAAGTATGTTCATTTACTGTATATGTACTCAATACTTGGTAGGGGCTCCTTTTGCTTTAATTACTGCCTCAATTCGGCGTGGCATGGAGGTGATCAGTTTGTGGCACTGCTGAGGTGGTATGGAAGCCCAGGTTGCTTTGATAGCGGCCTTCAGGTCATCTGCATGGTTGGGTCTGGTGTCTCTCATCTTCCTCTTGACAATACCCCATAGATTCTCTATGGGGTTTAGGTCAGGCGAGTTTGCTGGCCAATCAAGCACAGTAACACCATGGTCATTGAACCAGCTTTTGGTACCTTTGGCAGTGTGGGCAGGTGCCAAGTCCTGCTGGAAAATGAAATCAGCATCTCCATAAAGCTTGTCAGCAGAAGGAAGCATGAAGTGCTCTAAAATTTCCTGGTAGATGGCTGCGTTGACTGTGGACTTCAGAAAACACAGTGGACCAACACCAGCAGATGACATAGCAGCCCAAATCATCACTGACTGTGGAAACTTCACACTGGACTTCAAGCAACATGGATTATGTGCCTCTCCACTCTTCCTCCAGACTCTGGGACCTTGATTTCTAAATGAAATGCAAAATTTACTTTCATCTGAAAAGAGGACTTTGGACCACTGAGCAACAGTCCAGTTCTTTTTCTCCACAGCCCAGGTAAGACTCTTCTGACGTTGTCTCTGGTTCAGAAGTGGCTTGGTAGCCCTTTTCCTGAAGACGTCTGAGCGTGGTGACTCTTGATGCACTGACGCCAGCTTCAGTCCACTCCTTGTGAAGCTCTCCCAAGTGTTTGAATCAGCTTTGCTTGACTGTATTCTCAAGCTTGCGGTCATCCCTGTTGCTTGTGCACCTTTTCCTACCCAAATTCTTCCTTCCAGTCAACTTTGCATTTAATATGCTTTGATACAGCACTCTGTAAACAGCCACACCTTTCAGTAATGACCTTCTGTGACTTACCCTCTTTGTGGAGGGTGTCAATGTTCGTCTTCTGGACCATTGCCAAGTCAGCAGTCTTCCCCATTATTGTGGTTTCAAAGAACAAGAGATACCCAGAATTTATACTGTATGGATGGTCATTTATTGAAACTCAAATGTAAATATTCTAATATTTTGAGATACTGATTTTTGACTTTCATGAGCTGTAAGCTCTAATCATCAAAATTAAAACAAAAAAAAACTTTTGAAATGTTTTACTTTACATGTAATGAATCTAAAATATATGAAAGTTTCACTTTTTGAAATAAGTTACAAGAAAAAATGAAACTTTTCACGACATTCTAATTTATTGAGATGCACCTGTATATATATACAGATAAATACATTTAGACCACTTAACTTAATGATTGCTATCAGGATGTGAAGAGACTTTCAACCAGAATAACAAAAAATGTTTCTGAAGAAAATCACCTATGGCACCTTTAAGTTAATGTGTTTGTGGTCACAGTTTCATTCGCAGATCCTTTATGTCAGATACCACCAATATTGCCTAGCCTACAACTTGTATAAGATTCCTAAACATTCCGCATCTACAGCATACATTACAGACATTGATGCACAAACGCGGATATGTCCTATATGTCTAAAGTATAAAGAAGGAATAAACCAGTCTTATAAACTCGTTGATGTTGCTTAAACAACTTAAAAATAATCTGCAAGCACAATAAACTGTAGTGAATTTATTTATTTTGTATTTTTTTTCGTCCCTCCGGCTCCACCTTTGTCAGTTGTCGACCATCCGCCACCTCGGGACTCCACTCCTCCGGCTGCACCTCTGTCCTCCAGCTCTGTCAGGCTCCTCCTTCCCTCCAGCTCCACCTTGGTCCTCTGTCGCTCTGGCTCCACCGCGGCCTTCTTGATCCCCGCCTCATCACCGGAGCCATCTGCTCCACATTGGCTCTCCGTCTCTGCCTTGGGCTCCACCACCACCTACTCCGCTGCTGATGGTCAGCCCCCTGGAGTTATCAGCCTTTCCTCCACCATGGCTCCTCCGTGGGTCACCTTCATGGCTCATCCCTTTTTGCCATCCCTCCGCCGTCTCCTGATTCTTTCTTCTCTACGGCGCTAGGTCGCGCCTTCCGGGAGGGGGGCGATCTGTCACAGTCATAGACTTTTGTGTTTCCTTTTTGTTTTTTCCTAGTTTTTCCTCGTGTTTGGTTAATTATCCCTCTCACCTGTTTATGTTACGTTTCCACCGCAGGAACTTTCCCCAGGAACTAGGGACTTTGGGCCATTACTCGGTGTGTTTCCACCGCAAGAACCAGGATCTAAATAAATTTCCGGGTAAAAAGGTAGTACTTGTGTACTATTGTGTCATGAAAAGTAGTTTTAAAAGTATTTCAGGCAAAAGTATAGTTGTTTGAAACTCAAATCTGCAGTTTATTTGTAAAGACAGCGCCTGTTTGAAAATGTGCTTCGCCAATTTTTTGAGACGTGCGCTCCACGTGATCAGCGGGCGCTCAGTGCTCATGTATCATGTAGTCCTTCTGACATTTGCCGCTGGCTCTGATGTCTCTGTCGTGGTTAAACATATAGTGTAATTCGTTTGGGGTAAATCTAACAGGTAATCTTTGGTCTTTATTCTATTATTCTATTAATCTATTAATATGTTAAAATGAAAATTAAAAAAGAGGCAATACTGGTTGATGTAATATTTAGTTTCATTGTAATGTATGTAGATTCCCTGAACTACATTTCTGCGGCTATAAATATATTTAAATGAAACCGAAAAGAGGCAGTTGTGTTTGATATCATATTTCATCTTATTGTAAATACAGTGAAGAAAATTGCAGTAGCCAAGGCGAGCTGACTGACATTATCAAGAACACTGCTGTTTGCAGAATTACCGGACTTGCGTCGTCCCGTCACCGGGAGTTCACACTCCCAAGCCGAACTTGCGAAGTCCGAACTACCGAGGATGCAAGTCCAAAATTTGTGTACTTTGTATTGAGAAACGTGCGCAGACCTACGTCACCAGGCAATTTGCCTTATCTTCTCGGTACTTTAGACCGCGATGGAAACGCAGACAGCAACAGGTCTGGGGGAAAAAAGTTCCTGGGACAAATTGTTCCAGGTCATTTCGGTGGAAAAGCGGCTCTAGTGGGCCCTCTATGGGAGATTTCAGTGAGGAGGGACCTTCTCTCACAAGTCGGGGGCATGATACACTACCCCTGGGCAAAGATGTGAAAGCAATGGGTCTGGCCCCTGAAGGGATCAGCTCCTAAACTCTGGTCTCTTGGCTGAGGTTGTAGAGACCATTTTAAACTCTCTTTAAGCTCCCACCATGAGGGAATCAAATGAAGGATTTTCAACTCCTGGTGCAGAGAACTTTAGCTGGCAGTTAACTTCACAGTGGCTTCAGAGCTAGAGTTCCTCCTGGAGTTCCTCTGGCTTCACACCAGGGCAGGCACTAATCAAGTGGATATTTTCGTTCCCCAAAGTGTTGTCATTGATGCTTCCCTTTGCCACCTCTCCTGAGGGCCTGAGAAAGACTCGCTTCATCGTATCAGAAGCTAACAATGTTTGGTGATGACTTACATTTGTAGCATCTGCGTATGCCCCCACATTACGTCACGGCCAACACCAATCAAGATTGACTAGTTTCACACATGCTTTACACGCTGCCACACATCGGTGGCTTTTGTTAAAACCACTAAATCATAATGGAATATGTCCCAAAACACACTACAGAAAACCATTATTTAATGGTTTCAATGGTTAAAAGTTGATGGTTTGTAATGTTTGTAATGGAATTTGTAGTGGAAACCATTATAATTTATGTGATGGTTTCTATTTTTTTATTTTATTATTATTATTTTTTTCTATTTTAGCAGGATCACCATGGGTTTTGTAATGTTATTTGCCATAAATGTGATACATTGATTGTTGTAATATTGTGAGATAGTAGCGGCTGTTTGTAGTTGTGGTGGGCCTATTTGGAAGATAGGCCCACCAGATAAGGGGCGTTGTTTTTTTTGTTTGTTTTTTTTTTTGTTTGTTTTTTTACGTCCAGTCTGTCCCTGCAGAATACTATAACAAAATGTTCAAATGTGAATATAAGTCCATTTAAGGTCAAATAATTGGGTGCCTTGTATTAAACTGAAACAAAAGCACTTTAAATTAGGTGATTAGCTGTAAAGTTTATTGTCAAGTGAATTAAGAGGACAGTAAGCAAAGCAAGGAATACAAAAAATCAAAACAAAGACAGATAAGATCATAACGATCCAAAAGAGATTAATGAATGTTTCTAAAAATTTCACTCCGATATTTATGCCACAAATGTAATTATAGCCAATTAGATTATTATTTTTATTATTTATTTTTTGATAGTCTTAACCTTGTCCAACTAAGAAAAACTTCAAAGGAGGGGTTGGATGATTCATTTGCAGATTTCCCAACTAGCAAAACACCAGGTCCTGATGGCTTTATTGGAGTTTTGACTGATGTTATGAAGTGAGTTCTGTCACGACCACTATCGTCAAAATGATAGATACGTAGCATAAAGTTTGGTTTGGCGGTATGGTTCTTTTCTGGGCAAAAACTCCCTGCCCATCCATGCAGTCTGTCATGAATGAGCAGGAAGAGCAGCAATAATAATAACCCCCCGAGGGTTAACAGAACAGAACAAAGCAGATATCATTAATGTACTTAATGTTATTTAAGTGTATAATTATTCAAGAAAAGAGTCTGATTCAGCAAGGAATATCAGAAAGCCAAGTCCTGACTGTGCGAAAGGAGAAGTTGGGGATGGAGGAGGGTGATTTGCTCCTGAGCAAGCGGAAAAAGCTGCTGATTAATACTGAATAGAGCTTATATAGGAATGCCGCGATAGGTGTCATATTCCTATAGGTAGATGTGATCAGCTGAGAATCAGCTGATGCAAGCTTGACTCACGTGACCTGCCAGAACTAATGCTAACGCTCAATTTCTGTCAGGACCACTATCGTCAAAATTATACATACTTAGCATAAAGTTTGGTTTGGCGGTATGGTTCTGTTCTGGGCAAAAACTCCCTGCCCATCCATGCAGCCTGTCATGAATGAGCAGGGAGAGCAGCAATAATAATAATCCCCCCAACACAAACGATAGGCCAGAACCGCCCAAACCACAACTGATGGCATCCTGAAAGAAGCATATCCTTCTGAAATAGCAGAGACTGGGGCAGCAGCCCCTTACAGGAGAAGACAGCGAAGGGGTGCTCTTCTTATAAGCAGCTAAGAAGAGCAGCAAGCCCCTTATCGGAGGAGAGTAGCAGCAAAGGGGTGCTCTTCTTTATAAGCAGCTAAGAAGAGCAGCAAGCCCCTTATCGGAGGAGAGTAGCAGCAAAGGGGTGCTCTTCTTTATAAGCAGCTAAGAAGAGCAGCAAGCCCCTTTAATGCAATACCTGAAATAGATGCAGAAAACCCACTAAAATTGGCAGGCTAATCTACAGCAAACACAGCGTACTGCAGCCATATGAGCGAGCAATGAACGGTTCAAAGAGATCGCAGGTTCTACCTGGCCTAAGCTTCAGCATCCATTTAAAAACGCTATAAAAACAGCATATAATAACTCAAATCAACTCATCAGTTAACAGGTGTGTCATCTCCCACTGACATTGTGCTCGTTGTGTTACATGTCCTCAATCTGACAACCCACGTGAGCGAAGACAAAATCCTTACCAATACACTCGATAGCTTTGCAACAAGCATGTTGCTTGCTTAATCACAGAACTTGCAGTAGTCAGAGAAACTTAAGGAAATAGCAGTCCCAATAACTAGATGAGCCATAAGCAACAAGCATACAGGTGCATCTCAATGAATTAGAATGTCGTGAAAAAGTTCATTTTTTCTTGTAAGTTATTTCAAAAAGTGAAACTTTCTTATATTTTAGATTCATTGCATGTAAAGTAAAACATTTTAAACGTTTTTTTGTTTTAATTTTGATGATTAGAGCTTATAGCTCATGAAAGTCAAAAATCAGTATCTCAAAATATTAGAATATTTACATTTGAGTTTCAATTGATGACCATCCCTACAGTATAAATTCCGGGTATCTCTTGTTCTTTGAAACCACAATAATGGAGAAGACTGCTGAGTTGGCAATGATCCAGAAGATGAACATTCATGCCCTCCACAAAGAGGGTAAGTCACAGAGGGTCATTACTGAAAGGTGTGGCTGTTTACAGAGTGCTGTATCAAAGCATATTAAATGCAAAGTTGACTGGAAGGAAGAATTTGGGTAGGAAAAGGTGCACAAGCAACAGGGATGACTGCAAGCTTGAGAATACTGTCAAGCAAAGCTGATTCAAACACTTGTGAGAGCTTCACAAGGAGTGGACTGAAGCTGGAGTCAGTGCATCAAGAGTCACCACGCTCAGACATCTTCAGGAAAAGGGCTACCAAGCCACTTCTGAACCAGAGACAACATCAGAAGCGTCTTACCTGGGCTGTGGAGAAAAAATTTCATCTCTTTTCAGATGAAAGTAAATTTTGCATTCCATTTGGAAATCAAGGTCCCAGAGTCTGGAGGAAGAGTGGAGAGGCACAGAATTCAAGTTGCATGAAGTCCACAGTCAGTGATGATTTGGGCTGCCATGTCATCTGCTGGTGTTGGTCCACTGTGTTTTCTGAGTCCACAGTCAACGCAGCCATCTACCAGGAAATTTTAGAGCACTTCCATGCTTCCTTCTGCTGACAAGCTTCATGGAGATGCTGATTTCATTTTCCAGCAGGACTTGGCACCTGCCCACACTGCCAAAGGTACCAAAAGCTGGTTCAATGACCATGGTGTTACTGTGCTTGATTGGCCAGCAAACTCGCCTGACCTGAACCCCATAGAGAATCTATCGGGTATTGTCAAGAGGAAGATGAGAGACACCAGACCCAACAATGCAGATGAGCTGAAGGCCACTGTCAAAGAAACCTGGGCTTCCATACCACCTCAGCAGTGCCACAAACTGATCACCTCCATGCCACGCTGAATTGAGGTAGTAATTAAAGCAAAAGGAGCCCCTACCAAGTATTGAGTTCATATACAGTAAATTAACATACTTTCCAGAAGGCCAACAATTCACTAAAAATGTTTTTTTTTATTGGTCTTATGAAGTATTCTAATTTGTTGAGATAGTGAATTGGTGGGTTTGTGTTAAATGTGAGCCTAAATCATCACAATTAAAAGAACCAAAGACTTAAACTACTTCAGTCTGTGTGCATTGAATTTATTTAATACACGAATTCCACAATTTGAGTTGAATTACTGAAATAAATTAACTTTTCCACGACATTCTAATTTATTGAGATGCACCTGTATTTCGAGACAATCTGATGGCCTAAACAACAGTGAAACATTAGCTTCTTGCTGTTGCAAATTTAACCAAGCACCAGCACAACCAATAGTTTACGCAACAAGCAGGTCTAGCAACAAACATAATACTGAGCACTAGATAAGCCCTAAAAGCAAGCAAAATCCCAATACCCTAACAGCTTTAAAGCAAAGACCTTCTGAAATAACATAGACTGGGGCAGCATGCCCTTTAAGAAGAGAAGCAGCGAAGGGGTGCTCTTCTTTAATAAGCAGATGAGAAGAGCAGCATGCCCCTTTAATGCAGTACAGCATATGGTAAATTCCCGAAGTTTAGGCAACACCATGTTGCCCTTATCCAGATAATCGTTAGCATTAATAACCTTGGTAGCAAAATCTACATACTGCCCGTTAGTATCAAGCATGTTACAGGTACACTAATTAAAGCAACAGCATATCACCAATTTAAAACACAGCGTTTGGAAATAATAGTAGGATAAGTTTAATGAAACAGAATTCCCAATACTAGATGAGCCTTAAGCAGCAAGCCTGTTTCATATCAGACAGCCTTAAACAACAGATTAAAAATAAGCCTCTCTGTGGTAAGTTTAACCGGGTAATGTTACCAGCGTGTCAAAATACAACCAATGAACCTAAAGCAACAGCATGCCTAGCAACAAACATGTTACTGAACAACTGCCTTAAACAACGAGCAATATTTGACGATAGCATAATTGCCAACATAGCATAAGAGCAATGAGAATGAAATAGAACTTAGCTTAGCTTCATGAAGACATTCAGAGATAATAAAGGGTTAAATGTTCAGTTGTTATGTGGATGCTTTAACCCTCTTTGATATCTTTGCTTCTTCCAGCGGGGAAACAGATCTCGTGTGAAGTGTTGTTGATGCAATCACATTAGCACAACTTCAGCGATGAATTGCAGGCATTGCAGGCAAAGAGTCTATGTCAGTGATATATCGTTGTGAGAAGCAGTGCTTGCTCAGGTCACTTCCAAGTCTATCAGCTTATATCAATCAATGCGGCGAATTCGTGTTCAAGTTCACAAACTTGTTGAATCTGGTGAGAACTCCTGGGAAACGAACCCCTGAAAATTCCTGATTGAACGCTTTCCCATAGAGATGGAATTCGCTGTCTGATTTGCTCCTGAGCAAGCGGAAAAAGCTGCTGATTAATACTGAATAGAGCTGATATAGGAATGCCGCGATAGGTGTCATATTCCTATAGGTAGATGTGATCAGCTGAGAATCAGCTGATGCAAGCTTGACTCACGTGACCTACCAGAACTAACGCTAACGCTCAATTAAAAATTTAATTTCATGTTCTGTTGTTGGACAGTAGATTTACAAATGCCACTCATTACAAATTGCATTTTCAAATGCATAAGACTCAAACATACTTTCAGAGATTACATTTATATTTATTTTCATTCATTTAGCAGACACTTTTATCCAAAGCGACTTATAATGAGAAATAGCATAGGAGCAGCATTTATGGAGAACCATGTGGTGCATGTATATATTTAATTAAAAATCACAGACTTTTGCGGGGATCACGTGACCCTTCGACGGCGATGCAGACTTACTCTTTCGCTCTGCTCACTTTGCCACATATTTTATGATCCTGTCAGTAAAACTTAAACCACTCTGCATTGGACCCATCATGAGTGCTAAGGCTAAGGCTAAGGCAGACAGGTGCAGGAGAAACAACGTACGACTGGTGGGGCTGCCAGAGGCGACTGAGGGATCCGACGCGGCTGGTTTCCTCAGAGTTAATCTTTCCAAGTGGATTCCTTCCTTGAGGGGCCGTGACATTGAGATTGATCGGGCGCATCGCGTGTATGACGGAGGGAGGGGCTCCGATTGGCCGCGCACTCTCATCTTCCGTGTACTGAGATGGCATGACAGATCAGATATCCTTGAAGGGTGCTCGGCAGGCTTATCCGGTGAAATACGCGCAGAGCAACGTCACACTGCTATTTTTTCCCGACTTTAGTCCGGCTACAGCGATCAGGAGAAAGGAATTTGGTCCGGTTTTGAAGAAGATGACAGCGCTTGGTCTCCAGCCCTTCCTCATTTATCCGGCGGTAATTAAACTACGGCACAAAGGGGAACAGAGAAGCTTCGATTCCCCTCAGAAAGCAGAGGATTTTATCAGCTCCCTGTCTCAGCAGAAGTCGTATGCTGCAGCTCTGCGGGGGGACGACGGGGGAGCAGCGGCCGCTGTTTCTCCAGCCCGGCGGGAGGAGCTTGACGGCCGGGATGGACATGGTCCTAGCTGCCCGAGAGGGGATGATGCCAGGATGGACATGGACGCTTGCTAAATCTATTCTCTTCTCTCCTCTCTCCTACTGGGATATTTTCCTTATATATCCGGTACAACGATCTCTTTGCTGGTAAGACTGACACTCCTTTTTTCTTTTTTGGAGGGGACTAATGGAGAGTAGGTTTAATTAATAAAAAAAAATGTTTTTTTGGCTGTGTGAGCCTTTCGGGAGACATGTCTTGCATTGGAGTGGATCGGTCACGAACTATCACTGTTTTTTGTTGCTCAGTCAGACCTATGTTCTCGGTAATGTGCGGTCTGAGTTGTTCCTTGTTTATGGTTGTCGGTTGTTCATATTTTTATGTTGTTTTTGTTTTTTACAGCAGACATTTATACTTTTATTTATTTTACCTTATTTCTAAAGGGATTTTTCATCTAGGAGGTTTGGTATCTAAAATGCACATCAGCATTTACGTGTTATTTACAGAATGGAAGTGCTTCTGCTTTTTTTCATTTATTGAGTACAATCTTGGGATTATGAATATTCAGTGCATACTCTAAATATTTTATCACTGAATGTGAATGGTTTAAATTCTGCTGTTAAACGAACCCGTGTGTTAGAATATTTACACCGTAAATCTATTTCCTGTGCCCTAATACAAGAGACACATTTAAAACAATCGTGACACGTTTCCAAAATAAGTATTATAAATTAGCAGCTTTTTCCAGCGCTCAAAATAAAACTAAGGGGGTGCTTATCCTTGTTAACCGGAAGTTAAATTTAACAATTGAACACCTTGGTAGTGATGAGAAGGGTAGATTTGTTTTTATCAGATGCAAAATATATAATAATAGGTTAGCATTGGTCTCTATTTATGGTCCGAATGAGACAGACAGTGCATTCCTTACACAGATTTCCAAAACTCTACTTGAGGAGATTGATTGCCCTCTAGTGGTGGGTGGTGATTTTAATGCTGTCGTAAATTCTGCTTTAGATAAATCTCAATCTGATACAACAGCCAATCCATCCTCTAAATTATTGAATAAATTTATCACTGAGCTCAACTTAATCGATCTATGTAGAATTCAGAATACTAAAGCTAAGGACTTCACTTTTTTTCTAATAGACACAAGACTTTCTCTAGGATAGACTACATATTTCTCAGCCCATCTTTAATTTCGTCTAATTCCTCCATCTCTATATTACCAATCTTATTATCTGATCATTCTGCTGTGTTGTGCAGCGTTCCTCTTTCCGATGTGAAGATCAAGTCCCCTAGATGGCGCTTTAACATATCATTATTAAGTAATCAGACTTTCATTACTTCTCTAAAATAATATATTAAGGAATTTCTTGAAATGAATATGCCCTCTGATGTGGATCCTCAAATACTGTGGGAAACGACTAAGTGTGCTATACGAGGTTTCTGTATATCTTTCTCTTCTACTCTTGCCAAAGCGAAAACTCACAGTTTACACAATTAGAAAATAAAATCCAATCATTACAAAACCTACAAAAACAACATTTTACTGAGCAACAGGCTACACAGCTGTCCTCTTTAAAAGAGGAATCTGATTTACTTTCACACTCAAAGGCGGAATTTATTTTACATAGGACTAGACAAAAATATTATTTTGAATCAGAGAGACCTAGTCATTTATTGGCCCTTAGGTTGAAAGAATGCGAGTCTAAGGCATATATTAGCGCAATAAAATCATCGGATGATCAGGTCACCATGAACCCTGTGGCAATTAATGACATATTTAAAGGTTTTTACACAAATCTGTATAAAGCCGAAACAGAGTTTGATGAACCAATTTGGAAGCAGTATTTAGATAAATTGGAACTGCCTCGGATCTCACAGATGGATAAAGAATCTTTGGAGGCCCCATTAAGTTTGGAGGAACTCCACGTCTCTCTAAAAAGCCTTCAAAAGGGCAAATCACCGGGTCTAGATGGTCTCCCCCCCCTGAATTATATTTAGAAATTTGGGAATTGGTAGGGATACTTATGCTTAACTCATTTACTTTTGCAATTGAACATGGGGTATTTCATAGAGATCAAAAAACATCACTGATTTCATTACTTCTTAAAAAAGGGAAAGATCCATTAGATTGTTCCAGCTACAGACCGATTTCGCTTATCCCATGTGATCTAAAAATCTATGCTAAAGTTTTTGCTTCTCATATGGAGAAGGTAATTCACAGTCTGATCAAGGAGGACCAAACTGGTTTCATCAAGGGGCGCAATGCATTTGACAATATGCGTCGACTCCTTCATATTCTTGACTTTGCGGACTCCCACCCAACCCCTTGTGCGGTCTTTTCACTTGATGCAGAAAAAGCCTTTGACGGGCTAGAGTGGAATTATATGTGGGCAGTTCTGCAATGTTTCGGCTTCGGTGAATACTTCGTTTCTATGATTAAGACATTATACCACTCACCTGCAGCATCAGTCATAACTGGTAATATTATTTCCCCCTCATTCCCTTTACAACGGGGAACGAGGCAAGGGTGTCCGCTTTCCCCCTTATTGTTTTGTCTATCTCTTGAACCCTTAGCACAAGCCATCAGGAAATCTGAATTATCGATTAAGATTCATGACCATAATCATAGTATTTCATTATACACTGATGATATTATTCTATATTTAGACCACTTTGATGTTTCAGTCTCTAGTATAATAAAGGAATTTTATAATTTTAGTAGCCTATCAGGATATAAAATAAATTGGAGCAAATCGGCTTTAATGCCAATTAACAATGTTAAGGTTAATTCTTCTATTCCCTCATTTATCCCTATTAAGGAATCTTTCATCTATTTGGGCATTACCATATATAAAAACATTCATAAGATTGCCAGAGACAATTTTAATAACATTTTAGTTAAGGTCAAAAATGACATTCAAAGATGGAAGAATCTTAAAGTCTCTCTCCAAGGAAGAATCTCCACTGTTAAGATGAATTTGTTACCTCGATTAAATTTTTTTTCTCTATGCTACCACTTTCTCCCCCTCCAGGTTACTTTAAGGAGATCAACTCCATAATTTCTAAGTTTATCTGGAATGATAAATGTCCCAGAATTAAACTTACCACATTACAACATCCTAATAGCGCAGGAGGACTGGCTGTACCAAATTTTGAATTATATTATTGGTCGTTCCAGCTTAAGGCTCTTCATAATTGGGTTGATTCTCATTCTACAGTTTCGTGGAGGGTGATTGAAGCTGACAAGGTTAAACCAAATAGACAAGATATTTTATTTACTGGCACAGGAAAAAAAGGGGATAATTATAAATTTGGTCCGGTTGTGGCTAACTCTATTAAAATCTGGAAAACGGTTGAACGTCAGATAGGTGGACCCTTCAAATTCTGTAACAGTACACCCTTATGGCACAATTTTAATTATGTATGCGGAAATCGTCCATTTGTCCAACCCCCTTGGTCTTCTTTAGGCCTCTGTTCATTTCAGACATTAAGAACCAAATTTTGTCTACCAGCATCCGCGTATTTTGTCTTTCTTCAGCTACGTTCTGCTCTCAAAGCGTATGGCGTTCCTTGGTCTTCTTCCATTTCCTCTCATCCTATGCGGGACTGGATTGCACCATCTGCTGGTCGGCCATCTGTTTCCTTAATATATAATAAAATTATTGATTGTATTACAAAACCTCTTTCTATTAAAACTATTTGGAATAGGGAATTATCTGACCTTAATTTATCTGTCGACTGGGAGAGAGTGTGGTCTAATCTCAGCTTAACATCTAAAAATCTGGCTCATCGTCTTATTCACTTCAAAGTCATTCATAGAGCATACATAACTCCTTACAATTTAAAATGAAACTACAGTCAAATTTGAACTGCCATATATGTAACACTACATCATCAGGCACTTTTCTGCATATGTTTTGGGAATGTCCTGTCGTCATCAGTCTATGGACACATGTAAACCTGGTTTTGTCATCATTACTGCGAATTGATTGGTCTGTTAACCCAAGTTTGTGTCTTCTTAATGATGATTCTGGTCTCTGTATTAGTTCGATGCAAAAGAGAATGTTGTTTGCTGGTTTTACAGCTGCGAAGAAGACAATAATCCAGAACTGGTTTACACCACACATGTGTAGAAAAACATATTGGATCCGTAGACTCCTGCAAATAGTGTCATGTGAATGTACAACGGCGCGAGTCGGTGGGGCCAGGCCTTCGACCATTGATGCTTGGCAGTGTTTTTTGTTGGATATACATGATTGTATAAAGGAGTGACTTTTGTGTTCTTACATTTACATTTAGTCATTTGGCAGACGCTTTTATCCAAAGCGACTTACAATTGGGGAATACATAAAGCGATTAATCTTGAAGAGGCAATCAGACAGAGGAAGTGCTCGTAACACCAAGTCTCAGTCATTGTTCAAATAAGTACAAGCTAGCAAGGGAAGGAGAGAAAGATAAAGGGAAAGGTTTTTTTTATTTTTATTTTTTTATTTTTTTAGAACAAGTTTAGGATGAAGTCAAGTAGTGCCGAAAGAGATGAGTTTTCAGTTGTTGCTTGAAGATTGACAGGGATCCAGCATTCCGGATAGGGGTGGGAAGATTATTCCACCATCCAGGAATGGTGAATGAGAATGTTCTGGAGAGTGATTTTGAGCCTCTCTGTGATGGTACAACAAGGCGTCGCCCACTAGCAGATCTCAGACTTCTGGAGGGGATGTAGATTCATAATAGTGAGTGGAAGTAGGAGGGTGCTGAGCCTGTGGTCGTTCTGTATGCAAGCATCAGTGTCTTGAACTTGATGCGAGCTGCCACTGGTAGCCAGTGCAATGAGATGAAGAGAGGTGTAACATGGGTTCTTTTGGGCTCGTTGAAGACCAGTTGTGCCGCTGCATTCTGAATCATTTGTAGAGGTTTGATTGTGTTTGATGGAAGTCCAGCCAGAAGAGCATTGCAGTAGTCAAGCCTAGAAACAACAAGGGCCTGGACAAGAAGTTGTGCAGCATGCTCTGTCAGAAATGGCCTGATTTTTCTGATGTTGTGTAGGGCAAACCTGCAAGATCGAGCAGTCTTTGCAATGTGCTCTTTGAAGGTCAGCTGGTCATCAAAGATTACATCAAGATTTCTGACCAAAGTTGATGGGGTAATTATTGATGTGCCTAACTGAATCGAGAAGTCATGCTGTAGAGTCGGAGTGGCAGGGATGACAAGAAGCTCAGTCTTTGCCAGATTGAGCTGTAGGTGATGTTCTTTTATCCATGCCGAGATGTCCGCCAGGCAGCCTGAGATCCGTGCAGCTATCGTTGGATCATCTGGTAGAAAAGAGAGATAGAGCTGTGTCTCATCGGCGTAGCAATGGTAGGAGAATGGTATGATGGATCCCAGTGATGTAGTGTATGTGGAGAAGAGGAGGGGTCCAAGAACCGATCCCTGAGGAACCCCAGTGACCAGTTGATGTGCTTTGGATACCTCCCCTCCCCAGGCCACCCTGAAAGACCTACCGGTGAGATAGGATTCAAACCAGCGAAGTGGAATCCCAGTGATGCCCAGCGATGAGAGGGTGGACAGGAGGATCTGATGATTGACAGTGTCAAAAGCAGCAGAAAGATCCAGCAGATTGAGGACTGATGATTTGGAATCGGCCTTTGCAATTCGCAGGGCTTCAGTGACTGAGAGTAGTGCAGTCTCTGTTGAATGGCCACTCCTGAAACCTGACTGTTTAGCATCCAGTTTGTTGTACTGTGAAAGAAACAGTGAGAGCTGGTTGAAGACAACTCGTTTGAGTGTTTTCGCTACGAATGGAAGGAGAGAGACAGGTCTGTAGTTTTCTAAAAGAGAAGTGTTTAATGTAGGTTTTTTGAGCAGTGGGGTTACCCGAGCCTGCTTGAACGCTGTGGGGAAGATGCCAGTGCAGAGAGATGTGTTGATAATGTGTGTGAGTGCCGGTAAGAGTGTGGGAGAGATTGCTTGCAGAAGGTGAGAGGGGATTGGGTCAAGAGGACATGTTGTAGGATGGCTGGAGAGGAGAAGTTTGGATACTTCCACCTCGGTGAGGGGACAGAAGGAGAAGATGGGAGTTTGAGCAGTGGATGTGGTTGGTTGGAGGTCCTGTGTGTGTGGAGGTGAGAACTGGTTACTGATTGTTCTAGTTTTGTCTGTGAAAAAAGTGGCAAAGTCGTCAGCTGTTATAGAAGTGGTGGGCGGCAGTGGAGGGGGACAGAGGAGAGAATTAAATGTTCTGAAGAGATTACGCATGTCTGGAGCGACGTTGATCTTGTTGTGGAAATGTGAGGATTTGGCAGTGTGGACTTCAGTAGAGAAAGATGAAAGCAAAGACTGATACCTAGTCAGGTCCGACGGATCGTTTGATTTGCGGCATTTTCTCTCTGCCGCTCTGAGTTTGGTCCGATGCTCACGAAGAACATCGGATAACCAGGGGTTAGAAGGGGCAGCCCGTGCTGGCCTGGAGGAGAGAGGACAAATGTCGTCTAGACAAGAGGTTAAGGTAGAGCATAAAGTGTCAGTA
Organism: Schizothorax lantsangensis; assembly: GCA_027422415.1. Taxonomy (NCBI): domain Eukaryota; kingdom Metazoa; phylum Chordata; class Actinopteri; order Cypriniformes; family Cyprinidae; genus Schizothorax; species Schizothorax lantsangensis. The sequence goes on along the minus strand of CM049846.1, from coordinate 19,344,449 downwards.
GCTGCATTCACAACCAGAGATGTGAAATGGGTAGGTGAGGGAAGAGAGGAGGATACTACAGAGGAAAGAAGGGAGGGGGAAAGGGAGCGTAGGTTACGTCTGAAAGTAACCGGTAAGGGAGATGGTGGCACCCAGGTAGCAAAATGTAAGGTAAATGTAATGAAGAAATGGTCAGAGATATGTAGTGGTTGTACCAGAATGTTATCTGTTGTACAGTTGCGTGTGTAAATTAAATCAAGTTGGTTGCCTGATTTGTGCGTGCTAGTAGTGGTAAGGCGTTTGAGATCAAATGAAGCTAGGAGTGAATGGAAGTCTGTAACATAAGGCCTGTCTAGGTGAATGTTGAAATCGCCAAAGACTAAGAGTGGAGTGCCATCCTCCATGAAAGAGGACAGCAGGCCGTCCAGCTCCTCTAGGAAGGTGGCTAGAATTTGGCCAGGGGGACGGTAGATAACTACTATCTGGAGTTTTATTGGAGCTGTTAAAGTAATCGCATGAGATTCAAATGAGTTGTGATTGCCTAGGGGAGAGTGGGTTGAGTATTTCCAATTGTTTGAAATTAGCAGACCAGTGCCCCCACCCCGGCCAACTTGCCTTGGGGTGTGAGAGAAAGAGAAATTGTGAGAGAGAGCAGCCGGGGTAGCTGAGGCTTCTGGACGAATCCAGGTCTCAGTCAAGCCCAAGATGCTGAGTGTGGATTGTAAGGAAAAAGCAGAAATGAAGTCAGCTTTGTTGACAGCTGACTGGCAATTCCAAAGACCCACAGAGAAAGAAAGAGGTGTAGTAGAAGATGTAGCGATAGGGCGCAGGTTAGCAGGATTACGTTGCCGTCTTCGTGTGTTTTTAGAGCGTGGTTGAGAGAGAACCAGAATGGTTTGGAAACACATGATAGAGGTGGAGGGATAGAGGATAGAGAAGGAGAGTGTGTGAGTGAAGATAGAAATGATACTTAAGTGTGTGCTCGGTGTCGTTGCTCGGTTAAAGTCGCGCAGGAAAAAGTCGTCCGTCTTTACACTCGTTGGTCTTCCCACGAGGAGGCTGATCACAACGGCTGAACGCTTCCGCCGACGCTTCCGCGTCAGCGCTCTGACATCAAATAAATACAGTCTAGGAGACTAGAGTGAAAACAGCTGAGGCCGGCTTCTGCTCAGCACAGCCAATAACCTTAAAGGACTGCTAATTGCTCAATACGAAACTAACCACTTCGCACAATCACACAGGCTCATTCTTAGCTGAGGCGCAAATTATTCTAATTACCAGTAAGTGCAATCAAACATATAAACCTCAACGAAAATGCACAATAGAAATAGGTAGGAAACGAAGTATTCCTTCCTAGCAGCAAGTAAATAATTTAAACAACAGAACTGCGAAAAAGTATTACAACACTTACGCGAGCTGCCGTCCTTCTCTTCTGGTGACTAATCGGCTTTCCCGGTGTTCTTTTTGTCCTTCCCTCTCCCCCTCCCTTTTGATTGGACCTTGAGATGTTGAGTATGTGTCTGTTGTTTTGTTTTGTTATATTTTGGATACTATGTTGTGTTATGTGTAAAAAAATAAAAAAATGTTGATAACAAAAAAAAATCACAGACTTTGCTGTTTTGTCAAGTCAAATTGCAATTTTGTTTTTATTTCTTATATTTGTGCACCCCTAAGTCAATTTGCACTTACATCATTGGTAGTTCCTATTGTGCTGTGTTAAACCCTACTCTGAAGTAGGAGCTAATTTAGTCCCCCAAAAGGCCTGTAACTAAAATCATCCCCAGTCCTGTTTTACAAATGCACCAGAAAGTTCATATTTCACCAGTAGTTACAGGAACTATGAAAATGTTCCTCTGGTGCAAAAGCCCCAATTTCTTTTTGATGATTGATTAACTGAAGGATGATTTTTATAGATGGAGACTACTTCCATTATCAGTGGTTGGTAAAAAAACTTTTTCAAAATCTTTCCATTTATTTACTCAAGTCCTCTCTTAAAGGAAAACGCCACCGTTTTGCCATATTCCAATATGTTCTTCCCTCAACTTAGACGAGTTGATATGTACCTCTCCAGTCTCAGTCCGTGCACTTAATCGCTCTAGCGCGCGGCACCACTATGCTAGCATTTATCTTAGCACCATTCATTCCATGGGATCCAAACTGTGATGAATTTAGAAGCCACCAAACACTTCCATGTTTTCCCTATTTTAAGACGTTTACATGAGTAGTTACACGAGTAAGTATGGTGACACAAAATAAAGTGTGGCGATTTTCTAAGCGCATAAACAATGATAACTATAATGTGTGGCGCAAGAGCACTTCGCAGCACTTCGACCTCGGTGCAGTAATATCATCACTCCTGAAAACTCTCCCTCTCCCTCTCCCTGATAGTGATAGTGCAGGCCACGTTGGTTGTATTGACGGAAGAGGGAGAGGGGGAGTTTTCAGGAGTGATGATATTACTGCGCCGAGGTCGAAGTGCTGTGAAGTGCTCTTCCTGGGATTAGCAAGCGGTTTAGCAAGCGTCCATGTCCATCCTGCCATCATCCGCTCCTGGGCAGCTAGGACCGCCTCCATCCCGGCCAACAAGCCCCTCCCGTCGGGCCGGAGAAACAGCGGCCGCTGTTCCCCCGCCGCCCCCCCGCGGAGCATCGGCATACGTCTGCTGCTGAGAAGGGAGCTGATAAAATCCTCCGCTTTCTGAGGGGAATCGAAACTCTTCTGTTCCCCTTTGTGCCGTAGTTTAATTACCGCCGGATAGATGAGGAAGGGCTGTAGACAAAGCGCTGTCATCTTCTTCAAAACCGGATTAAAGGCAACTGCACGTGAGGACAGGAGAACAGTCACGGAATTAAGAAATCAGCTAGAGCAACTCACCGAGAAGATGACGGATATGGAGGATAAAAGCAGACGAAATAACGTACGACTGGTGGGGCTGCCAGAGGGGATGGAGGGATCCGATGTGGCTGGTTTCCTCAGAGTTAATCTTTCCAAGTGGATTCCTTCCCTGAAAGGTCGTAACATCGAGATTGACTGGGCACACCGCGTATATGATGGAAGGAAAAACTCCGATCCGTCGCGTACTCTCATCTTCCGTGTGCTGAGATGGCATGACAGATCAGAGATTCTAAAAGGTGCTCGGCAGGCTTATCCGGTGAAGTGCACGCAGGACAATGTCACGCTACTATTTTTTCCTGACTTTAGTCCAGTTACAGCCACCAAGAGAAAAAGCTTGGTTCCGGTTTTGAGGTCGATGACGGCGCTTGGTCTCCAGCCCTTCCTCACGTATCCGGCGGTAATTAAGCTACCGCATGAGGGTGAACAGAGATGCTTCAATTCTCTTCGGAAAGCGGAGGATTTTGTCGGCTCCCTGTCACAGAGTGGGACATTTGCTGCGGATCCACAGGGCAGTGGGAGGACGGCTGCCGCCCTTTCTTTGATCCGGCGGGAGGGGCTTGATGGTCGTAATGGAGGAGATGTGGCGGGAGAGATATGGATGATTACTAGATCTCTTTTTTCTTTTTTCTTCTTTCCTCTTTCCTCCTGGGATAGTATCTATATTTTATTCGATACAATTGTCCCCTTGCTTATAAGACTAAACCTCCCTTTTTTCTTTCTTTTTTTTCTGGAGGGGACTAATGGAGAGTAGGTTTAATTACAATAATGTTTTGGTTATGTGAGCCTTTTGGGAGGCTCGTTGTGGGCTGAAGTGGATCGGTCACGGATCAGCACAAGTTTTTGTTGTTCAATCAGACCTATGTTCTCGGTAACGTGCGGCCTGAATTGTTTTTTGTCTATAGTTGTTGGTCATTTCTGTCTGTGTTGCTTTTATTTTTTACAACAGATATTCATGCTTTTATTTACTTTACCTTGTTTCTAATGGAATTTTTCATCTAGGTGTTTTGATATCTAGAACGCACATTAACGTTTACATGTCATTTACAGAATGTGAGTGCGTTTGCTTCTCTTCATTTGTTGAATACAATTTTGAGATTATGAATATTTAATGTATACTCTAAATATTTTATTACTGAATGTGACGGGCTTAAATTCTGCTGTTAAACGAATCTGTGTGTTAGAATATTTACACCGTAAATCTATTTCTGGTGCCCTGATATGTAACACTGCGTCATCGGGTATTTTTTCTCCATGTGTTTTGGGAGTGTCCTGTTGTCATGGATCTGTGGACGCATGTAGACCTGGTTTTGTCTTCCTCACTGCGGACTGATTGCTTTGCTGACACAAGTGTATGTCTTCTTGAAGCTTAATGCAAAGGAAAAGGCTGTTTGCTGGTTTTGCGGCTGCGAGGAGGACGATGAGGTAGAACTGATGTGAGCCGCATGTGTGTGGAGAGGCATATTGGATTGCATATTATTATTACTTTATTTCTATTTCCTTTTTTTTTTTTTTTTTTCTAACATATGTGATTATATAAAGGAAGGACCTGTTTTGTTGTTACTTTTTCCCTCTCTCTCCCCTTTGATTGGACCTTTAAAGCATGGAGTATGTGTCTGTTGTTTTGTTTTGTTTGTTTTGAGTGATGTTATGTTGTGTGTGAAAAAATAAAATAAAAAATGTTGATAACAAAAAAACCCGGATTAAATGCCTTTCTCCTGATCGCTGTAGCTGGACTAAAGTCGGGAAAAAATAGAAGTGTGACATTGTCCTGTGCGCATTTCACCGGATAAGACTGCCTGGCACCTATCAGGATTTCCGATCTATCATGCCATCTTAGTACACGGAAGATGAGAGTGCGCGGCCGATCGGAGCCCCTCCCTCCGTCATAGACGCGGTGCGCCCGGTCAATCTCAATGTCACGGCCCTTCAAGGAAGGAATCCACATGGAAAGATTAACTCTGAGGAAACCAGCCGCATTGGTACCCTCCGCTCCCTCAGGCAGCCCCACCAGACGAACATTGTTCCTCCTGCCCCATCTTCAATATCCGTCATCTTCTCGGTGAGTCGCTCCAGCTTATTTCTTAAGTCTGTGACTGTCCTCCTATCCTCACGTGCATCTGCCTGAACAGAATCAACGCGGTCACGTGTCTGCTTCGCCGTGGTAACTATGGCCTCAAACTCCTCTCTTAGCTCTTTAACAGACTTGTTGGTATGTCCTCTCGCAGTTCGCGCAATGCTGGAATCAGCATCGAGTCCATCGCATCTCTTACTGCCGAATTCACAACCGAATTCAAAGTGCTTTGCTGTTCTTTAAGTGCTAGCTTAACACTGTTAGCAATAGCATCGTCGAGGTTCTCTGTGGAGATGGTGGAATCTCTGAATTTTTTCTTCATTGGCGATTGCTCAATCTCTCTTTTCCGATCCCCTTTGTCTGCCGAAGCACTCATGATGGGTCCAATGCAGAGTGGTTTAAAATTTACTGACAGGTTCACACAATATGTGGCAAAGCGAGCAGAGTGAAAGACTAAGCCTGCATCGCCGTCAAAGGGTCACGTGATCCCCCGAGAATAACTTTATGATGTAAAAAATGAATATGAATATAAAGCCAAATAATAAACCGTAATAAAATGTAAATTGCCTGACGTCCCTATTCATACTCTCATAGTTTACTGTATAATCACTTATTTAAGCCAAGTAAATTTGGGGTTTGCCACATGGAGAAACAAAGGTTTGCAGTCCATTGGGGACCTCAATGTAGATGGCAAGTTTGCAACATTTAAACAATTACAGTCGATCCTGGGTCCTATTTCTTTCAGTATTTATAAGTAAGGCATTATGTAAAAAAAGTTATTTAATTCTCTCTGCTCTGGTTTTGTCCCATTTAATTTTTGCATATTTTGTGTATATAGGCTATATATATATTTTTTTTTTCCAAAAGGTAGTAAAGCCTGACCTTGGACTAGCATTTTTGGGATATTTTGGGAGATACTCAATCTTTCAAGCTCTCGGCAGCAAACTGGAAATCTTTGAGTGCCCCTTCCTTCAAAACATGGTTGTGTCACAAAACGGGTATTTAAGATAAACGCGCACGAACAATATGAAGGTAAGTAGTCTTTTAATAAATCCACAAGAGGGAAATTCCACAGACAGGTAGGTGACACATGTAGAGCATTCACAATACCGGACGAGGGAGCACAGGACAGACTAGAACTTATAAGTTATATACTAAATTAGTGTATAGACTATTTTTATAGTTAAATACTAAAGCAGATGAGGATAATTAATAGAACACAGGTGAAGAGAATGACAGAATCAGACATGAGGGAAAACTAGGTCAAGGAGCACATGAGGGATGAAAACACAACAAAAAGTCCAGTGGCCTGTAGCATGAAGTGAGATGAACAAACTCAGAGTTCCAGAGTAAGTTTTGAGTTGACAAAACCCGATAAAGCCAACCTGGTTTAGATTAGGGGCCTGTACCATGAAGCCGGATTTGCTGGGTAGCCAGGTAAGTTTCAGTTTAGTTTGCACCAATCCTGAGTTTTAGGTACCATGAAAGTGGCTTGGCTTTTAGTGGCATTCGTTGCCATGGTAACTTACACTCCACAGCTAACCTGCTCCGGGTCAGGTTATGTTCTGGGTTAGAGATCTCAAATTGGACCAATCAGATGTGAGCAAAGTGGCACGTCTGATGCAAAATGTCACTTCCACAGTTTCTCTTCCTCCGAATTAAAGGTCCAAATAAAAAATAAATAAATTTAAAAAAAGTCTGTCTTTAATGATAATTACTTAGAATGGTTTTATATAATTATTATATTATTTATATTATTATTATTAATCAATTACAAGCATATTTAGTTTAACAATTATTATAAAGCATTTATTTTAAATGAATATTAATATATACATATCATATGTAATATAAATAAGCTGTAGAATCAATAGATAACACTTTAAAAATGCCTACATGTGACCTTACATGTTCAAGTCTCTATCGCTATATATTATCAGCTATACAAACTAACTTCACAAGTTTCACTTGTGACTGCACTGATAGAGCAAGATAATTTATTTTATTTGTCCTCTTTCGTGGACAAGTACTTTCTGCAGAGTTAATTCATTTAAATTCCTCATATTCTTCATTCTCATAACCTTTTACAAAAGAGTTTTGGATCTCATTGGCTCTCTGGCAAGAAGCAAATCACAATTACTCTGTGTTGCAAGGCATGTGATTGGCTGTTCACCATGATGTCACACATTAATGTGTACATGCTCCACAAACTCAGGATCAAAGAAAGTTTGAGTTGACAAAGAAAGTTGATGATCAGCATCATGGTACCAACAAAGCCGGATTGGAGTGGTTTGGTTTTGTCAATTCGAAACTAATCATGTAACTCTGAATTTCTTCAACTACCATCATGGTACAGGCCCCAGGTTCACCGGGCTCACAAAGCTCAATATAAACATTCTCTGTTAACTCAGAGTTTGAACCAGAGTTTGTCAAACAGCCAATCACATAGACCGTGGAAAGCGTCAGCAAAGTGTCATTTGGATTCACTTCTCGTGAGAGTCAGCGCAATTCACTTTTCTGCTGAAGATTAAGAGATGTTGTTATTAAAAATGTAATAAATTTAAATGCATTTACAAGGCAGGAATAAACACTTCTGCTGCAGCAAAAGTTTGGCAGCAGAAAGAAAATATATGACTATGCAAAGGAATCAACTGAATTTAATTATTATATATAGTTTAACACAGAGCTCAAAAGGAAAACATAGTATAAGTTTAGTCATTTTAAAAGTTGGATATTATAAAGCTTATATGTATATTAATATATGTATACATAATAATATAATTATAAACAATTACAGTTAATATAAAGTAGCTACAAAAGTCTGGCAGTTCCCCTTCAGGAACTCGAGCTGCGTCGAAAACGCTACGGAACGCCTTCAGCGTTAACCACGCTCAGAATCACATGTGTAATCAGTCCAATGGATGGGTGAGACGTCACGGGCGGGGTGACGTAGCGATCAGGAAGCATAAAAGCACGTGAGGTGGAGCCGGCGACAGCTTTCTGTCATTCAGCAAGCACTCTGTGTGTGTGTGTCAGTCGCTATTTGTTGTGAGTGTTGTTTGGTGTTGTTTCTCCCACTATACACACAGATACACACAGTCTGTGCATGGTCTGCTTGGGAGCGACACTGATTTGTCTCTCTGGCGGCGGAGAGGCATCTCTGGTTCCCTTAGTAGACTATTTGGCAGCGTGGAAACTACTGCCAAATGTGTCTCGATGGGTCCTGCACACTGTAAAAAAGAGGCTATCGCATTCAGTTCGGGGCTCTGCCGCCGCCTTTCAACGGGGTCATTCCCAAACTGGTGGGTCCCGAGCGGGCTCTGGTTATGGAACAAGAAGTAAACAAGGTTCAAGGTTCTTTATTATTTGTAACATACACAATCATACAGGGTATAATCAGTAGTGAAATGTAGGTCAGGATGGGTCCGCTCAATGGACAGTGCAAAAAAATTAAATAAAAGATGAAACATAACACAGGAGAGTATATATAAATATAGGTAAGAATAAGATAAAAAATAAGTAAAAAATAAAAAAAATAAAATAAGGAGTAAAATGTGCAATGAAATAAAATGTGCAATACAGTCTACTGTGGATTTAATAAATATTAATATAAACAGGGATGTGCAAGAGGAATGTGCAAACAGGTTGTACCGGGTATGTACACATAGCAGCAATGCGGATGATGGAGAATAATGGGTGTTTTTTACAGTTTATTAAATTGAGTCCTGTAGATGTTATGAGACTGAGTTTAGGAGCCTGATGGCCTGAGGGTAGAAGCTCCTCCTCAGTCTCTCAGTTTTTGCCATCATGCTCCTGAAGCGCTTGCCAGATGGCAGCAGAGTGAAAAGACGGTTACCGGGGTGATTTGAGTCCTTGATTATTTTTGCAGCTCTGCTTTTGCAGCGTTTGAGGTAGATGTCCTGCAGAGAGGGGAGGGCAGACCCTGAGATGCGCTCAGCTAAGCGCACGACTCTCTGCAGAGCTTTGCAGTCCTGATTTGTGGCGTTACTATACATTTACATTTACATTTAGTCATTTGGCAGACGCTTTTATCCAAAGCGACTTACAATTGGGGAGTACATAAAGCGATTCATCTTGAAGAGGCAATCAGACAGAGGAAGTGCTCGTAACACCAAGTCTCAGTCATTGTTCAAATAAGTACAAGCTAGCAAGGGAAGGAGAGAAAGATAAAGGGAAAGGTTTTTTTTTTTTTTTTTTTTTTTTTTTAAGAACAAGTTTAGGATGAAGTCAAGTAGTGCCGAAAGAGATGAGTTTTCAGTTGTTGCTTGAAGATTGACAGGGATCCAGCATTCCGGATAGGGGTGGGAAGATTATTCCACCATCCAGGAATGGTGAATGAGAATGTTCTGGAGAGTGATTTTGAGCCTCTCTGTGATGGTACCACAAGGCGTCGCTCACTAGCAGATCTCAGACTTCTGGAGGGGATGTAGATTCGTAATAGTGAGTGGAAGTAGGAGGGTGCTGAGCCTGTGGTCGTTCTGTATGCAAGCATCAGTGTCTTGAACTTGATGCGAGCTGCCACTGGTAGCCAGTGCAGTGAGATGAAGAGAGGTGTAACATGGGTTCTTTTGGGCTCATTGAAGACCAGTCGTGCCGCTGCATTCTGAATCATTTGTAGAGGTTTGATTGTGTTTGATGGAAGACCAGCCAGAAGAGCATTGCAGTAGTCCAGCCTAGAAACGACAAGGGCCTGGACAAGAAGTTGCGCAGCATGCTCTGTCAGGAAGGGCCTGATTTTTCTGATGTTGTGTAGCGCAAACCTGCAAGATCGAGCAGTCTTTGCAATGTGCTCTTTGAAGGTCAGCTGGTCATCAAAGATTACACCAAGATTTCTGACCGAAGTTGATGGGGTAATTATTGATGTGCCTAATTGAATCGAGAAGTCATGCTGTAGGGTCGGAGTGGCAGGAACGACAAGAAGCTCAGTCTTTGCCAGGTTGAGCTGTAGGTGATGTTCTTTCATCCATGCCGAGATGTCCGCCAGGCAGCCTGAGATCCGTGCAGCTACCGTTGGATCATCTGGTTGAAAAGAGAGATAGAGCTGTGTGTCATCGGCGTAGCAATGGTAGGAGAAGCCATGTGCCTGTATGATGGGTCCCAGTGATGTAGTGTATGTGGAGAAGAGGAGGGGTCCAAGAACCGATCCCTGAGGAACCCCAGTGACCAGTTGATGTGCTTTGGATACCTCCCCACCCCAGGCCACCCTGAAGGACCTACCGGTGAGATAGGATTCAAACCAGCGAAGTGGAATCCCAGTGATGCCCAGCGATGAGAGGGTGGACAGGAGGATCTGATGATTGACAGTGTCAAAAGCAGCAGAAAGATCGAGCAGAATGAGGACTGATGATTTGGAATCGGCCTTTGCGACTCGCAGGGCATCAGTGACTGAGAGTAGCGCAGTCTCTGTTGAATGGCCATTCCTGAAACCTGACTGTTTAGCATCCAGTTTGTTGTACTGTGAAAGAAATAGTGAGAGCTGGTTGAAGACAACTCGTTCGAGTGTTTTCGCTACGAATGGAAGGAGAGAGACAGGTCTGTAGTTTTCTAAAAGAGAAGTGTTTAATGTAGGTTTTTTGAGCAGTGGGGTTACCTGGGCCTGCTTGAACGCTGTGGGGAAGATGCCAGTGCGGAGAGATGTGTTGATAATGTGTGTGAGTGCCGGTAAGAGTGTGGGAGAGATTGCTTGGAGAAGGTGAGAGGGGATTGGGTCAAGAGGACATGTTGTAGGATGGCTGGAGAGGAGAAGTTTGGATACTTCCGCCTCGGTGAGGGGACAGAAGGAGAAGATGGGAGTTTGAGCAGTGGATGTGGTTGGTTGGAGGTCCTGTGTGTGTGGAGTTGAGAACTGGTTACCGATTGTTCTAGTTTTGTCGGTGAAAAAAGTGGCAAAGTCGTCAGCTGTTATAGAAGTGGTGGGCGGTGGTGGAGGGGGACAGAGGAGAGAATTAAATGTTCTGAAGAGATCACGCATGTCTGGAGCGCTGTTGATCTTGTTGTGGAAGTGTGAGGATTTGGCAGTGTGGACTTCAGTAGAGAAAGACGAAAGCAAAGACTGATACCTAGTCAGGTCCGACGGATCGTTTGATTTGCGCCATTTTCTCTCTGCCGCTCTGAGTTTGGTCCGATGCTCACGAAGAACATCGGATAACCAGGGGTTAGAAGGGGCAGCCCGTGCTGGCCTGGAGGAGAGAGGACAAATGTCGTCTAGACAAGAGGTTAAGGTAGAGCATAAAGTGTCAGTAGCTGCATTCACATCCAGAGATGTGAAATGGGTAGGTGAGGGAAGAGAGGAGGATACTACAGAGGAAAGAAGGGTGGGGGAAAGGGAGCGTAGGTTACGTCTGAAAGTAACCGGTAAGGGAGCTGGTGGCACCTGGGTAGTAAAATGTAAGGTAAATGTAATGAAGAAATGAAATGTCAGTCAGATATTTGTAGTGGTTGTACCAGAATGTTATCTGTAGTACAGTTGCGTGTGTAAATTAAATCAAGTTGGTTGCCTGATTTGTGCGTGCTAGTAGTGGTAAGGCGTTTGAGATCAAATGAAGCTAGGAGTGAATGGAAGTCTGTAGCATAAGGCCTGTCTAGGTGAATGTTGAAATCGCCAAAGACTAAGAGTGGAGTGCCATCCTCCATGAAAGAGGACAGCAGGCCGTCCAGCTCCTCTAGGAAGGTGGCTAGAATTTGGCCAGGGGGACGGTAGATTATTACTATCTGGAGTTTTATAGGAGCCGTTACAGTAATCGCATGAGATTCAAATGAGTTGTGATTGCCTAGGGGAGAGTGGGTTGAGTATTTCCAATTGTTTGAAATGAGCAGACCAGTGCCCCCACCCCGGCCAACTTGCCTTGGGGTGTGAGAGAAAGAGAAATTGTGAGAGAGAGCAGCCGGGGTAGCGGAGTCTTCTGGACGAATCCAGGTCTCAGTCAAGCCCAAGATGCTGAGAGTGGATTGTAAGGAAAAAGCAGAAATGAAGTCAGCTTTGTTGACCGCTGACTGGCAATTCCAAAGACCCACAGAGAAAGAAAGAGGTGTAGTAGAAGATGTAGCGATCGGGCGCAGGTTAGCAGGATTACGTTGCCGTCTGCGTGTGTTTTTAGAGCGTGGTTGAGAGAGAACCGGAATGGTTTGGAAACACATGATAGAGGTGGAGGGATAGAGGATAGGGAAGGAGAGTGTGTGAGGGAAGATAGAAATGATACTTAAGTGTGTGCTCGGTGTCGTTGCTCGGTTAAAGTCGCACAGGAAAAGTCGTCTGTCTTTACACTCGTTGGTCTTCACACGAGGAGGCTGAGCACGATGGCTGAACGCTTCCGCGTCAGCGCTCTGACATCAAATAAATACGGTCTAGGAGACTAGAGTGAAAACAGCTGAGGCCGGCTTCTGCTCAGCACAGCCAATAACCTTAAAGGACTGCTAATTGCTGTATACGAAACTAAACACTTCGCACAATCACACAGGCTCGTTCTTAGCTGAGGTGCAAATTATTCTAATTGCCAGCAAGTGCAATCAAAAATCTAAACCTCAACGAAAATGCACAATAGAAATAGGTAGGAAACAAAGTATTCCTTCCTAGCAGCAAGTAAATAATTTAAACAACAGAACTGCGAAAAAGTATTACAACACTTACGCGAGCTGCCGTCCTTCTCTTCTGGTGACTAATCGGCTTTCCCAACTTATAACAGCCACCAAGCAGTTTAAATACTTAACAGTCGCTGAGGCCGGCTTCTGCTCAGCACAGCCAATAACCTTAAAGGACTGCTAATTGCTGTATACGAAACTAAACACTTCGCACAATCACACAGGCTCGTTCTTAGCTGAGGTGCAAATTATTCTAATTGCCAGCAAGTGCAATCAAAAATATAAACCTCAACGAAAATGCACAATAGAAATGGGTAGGAAACGAAGTATTCCTTCCTAGCAGCAAGTAAATAATTTAAACAACAGAACTGCGAAAAAGTATTACAACACTTACGCGAGCTGCCGTCCTTCTCTTCTGGTGACTAATCGGCTTTCCCACACTGAGATGCACTGAGTCAATACACTTTCTATGGCCCCTGAATAGAAAGTTTTCAGGATTGCTGGTGAGACCCTGAATTTCCTCAGCTGTCGCAGATGGTACAGTCTTTGCCTGGCTTTCTTAACCTGTGTTTGAATGTGTGCAGTCCAAGTCAGGTCCTCGGAGATGTTTACACCGAGGTACTTGAAGCTGCTCACCCTCTCCACAGGGGTCCCGCTGATCATAAGAGGAGTGTAGGGCCGCTGCTGTCTCTTCCTGAAGTCTACAATCAGCTCTTTAGTTTTGCTCACGTTCAGAGAGAGACAGTTGTCCTGGCACCATGATGTAAGTCTCTCTACCTCACCCAAGTATGCGGTCTCATCATTGTTGGAAATGAGGCCCAGAACCACAGTATCATCAGCAAATTTAACAATAGAAGTGGAGCTGTGAGAGGACACACAGTCGTGTGTGTAGAGAGAGTAGAGCAGGGGACTCAGAACGCAGCCCTGCGGGGCTCCTACGTTCAGGGTGATGGAGTTGGAGGTGAACTGGCCCATTTTCACCACTTGTGGTCTGCCGGTGAGGAAGTCTTGAATCCAGTCACAGAGTGAAGTGTTTAGGCCGAGGTCTGAGAGTTTGACAGCTAGCTTGGTGGGGACTATAGTATTGAAAGCTGAGCTATAGTCAATGAATAGCAGTCTGACATAGTTGCCATTTTTGCTGTCAATATGTGTGAGGGAGGAGTGCAGTACCTGAGAGATGGCATCATCAGTAGACCTATTTGGGTGATAGGCAAACTGTAGAGGGTCCAAGGTAGCAGGGATGGAGGAGCATATGTGTTTCTTTAAAAGTCTCTCAAAAACCTTCATGACTGTTGATGTGAGGGCAACTGGACGATAGTCATTCAGGCAAGAGGGTTTACTGTTCTTAGGCACAGGGATGATGACAGATTTCTTAAATGAGGTGGGAATCACAGAGGTAGGGACTCATTAAAGATGGAAGTAAACAAACCAGCAAGCTGATCGGCGCAGGACCTTAGAACGCGGCCAGTAATCCCATCAGGTCCGGCGGCTTTCCTGATGTTTACTCTCCTTAATTCTCTCCGAACCTCGTCCTCCGACACTGTGATAACATGATCAACATCGCTGCTCTGTCTGCTGCTTCCTGACGCGCTGATCGGCAGAGTCGCGCCGCCGTTGCATTCGAAGCGGCCGTAGAAGGTCTTTAGCTCTTCGGCCAGCAATGGATCTGCTCTCACCTCGGCGGAGGGGTTATTTCCAGAGGAACAGATGGTCTTCAGTCCCTGCCACATGCGCTGAAAATCATTCATTGAGCTGAAAATGTGACTCAATTCTCTCTCTGTATCGGAGTTTAGCAGCTCTAACTGCCCGTCGGAGAGCATAACATGATGCTTTGTACTCGCTCATGTTTCCTGACAAAAGACCGGCGTTGTATGCGGCAGTGCGTTGGTTAACCGCAGCACGGATTGTTCTGTCCACCCACGGTTTCTGATTAGAGAATGTCCTTATTGTTACCGTTTCAGTGGCTTGGTCGGTTAGCATGTAAACAAAGCTTAATGCTACATCCGTGAACTCGGTGATGTCAGCTGAACTCGCCCGGAACATGTCCCAGTCGACGTCATCAAGAGACACCTGTAGCATAGCTTCAGAGTGGGAGGACCAGCGCGTCAATTCCCTCACCCCCGGGGATTCCTGAACGATCCTTTGTTTATATTCCGGTGTGAGGAAAATGGCGGTATGGTCCGATTTGCCAAGAGCCGGCAGGGAACGAGCTTTATAGGCATTCTTAAACTGAGTGTAGCAATGATCCAGTGTATTCGGTCCTCTAGTTGGACAGGATACATGCTGATGGAAGGTCGGCATGACCTTCCTGAGGTTGGCTTTGTTAAAGTCCCCTGCGATGATAGAGGCAGCGTCAGGGTGTTTGTTGATGTAGCCGCTTAGCTCCTCGTGGAGTTTGGACAAAGCCAAGCTCGTGTCTGCCTGAGGTGGAATGTAAACGGCAGTAGCGATGACCGCGGAGAACTCGCGGGGTAAATAGAATGGGCGGCAGATAATGGAGAGATGTTCCAGATGAGGCGAGCAGGAACGCGACAGAATGGAGATATTCCTGGGGTCGCACCATTTCTTGTTAATCATGAAACACACTCCACCACCCTTGATTTTTCCGGCCTCGGCTGTTCTGTCCATCCGTAAAACAGAAAAGTTATCGGACGGTGTTACAGCGGTATCCGGGACTGAGGGAGTGAGCCATGTTTCAGACAAACAAAGGATGTTACAGTCCCTAATGTCCCGTTGGAAACTTGTCCTGGCTCTAAGATCGTCCATCTTATTTTCCAAGGATTGGACATTTGCGAGCAGAATACTCGGAAGAGGAGGGCTGTGAGCCCTTTTCCTCAGTCTGTCACGAATTCCCGCGCGTCGCCCGCGGTGTTTCTTGCGCCTCCTGGGATTATTCAGGCGGCCTTTGTTAACCTCGGCGTTACGAAGAATCTCCACTGGCCACGCTGGATCCGTGGATAAAGTGTCCTGCAGCAGGTTAGTGCAGCGGTGTCCAATGTCCAAAAGTGTTCTTTTGTCGTATATAAATAGTGCAGACGTTATGCGTGTAAAAAGAGAAAGTAAAAATACGTAAAAAAGTATATAAAAGCACAGAAAGTATATAAAAGCACAAAAACACTCTCTTGAGGAAGGAGGCTATCGAGGTGGTCCCTCCTCACGAAAGAGAGTCCGGGTTCTACAGCCGGTACTTCATAGTTCCGAAGAAGGATGGAGGGTTGCGTCCCATTTTAGATCTGTGTCAGTTGAACCGCTCAGTCATGCGACTGAAGTTCAGGATGCTCACACTCAAACAGGTCGTGTCTCAGATCAGGTCCGAGGACTGGTTTGCCACGATCGATCTAAAAGATGCATACTTCCAGGTTTGCTTTTGGAGGTGTGGGATTCGACCACGATGCAGGCACGTCTGTCTCCTGCTCGGATCGAGTCGATCCTCATGGCAGTCGCGAGAGTAAGAGAAGGCACTTCTCACCCACTCACTGTCAAGCAGTTTCAAAGACTGCTGGGTCTGATGGCAACTGCGTCCAGCGTGATACCTCTTGGCCTGCAGTACATGAGACCCCTACAGTGGTGGCTCAAGACCAAGGGGTTCTCCCCAAGGGGAAACCCGCTTCGCATGCTCAAGGTCACGTGGCGATGCCTAACTGCCTTAGACATGTGGAGGAAACCTTGGTCCTTGTCTCAGGGCCCGGTGCTGGAAGATCCTTGTCGCCGCGTAACGCTAGCGACGGACGCGTCCCTCACCGGTTGGGGAGCGGTCATGAGTGGCCACTCGGCCCGCGGACCAACTGCTTGTGTGCTATGGTCCCCCTAAGAGAGGTCTTCCTGCTACGAAACAAACCCTCATCCCTGGGAGCACTTGCTTCATTCCTAGAAGCTGGCGCCGGTTCCACCACACGTGCTTTTAAGCTTCCTGGTTGCTACGTCACCCTGCCCATGATGTCTCGCCCATCCGTTGGACTGATTACACAGGTGGTTCAGAGCGTGGTCACACTGAAGGCGTTCCCATAGTGTTTTCGATGCACATCAACTGCCTGGAGATGCTGGCCGTGTTTCGAGCACTGAAACACTTTCTCCCAGACCTAAGAGATTGCCATGTGTTGGTGTGCACCAACAACACAGCGGTGGTCTTTTACATCAACCACAAGGAAGGTCTGCGTTCGCACCCCTCTTACAAGCAGGCGCACCAGATCTTTGTGTGGTTCCAGGGCAAACTCCTCTCGCTGAGAGCAGTGCACATCCCTGGGCATCTCAATGTGGGAGCAGACATCCTGTCGAGGCAGGGGCCGAGGCCTGGGGAATGGAGGCTTCACCCAGGGGTGGTGAAGCAGATTTGGAGAGTGTTTTGACAGGCTCAGGTGGACCTGTTTGCGACTCGAGAGACATCGCACTGTCCCCTTTTGTTCTCTCTAACTCATCCAGCTCCTCTCAGACTGGATGCTATGGTAAAGACTTGGCCGAGGCTTCGTCTGTTTGCCTTTCCCCCGATCGTTCTGGAGAGAGTGCACCGGGACGGGGTCCGTCTGCTGCTAGTAGCCCCGTTCTGGCCAGGCCGAGTATAGTTCTCGGACCTGATTTCTCTCCTCGGCGGCTCTCCTTGGGAGATTCCAGTCAGGAGGGATCTCCTCTCACAAGCGGAGGGTATGATCCCTCACCCCTGCCCGGAGTTGTGAGAGTTGTGGAAGCTGTGGGTGTGGCCCCTGAGGGGACACAACTCATAGCCTCCGGTCTCTCAACCGAGGTTGTTGAGACCATTCTCCAATCCAGAGCTCCCTCAGTGGAAGCTTTTCACTTCATGATGCGGAGACCGCCAGCTCGGCCCAGTTAACTGCCTGGTTGGTACAGTGCTGGAGTTCCTGCAGGCCCGTTTCTCCGCAGGGTTGAGCCACTCCACCCTGAAGGTTTACGTGGTGGCTATAGCGGCCTACCACGCCCCTCTTGGTGGTCAGTCAGTGGGCAGACAACCCCTAGTTACACGTTTCCTCCATGGTGCGCTGAGGCTGAGGCCTCCTGTACGATCTTGTGTCTCTCCGTGGGACCTGGCTGTGGTGCTAGAAGCTCTCTGTAGGCCTTCCTTCGAGCCTATTGAGGAACTATCTGATCGCCATCTCACTATAAAGACTACCTTTCATCTGGCGGTTTCTTCTCTTAAGAGAGTTGGGGATCTTCAGGCCCTCCCTGTGGCCCCTTCCTACCTAGACTTTGCGCCCGGTCTGGCCAAAGCGTTTCTACCCTCGTGCTGGGTACGTACTTAAGGTCCCCTCCCCTACACCACGTCCTGTCATACTCCAGGCCTTCTGTCCTCCTCCCTTCAGTGAGCCCGACCAGCAGAAGCTTAATTGTATGTGCAAGCACTGAACACAAACGTCCACAGAGCTGCCCTGTGGAGAAGGGCGGACCAACTGCTTGTGTGCTATGGTCCCCCTAAGAGAGGTCTTCCTGCTACGAAACAAACCCTCATCCCTGGGAGCACTTGCTTCATTCCTAGAAGCTGGCGCCGGTTCCACCACACGTGCTTTTAAGCTTCCTGGTTGCTACGTCACCCTGCCCATGATGTCTCGCCCATCCGTTGGACTGATTACACAGGTGGTTCAGAGCGTGGTCACACTGAAGGCGTTCCCATAGTGTTTTCGATGCAGTATCTCGTTCCCTCTCGGAATGTCTCGGGTTACTTGACTGTAACCCTGTTCCCTGAAAAAGCGGGAGAACATCTGATGAGAACATTCTTTGTTCGACCCATTGCAAAGCCCATGTGTCAAACACGCCAAGAATTGGCTTAAATAACCTCGGTGGGTGACATCATTTGATTATGTGCACCTGAGGTTATAAATAGACGTGAAACAGACATACCTTCAGGTTACTCTCTGTCTGAAGAGACGCCCAGGCACGCCTACAGTGCGGCATTGAGGCGCAGCATCTTGTTCCTGTTTTTTCAGGGAACAGGGTTACAGTCAAATAACCCGAGACGTTCCCTATCAAAAGTTACTCTCGATGCTGTGTTTCAATAACGCTGATGGGAATGAGAATACCAAAGCCGCCGCACTGGAAGTGTCTGGACCCCCCAGTGTTGTGTAGTGTGCACACAAACATTGAAAAGGTCTCAGACATGCCTATGGGATGTTGACTCAAGGACATGCGAGCTCGGAGTAGCATGGACATCCAAACTATAGAATCTGACAAACGTGTGCAGAGTGGACCAGCCTGCTGCATCACACACTTGCTGCAAGGGGACACCTCTTGCCAAAGCCGTAGAAGATGCAACCCCCCTGGTTGAATGGGCCCTAACTCCTAGAGGTGAAGCTTGACCACGCGCATCATAGGCTAGGGCAATAGCATCCCTCACCCAATGTGACATAGTATGCTTAGTGGCAGCTGCCCCCCGGTTGCGGTCCCCATAGCATATGAAAAGCTGCTCCGACTTACGCCACTGGCTAGTGCGGTGGACATAGACCTGAAGAGCACGTACTGGGCACAGTAAGTGAAGTCTTTCTTGCTCAGGTGTTGTGAACGACGGAGGGCAGAAGGCTTCAAGAACAACCAGATTTATGGTTGAGAATGAAACTTTCAGAAGGTAATTAGGGTGAGGATGCAAAATAACTTTGACCAGCCCTGGGGCAAAGTCTAGGCAGGATGGAGAGATTGACAGAGCCTGCAAATCGCCAATTCTCTTCAGAGAAGTAATGGCCATTAAAAAAAAAACATCTTTAGAGTCAGAAACCTGACAGGCGCTGACTCCAGTGGTTCGAAAGGGGTCCCAACCAGACCCTCGAAGGGACGGTCGCTCTCGTGGGGGGCTTTAACCACTTAGCTCCCTGAATGAAGCAGCCAACTAGACGGTGCTTTCCCACAGAAACCCCATCAATCAGAACATGGCAAGCCAAAACGGCGGCCACATAGACACTGAGAGTACCAGGACATGTGCCCTGAAGATAGTTTCTCTTGCAGGAACTCCAGCACCGAAACAACTTGGCAGTGAACTGGGTCTGCATGGTGTGCCATACACCAATTTTCGAAAATGTGCCATTTGAGGGCATAACTTCTTCTAGTGCAGGGAGCCCTAGCACTTAGAATAGTCTCGACTACGTCGGCTGGAAGCCCAGCATCTCTTAGTTGGTTCCCCTCAGAGGCCAGACATGAAGGTTCCAGAGCTCGGGCCGGGGATGAAATACTGTCCCCTGCGCCTGAGATAGGAGATCTCTCCTGACCCGAATCAACCACGGCAAGCCGTCTAGGAGGGATATTAGATCTGAGAACCATACTCTGGTCGGCCAACGGGGCGCTATCAGTAAGAGGCGAGACCCCTGCTGACAGACCTTGGCCAGGACTCCCGGGATCAGAGCGATCGGGGGAAATGCGTAAAGACCCCGTCTGGGCCACATATGGGCCATGGCGTCCAGACCCAGGGGAGCTGGAGGAGTCAGAGAGAAGTAGAGGGGACATTGTGCTGTCGCCTGTGAAGCAAAGAGGTCCACCTCTGCTTCGTAAAATCTTTCCCAGATTTGACTGATTACTTCAGGGTGGAGTTTCCATTCCCCATGTGTCACAGCTTGTCTGGACAGCAAGTCTGCTCCCACATTCATATGCCCGGGGATGTAAATCGCACTGAGGGACAGTAACTTGTCCTGTGCCCTAAGCAGAACCTGCTGCGCTAGCCTGTTCAGGCAGCGCGAACTCAGTCCGCCCTGGCAATTTATGTAAGAGACTACCGCAGTGTTGTCCACCCGCACTAGGACATTCTTAACAGCCTCTTAACTGCTGAAGGAAGTATTTCAGGGCCCGAAATAGAGCCATCATTTCGAGGCAATTGATGGGCCAGTCGAGAAGATGACCTTTCCAGATCCCTTGGGCTGGACGGCCATCCAAGACCGCACCCCAGCCCGTGAGGGAAGCGTCTGTCATTAGCATCTTGCAACAACAACACGGACCTAGAGTGGGACCCAAAGTCAGAAACCGGGGTCTGAACCACATAGAAAGGGTACGAAGCCCCTTGACGCGTAACCCTTATTTGCTTCTGGGGATTGGCCCTTGGATGAAATCCCCTGACTCTGAGCCACAATTGAAACGATCTCATGTGCAGAAGCGTATCACCGTGGATGCAGCAGCCAGGAGACCTAGAACCCTCTGAAGGCAATGAACAGTAACTCTCTGGACTAGCTTGATGTTCTTTAGGGTGTTTAAAATGGATTCGACGCATGCAGGAGACAGGAGACACTGTGCCCGCATCGTGATCGAATCCCATACAACCCCCAAATACGTTGTCCTCTGAGCAGGTGAGAGAACGCTTTTCTTGGCGTTGAGTCTCAACCCCAGAGATTCGAGATGAGCTTGGACGACATACCGATGTTGAAGCGCAAGCTCTTGAGACTGAGCCAGAAACAGCCAGTCGTTTATGTAATTTAAAATGCGGATGCCCTGGAGTCACAGAGGAGCCAGTGCTGCATCCATGCATTTTGTATATATGTGGGGTGACAAAGCTAGGCCGAATGGAAGAACCCTATACTGGTAAGCTTCGCCCCCCAAAAGCGAACCTCAGGAACTTCCTGTGTTGTGGCAAGATTTCTATGTGAAAGTATGCGTCCTTGAGATCGATTGTCATGAACCAGTCCCCCAATTGGATCTGAGACACAATCATCTTGATTGTCAACATTTTGAACTTGTATGTTCTGAGGTAGCAGTTCAACCCACGAAGATCTAAAATTGGACGCAACCCCCCATCTTTCTTGGGAACCAGAAAATACCGGCTGTAATAGCCTGACTCTCTGTCTGGCAGGTGCGATATATCTCATGCGATATGCATGCGCATCTCGTCAGTAAAGCCGGTTCCTTGATTAGCGGTAAATCTCCATCACCTGTTTTCAAATGGAGCAGCATTTAATACACAGAGCCGTAGATCACTGACAAGCTACGCAATATCGCGTTCATTATCGCAGATGAATCGCCTTCGATTCTGAACGCGATATTGCGTAGCTTGTCAGTGAACTACGGCTCTGTGTATTAAATGCCGCTCCATTTGAAAACAGGTGATGGAGATTTACCGCTAATCTACCCATGGAGAGATATTTGGGAGTAGCTTCCACCCTGCCAGCTTCTCTGAAAGGGGCACTAGTTTTGTCACTTCACTTTGATGGGGGGATGTTAGATTTCCAGTGTCCTGAAGCGTGGCAGGAGGCAACCGAACACCTAACATTTCCCTGGAGGCTTCCCCACCAGTGAGGATGATAATCTGCAAGGCTTGGTGGGGAGGGTTGGCTTCTTAAGTGATGACAAACTCCCAGGGGAGAGATAGCCCGCGAGCGTCTCCACCTGAGGCATCGTCACATACCCCTGCGCCTTAGCCCCCACAATAGTCGAATAAATCGACATCGTGGGTACAAAGATACACGAGGAGTATGGTTTACTCCATGAACGAGACAACTCGTCATGGAGGTCTAGGAAAAAGGGAAGAGATCGATGTTGGGATCTCTCCCCCTGGCCACCCGACAAAAATCTGTCGTCTAACTTGGAGTGCCTAGGGTTCTCTTGCTCCTGTGGCCAGTCTAACTTAAGCCTGGCTACCGCGTTAGTCACCACCTCGAGTAACTCCCTAAATGCTTTGTCATCACGTGAGGAGCGCTCTCGGTCTCCATATCGCCGGAGGCAAGAGAACCCGTGTCCTCGTCTCGCTCTGAAGAAGCGCCAGGGCGTTCTCCAGTGGGGGCACTTCGCGTGGGGGCGAGAGAGAGGGGGACGCTCCTCGTCTCTCAGCCAGCTCGACACGCGCCCCACGATCAATGAGGATGCGGGGACTCCGAGCGACTCGCGAAAGTCCTCAAGAGGAGGCTCGCACTCCAAACACGCTCCTCGTCTCAAGGTCAGCATCTCCATCGATGTGCTAGACATGATCTACTTTTTTTTTCTTTTTTTTCTCTTTACAACAAGACAGAGGAAGTGACAACGCACACACACAAAGCGGTCTCGAAGACAAAGAAACCTGAAGGTATGTCCATTTCACGTCTATTTATAACCTCAGGAGCACGTAATTAAATGACGTCACCCACCAAGGTTATTTAAGCCAATTCTTGGCGTGTTTGACACATGTGCTTCACAACCGGTCGAACAAATAATGTTCTCATCAGCGTTATTGAAACGCAGCATCGAGAGTAGCTTTTGATAGGGAACCATGGTTACATGCGTAACCTGGAGACGTTTTGTCTCTAAAATTCTTTGACTGTAAACTGCTTTAATTTGGAGAGAGATATACGGGGGAGTGGCTTCATTGCATTAGCTATATGTCACTTTTCTCACAGCTTATTGGTCAGGTTTGGGTGTTTCAATCTCTAACCTAGAATAAAACCTGCTCTGGAGCAGGGTAACCGTGTAGCGCAAGTTACCATAGTGACGAAACCTGCTCAAAACCAACTCATCTTCTTGAGCCCGAAAACTCAGACTAAACGTGAACTTAAAAACTGAAACCGGCTTCATGCTACAGGCCACAGAGGTGTGACAGGTTGTGTAATATTAGGACTGGAAGGTAGATGTTCTTTTAAGCCCAAATTACATTGTCAATTCTAAACTACGTGACAATGCTTTCCTTAAGCCTGTGTAATGAACTTTTATGTAAAATACTTCCTGTAATAATTCATTAATACCTTTTTATGCTTTGGACATGTTAGCCAGTTTTTTTTTTTTTTTTTTTTTTTTTTTTTATGAAATAGAAAAATATATATAAATGATTTATTAACCATATTTGAATAAACTACTTAGTTTTATTTTTTTATTGCATTTTAATGTATTTTTATATAAAATTATATATAGGACAAGCGTTGCATCAGACAAAAGCATCATATATTACATATTTCCATCTTTATAGAATAAAAGTCGGACAAGTTAAACAAGTACAATGATTTTACTTTTATTATAATTTATAGCTGAATTTAGAGAATGCTTTTCAATCACATTTTTGTCTCACTAAAACATAACAGGTTCTGAATAGGACAAAACAAAAGAAGAAAGGGCAAATAAAAGCAAATATAAAATAAACATGCATTAATTTTGACTATTTTCTCTCGGGGTTGACAGGTAATCTAAAAGAAGAGGCAAATAGAAGGCAAGTCATGATTTTGCTGTTTTGAAACTTTATGATACACTTGAGACATCCTTTCATTGACTGATGTGAAATATTAACCACACCCTCGTATGTTATCCAGTAAAGATTTAGATCAAATAACAGTAGTGGTTGGTGGATATATAAAACAAGATGTAATACTGAACTCACATTTTGAGTGGTTGCTTGCATAGCAGGAGAAATGAATGCTCATCTTTTATTAACAATGACACTACTGTGTATTACCAGGCTTTGCCCTACTGTGTGTGGGGTTAATTTAGGCACCTGCATCCTCCAAGGCGACCCTCATCTCCCTGATCTCTTCGAGGATGGAGACTTCATTATTGGAGGGGCTTTCACCATTCATTACTATGTGAGATCAGAGAAGAACACCTATACTAGACGGCCACAACCACTAGAGTGCAGTGGCAGGTCAGAGTTTGATTCAAAATCGAAAACAATGCTTAACAGAGCATGGCAAATGGGTTAAATTGACTGTGCTGAAATTGTGTTCATAACTTTCTTTTATATAGAAAACCTTTTTATTTATAAGAAAAAAATGATTTAATTAGAAGCCGACAAGAAAAACGTATTTTTTTTTCATAGGAAGCTATTATGTGTGTACTTCAACAGCATGGACTTCAGGGAGCTGCGCTTTGCTCGTGCCTTGCAATTCACTGTCCAAGAGATAAACAACAGCTCCGATCTCTTACCGGGCATCACTCTAGGGTACCACATATATGACTCGTGTGCATCTGTGCCAATGGCAATTAAAGTAGCTTTGCAGCTTGCCAACGGACTAGATCTGGTATTTAACGACACTGATTCCTGTGCAAAATCTGCTGCAATTCCCGCACTAGTCGGAGATTCTGCTTCCACGCCTGCTGTAACCATTTCAAGACTTTTGGGTCCTCTTGGAATTCCACAGGTGCTTGCGCAAAACGACTTTCATTGTCTTCTTATTAGAAAGAAATATAAATAAATGCTGGAGCTGTACCACAATATAAATATAGAATAATTGTTGTAATATTGGTAATGACACAACTGGAGAACATTTGAATAACAACAGATAAATGCAGTAAATGTAAAGTTTGTATATAACAACAATATATTATCTTCACTGTATTCCATAGGTGAGTCATTACGCAACGTGCGCGTGTCTCAGTGACAAGCGGCAGCACCCTACTTTCTTCAGGACCATCCCCAGCGATCACCATCAAGCGGCAGCACTGGCACGGATGGTCAAGCACTTCGGATGGACGTGGATCGGAGCTGTGTGCAGTGATTCAGACTACGGGAACAATGGCATGGCATCATTCCTGAAAGCTGCAGAGGAGGAGGGAATCTGTGTGGAGTATTCTGAGGCCTACTACAGGACCCAGCCGCGCAGCAAACTGAAAAGAGTGGCGGATGTTATTCGTAAGTCAACGGCTCGTGTAATAGTTGCTTTCGTGGCAGCAGGTGATATGAGATTTCTGTTAGAAGAGCTGAGCCAGCAGCCTCCTCCCCCGATGCAGTGGATTGGCAGCGAGGCGTGGGTAACAGACCCACAAATGCTGCGGTTTAATTTGTGTATTGGTGCTGTGGGGGTTGCTATCCCGCGGTCTGTTATCCCTGGTTTTCATAACTTTCTACTTGACCTGTCTCCACAACAAGCGCTGAAATTTCCCCTGCTGACAGAATTCTGGGAAAGCTCATTCAGCTGTAGTCTAAAACGGCAGACAGGTTCTTCTACTGGTATGCCGGCATGTGATGGCACAGAGGACCTGCGCGCAATACAGAACCCGTACACAGACACGTCCCAGTTGCGCGTCACAAATATGGTGTACAAAGCCACATATGCTATAGCTCATGCCCTCCATGGCATTGTCTGTGACGAAAAGCAGTGTGATAAAAACATCAAAGTTAAGCACCAACAGGTATTTTTTTCTTATTGTGTAGTAGTGTATTTATTTATTTATTTATTTATTTACTTACTTACTTACTTACCTGTTTGTTTGTAAACCTTAACAAAAATATACATACATCTTACAGTAGTTACACAGTATATTACCTTCTGTATAGGTCTACTATGAAATACCTATTCAACCACACCATATTTAGATTTTTTTTTCTTTTTTTATGCCAATTATGCAGGTTTTTGATCAACTCAAAAGAGTGAATTTTACTAAAAATAATTATTCTGTTTCATTTGACACCAATGGAGACCCTGTGGCCACATATGAACTTGTGAATTGGCAGCTTCAGGG
This sequence comes from Schizothorax lantsangensis, assembly GCA_027422415.1. NCBI lineage: Eukaryota > Metazoa > Chordata > Actinopteri > Cypriniformes > Cyprinidae > Schizothorax > Schizothorax lantsangensis. The sequence goes on along the minus strand of CM049846.1, from coordinate 19,318,576 downwards.
AGACAGTTCAGTTGATTTTGTGACAGTGGGTCAATATGATGCATCCCAGCCTAAAGGCCAAGAATTTAGTCTGAGCAGAGATGTCATTTGGTATGATGGCAGTGAAAAGGTATAAAATGTTTTTTTTTTTTTCTTTGTTTTCTATTCTGTGTGGCGGTAATTATTTATGAATGTCATGCTGTACTCCTAGAATTGATTTTGGTGGTATTCTCTTTACTTACAACCATATTAACACACATATACTGTTAATTGTTGTCATATACTTCAATTAAATCTATTGATTAAAATAAACTACTTTGTGTAGGCTAAACCTACAAAAAAAAAAAAAAAAAAAACCTCTTCCTTTAGACCACATTTACAGGGATATGGTGATTGGTCACTACAGTGTCTTAAAAGACCTAGATTATCTCCTAAAAGAATATTATGAACTACACTAAAATGAAATAAAAGCAGAGATATTCACCATGACACATGTTGCCTATATATTTCAAACATCTGGGCCATTCTGTCATTTTCAGAGCATTTTTGCTGAAAACCTTGGTTAATTTGACTCTGTTGTGTGTACCTGTCACTTGCAGGTGCCTGTGTCTGTGTGCAGTGAGAGCTGTCCTCCAGGTACGAGGAAGGCTGTGAAAAAAGGAAGACCTGTCTGCTGTTATGACTGCATTAACTGTGCAGATGGAGAGATCAGCAATGAGACAGGTAATTTGTCAGGATAATCTTGTAAATAAATCATAAATGTTTCTTGGTCAAATAATATATGAATTTGTTAAATAAATAATAAATAAAGATATGCATGTTATAAAAGATACATGGCATGTACTGATCTCTTGGTCTTCTGAAGATTCTTTAGATTGTCACAAATGCCTGCCCGAGTATTGGCCCAATAATGAGAAGGACAAGTGTCTTCCTAAAGCAGTGGAGTTTCTCTCCTGGGATGAGATCCTTGGGATTATACTGGCTGCTTTCTCTGTTGCTGGCTCTTTAATGGCTTTAAGCATAACTTTAGTATTCTACAAAAACAGGGCCTCTCCAATAGTAAGAGCCAACAACTCAGAGCTGAGCTTCCTATTGCTCTTCTCATTGACTCTGTGTTTCCTCTGTTCACTTACTTTTATTGGTCGGCCCACTGAGTGGTCCTGTATGTTGCGTCACACAGCATTTGGGATCACTTTTGTCCTCTGTATCTCATGTGTTCTGGGCAAAACTATAGTGGTGTTAATGGCCTTTAAGGCTTCACTACCAGGAAATAATGTAATGAAATGGTTTGGGCCTCCTCAACAGAGACTCAGTGTTTTTGTTTTCACTCTTGTACAGGTCCTTATATGTGTACTTTGGTTAAAAATATCCCCACCTTTTCCTTATAACAATATGCAACACTATAAAGAAAAGATCATTCTAGAATGCAGTTTAGGATCAGCTATAGGTTTCTGGGTTGTTCTGGGTTATATTGGCTTGCTAGCTTTCCTTTGCTTTGTTTTAGCTTTTCTTGCCCGAAAGCTGCCTGATAACTTCAATGAGGCTAAATTCATTACATTCAGTATGCTCATATTCTGTGCTGTATGGATCGCCTTTATTCCAGCTTATGTCAGTTCTCCAGGGAAATTTACTGTAGCTGTGGAGATATTTGCTATTTTAGCTTCAAGCTTTGGTCTGATTGTCTGTATTTTTGCTCCTAAGTGTTTCATTATTGTCTTTAGACCAGAGCAGAATACCAAAAAACACCTAATGGGTAAAGTACCAACAAAAGCCCTCTGAGACACACAGCTCTCATTAGATATCTATCATATTCAGATATCATACAATCTGATATTTTACTGTGTTACACCACTGGCATAATTATTGTTTTTACATATTTGTGCTATATGCACAAGTAAGTATACTGTACTTTTTTTTTTCTTCTTTTTTTGTGGGGTGGGGGGATAATGGTATAATCATGTGTATATTCAAGACTATAAAATAATATATATATTTTTTAATTTATTATTGCTTTATAATATTACAAAAATGTGTAATGTTATATAATTCTTGTAACCACAAACGTATCAAGTATTAAATTAACATGAAATATCAATAAATAAATAACACCTTTCACCCACAAATTTGATACAGTTTTGCCGTACATACTTATATGATATGTTGTAAAAATGGAAAAGCAAACAAAACAAACAAAAAAAAGGTCATGAAAGTTGGGAAAAAAAAGGTCTTAACCACTGTTAATCTCACCCACACAAGAGGTTTGTGTCAGATCATAAACTCGCAGAGTGTAAACTAAAATTGTGGCAGTACGTTCATAAACCATGTTTAGAAAAGGCGAAAATGAATATTAGAAAACAGTTATGAAAAAAAATGCAGTTTATTTGTAATGCAGTTTATTTAAAGACCATCTTATGTTTTTGGTATTTAGTTAATTGTTTTTCTTCGTTCTCAATATATATTGCTTGTTTCTGGAAAATTGTATTCATTTTTATTGAAATCAAATCTGGTAATTCCATACCCCTAGCAACCACTGCAAATGAGAGATGAGCATTACACCTTTTAGTAGAAATGGTAAGCAAAAGCAAATATAAAATTCTTACTTCCAATTTAATTTCTCTTGGAGTGGACAGGTGACTTTAAAGAAGACAAGTCATGAATTTGGTGTTTTGTAACTTGATACACTTGAGACATATTTTATATTAACCACACCTTCTTAAGTTTACCAGTAAAGAGTTAGAACATGTAACTAGTGGCTGGTGGGTAGGCCTATAAAACAAAGTGTAATCCTCAACTCATATTTAGAGTGGTTGCTAGCAGGAGAAATGAATGCTCATCTTTTATTGACAGTGACAATACTGTTTATTATCAGGCTTTACCCTGCTTTGTGTGCAGTTAATTTAGGCACCTGCATACTCCAAGGTGATCCTCAACCCCCTTCTCTCTTTGAGGATGGAGACTTCGTCATTGGAGGGGCTTTCACCATTCATTACTATGTGAGGACAGAAAAGCCCACCTATACTAGACGGCCACAACCACCTGAGTGCAGTGGCAGGTTAGAGTTTGATTTAAAAATAAATAAATAAATAAAATACTACTAGTAGTAATAACAATTACTACTACAACTACTAGTTGTTGTAGTTATACTATAGCTACTAATAGAATCCATAACAGAGCAGGGTAAAAGGCTTTAGCCTACTAATTTTGCTGAAATTGTGTTCATAATTGTCTTTTTGTTTTAATAAATTAGTTAGGCTACTAAGAAGCGAACAAGCTAAACGTCCATGTAAGCGTTCAGTTTTAATAGAAAGCTATTATGTGTGTATTTCAACAGCATGGACTTCAGAGAGCTGCGTTTTGCTCGAGCCTTGCAATTCACTGTCCAAGAGATAAACAACAGCTCCGATCTCTTACCGGGCATCACTTTAGGGTACCACATATATGACTCGTGTGCCTCTGTACCAATGGCAATTAAAGTAGCTTTGCAGCTTGCCAACGGACTAGATCTGGTATTTAACGACACTGATTCATGTGCAAAATTTGCTGCAGTTCCCGCTCTTGTTGGTGATTCTACTTCTACGCCGGCTATAAGCATTTCAAGGCTTTTCGGTCCTTTTGGAATTCCACAGGTGCTTGCTCAATATGATTTCCTAGTCTTATTTGCAGGGGAAAAAATAAATAAAATAAAAATAAAAAATGCTGACGATGTATTCAAATTTTGACCATAACAGTTCATAAACTGGAGAAGATTTGTTTTGTGAATCGACTAGTCAATATTTTTATTAATGTCATTCCATGCTTTATTGTGCTCTATAGGTGAGTCATTACGCAACGTGCGCGTGTCTCAGTGACAAGCGGCAGCATCCTACTTTCTTCAGGACCATCCCCAGCGATCACCATCAAGCGGCAGCACTGGCACGGGTGGTAAAGCACTTCGGATGGACGTGGATCGGAGCTGTGCGCAGTGATTCAGACTATGGGAACAATGGTATGGCATCATTCCTGAAAGCTGCTGAGGAGGAGGGAATCTGTGTGGAGTATTCTGAGGCCTATTACAGGACCCAGCCGCGCAGCAAACTGAAAAGAGTGGCGGATGTTATTCGCAAGTCAACGGCTCGTGTAATAGTTGCCTTCATGGGCGCAGGTGATATGCGATTTCTCTTAGAAGAGCTGAGCCAGCAGCCTCCTCCCCCGATGCAGTGGATTGGCAGCGAGGCGTGGGTTACAGACCCACAGATGATGCGGTTTAATTTTTGTATTGGTGCTGTGGGCTTTGCAATACCGCGGTCTGTTATCCCTGGGTTTCGTAACTTTCTACTTGGCCTGTCTCCAGAACAAGCGCTAAAATTCCCCCTGCTGACAGAATTCTGGGAAAGTTCATTCAGCTGTAGTCTAAAACGGCAGGCAGGTTCTTCTAATGGTATGCCAGCATGTGATGGCACAGAGGACCTGCGCGCAATACAGAACCCGTACACAGACACGTCCCAGTTGCGGATCACTAACATGGTATACAAAGCCACATATGCTATAGCTCATGCCCTCCATGGCATTGTCTGCAACGAAAAGCAATGCGACAAAAACATCAAAGTTGAACCCCGACGGGTAAGTTTGCTTACTTTTGAAAAACGTTTACAAAACAATACCATATTGTTAATGTAATACATTACGTGTACATTTGTGTAAATATGTTTTTTACGTCCATCACGTAGGTTTTTGATCAGCTCAAGCAAGTGAATTTTACTAAAAATAATTATCCCGTTTCATTTGACACCAATGGAGACCCTGTGGCCACATATGAACTTGTGAATTGGCAGCTTCAAGGAGACAGTTCAGTTGATTTTGTGACAGTGGGTCAATATCATGCATCCCAGCCTAAAGGCCAGGAATTCAGTCTGAGCAGAGCTATCATTTGGTATGATGGCAGTGATAAGGTATACTTCTCCTACTCCTTTTTTTACTTATAACCATATAAACACACACTAACTTTGTCATGTACTTAGATTAAATAATTGATAAAAAAAAATCCTTAAAACCAACTCTACATGACTATGACTAAAGACTTCTTATAGAACATTATGAAGCATACCAAAAGATAAGAAATAAAAGCAGAGAAATTCATTATGATTAATTTTGTCCTTTTATTTTAAATATCTGGGCCATTTTGTCAGTTTTAGAACATTTGTACCCAAAGACTTTAATTTCTGACTCTGATGCTGTGTGTCTATCTGTCACTTGCAGGTGCCTGTGTCTGTGTGCAGTGAGAGCTGTCCTCCAGGTACGAGGAAAGCTGTGAAAAAAGGAAGACCTGTCTGCTGTTATGACTGCATTAACTGTGCAGAAGGAGAGATCAGCAGTGAGACAGGTATTTTAGACATTCTTCCAAATAAATTATAAATATTTATGGTCAACTGATAAATCAGTGTCTAAATTAAAGAAAGGAATCTTTAAAAAGTTCTTAGAAATAATTTTACACCATAAATTAAAAACCCATTGCTGTCATTGGCTAACTTTATCGCAGTGAATCCATGCCCCCTCTCTTTTATTGCATGTTGTGTGTTTTGATACTTGAGATGGTAAAAAAAACAAAAAACAATTGTAGTCTGATAATCTGTATGTCTCCATTTTGTTCCTGTGGTTCATGAATGGCTGTTATGCACTGACTTCTTGTTCTTTCAGATTCTTTAGATTGTCACAAATGCCTACCTGAGTACTGGCCCAATAATGAGAAGGACAAGTGTCTTCCTAAACCAGTGGAGTTTCTCTCCTGGGATGAGATCCTTGGGATTATACTGGCTGCTTTCTCTGTTGCTGGCTCTTTAGTGACCTTAAGCATAACATTAGTATTCTACAAAAACAGGACCTCTCCGATTGTAAAAGCCAACAACTCAGAACTAAGCTTCCTGCTTCTCTTCTCATTGTCTCTGTGTTTTCTCTGTTCACTTACTTTTATTGGTCGGCCCACTGAGTGGTCCTGTATGTTGCGTCACACAGTATTTGGGATCACTTTTGTCCTCTGTATCTCATGTGTTCTAGGGAAAACTATAGTAGTGTTAATTGCCTTCAAAGCTACACTTCCAGGAAGTAATGTCATGAAATGGTTTGGGCCTCCTCAACAGAGACTCAGTGTTTTGGGCTTCACTCTTGTGCAGGTACTTATATGTGTGCTCTGGTTAAAAATATCCCCCCCTTTTCCTTATAACAATATGCAACACTACAAAGAAAAGATCATTTTAGAATGCAGTTTAGGATCAGCTATAGGTTTCTGGGTTGTACTGGGTTATATTGGCTTGCTTGCTTTCCTTTGCTTTGTTTTAGCTTTTCTTGCACGAAAGCTGCCTGATAACTTCAATGAGGCTAAATTCATCACATTCAGTATGCTCATATTCTGTGCTGTATGGATCACCTTTATTCCCGCTTATGTTAGCTCTCCGGGAAAATTTACTGTAGCTGTGGAGATATTTGCTATTTTAGCTTCAAGCTTTGGTCTGATTCTCTGCATTTTTGCTCCTAAGTGTTTCATTATTGTCTTTAGGCCAGAGCAGAATACCAAAAAACATTTAATGGGTAAAGTACCATCAAAAGCTTTCTGATATGCATCCCATCACCAACTGCTTAATATTAAATGGCAGACATTCTGTAATGTTAATGTACCGGTTATTAAACCACATATATAACTATTTCATATGTTTTTGCTATATGTGTATTTTTCACGTGTTTCCACGTGGTAACAGAGTTTTACAATGACAGTGTATTTTTGTAGACCAGGGTTTTTCCTTTGGCTTTTTTTATTATTATTGCAGAAAATAATATCTATGACCAATAAAACTTTATCATTCTTACATGGTTTGTCCATCATGATAATCTTGACAAATATATGTACAGTGGGGAAAAAAAAATATTTGATCCCCTGCTGATTTTGTTCATTTGCCCACTGACAAAGAAATGATCAGTCTATAATTTTAATGGTAGGTTTATTTTAACAGTGAGAGACAGAATAACAACAACAACAAAAAATCCAGAAAAATGCATTTTAAAAAAAAGTTATAAATTTGTTACATTCTCCTCTATAGTCTAGGGCAGGGGTCACCAAGTTCGGTCCTGGAGGGCCGGTGTCCCTGCAGAGTTTAGCTCCAACCCTAATCAAACACACCTGAAGCAGCTAATCAAGGTCTTACTTGGTATACTTGAAACTTCCAGGCAGGTGTGTTGAGGCAAGTTGGAGCTGAACTCTGCAGGACACAGGCCCTCCAGGATCAAGTTTGATGACCACTGGTCTAGGGGTTTCAGAGCGGAAGTAACAAAGTTAAAAGATGTGACCAAATAAATAAGTGAATGTTGAGAAATCTCCTTTTCCTCTATCCCAGCTCTTACCACTTTCACCATTAACACTTCCAATAAAGGTTCACACAAAGAATACCAAATGTCAGAAATATACTTAATTGTTTATTTAAGGGCTTAACATAAACCAAAAGAATATATATTGAAAATATACAATATCAGGGCAGTTAATCAACTTAAATAACCAAGGCGTCAGGAGAGGGCAAATGCCAAAATAACGAACAAAACAGTCTTTCTAAAGGTTATGTAAGTGACCGCAAAATGGTCTTGTCACTTTAAATTTGTTCTGAGCATGTTACGTGATTACGCAGTTAGGGGTGTAAAAAACGTAAGGTAGTCAGATCAGCAGAGAGGAGCGAGGATTCATGTTCCTCCACAGAACATGAAGATAAAGTGGCGTTTTACTGTGAATGGTGCCTTGATTCTACTTAATTTCAATTTAGTACCCTTTGGTAAAGCGGAGTGAGGTATGTGAAGTTGATATACATTACGTTTGTTGTTTCATTGAAGGTTTTATGAGCTCTGCTTGTTAATTAATTGTTTCAAACTGTCTATTCATTTCATCGTTATTTTTTCTTCTGTTTCTCCGTAAATGTGTACTTTATTTATTGTATGTTTCCGTTTATGAGTTGTATTTATTGGTTTTGTTGTTTCTTTGTGTAGTTTCACGGTGCTAACATACGCAGCGAAAGTTTAATGGCGCTCTTCACGGGCGAAATAAAGAAGCACCCGTCAGAAACTCTCTGTGTCTCGTTGATGGATGCCAAAGGGCAGCTATAGGTTATAACAAAATAACTCCCCTGGCAAAAGAAAACAAAATAAAAGACAATAATCTTACCTCTCTCCCTAACTAAAGAAAAACAGGTGAAAAGTTTAGAAGGGAATAAACCCAAATAAATCGGCGCCCAACTCCCTACACGGTTTCACAGAACTAGACTCACACAGAATCACAACAGTAACGTCGTTGTAACCACACTTTAGGTTTACATGTCACAAATTACTCAAGAGCAAATAAAACAACAACAACGTCTCTGGGATAGCAGATAAGGGACTCCTCCCGAGCTGTGTCTCTCTGCTCCTTTATATCTGTTGCACACTGTGTAACAGGGAAACCACGCTGCCGCTAATTGCAATCAGCTGCGGATGATTTAGATCGCTGCTTGGCAGAGAGAGAGAGAGAGAGAGAAAAAGAGGGAGGAGAGAAAAACATGTGACCATCTCCCAATATACACAACAATTACGTCATGGGACGTAACAAATTGATTTGCATTTTAATGAGTCAAATAAGTATTTGACCCCTTCGCAAAAAATGACTTAGTACTTGGTGGCAAAACCCTTGTTGGCAATCACAGAGGTCAGACGTTTCTTGTAGTTGGCCACCAGGTTTGCACACATCTCACGAGGGATTTTGTCCCACTCCTCTTTGCAGATCTTCTCCAAGTCATTAAGGTTTCGAGGCTGACGTATGGCAACTCGAACCTTCAGCTCCCTCCACAGATTTTCTATGGGATTAAGATCTGGAGACTGGCTAGGCCACTCCAGGACCTTAATGTGCTTCTTCTTGAGCCACTCCTTTGTTGCCTTGGCCATGTGTTTTGGTCATTGTCATGCTGGAATACCCTTCCACGACCCATTTTCAATGCCCTGGTTGGATTCAATGCCCTGCCCCTGACGGTACATGGCCCCATCCATCGTCCCTTTGATGCGGTGCAGTTGTCCTGTCCCCTTAGCAGCAAAACACCCCCAAAGCATAATGTTTCCACCTCCATGTTTGACGGTGGGAATGGTGTTCTTGGGGTTATAGGCAGCATTCCTCCTCCTCCAAACACGGCGAGTTGAGTTGATGCCAAAGAGCTCGATTTTGGTCTCATCTGACCACAACACTTTCACCCAGTTCTCCTTTGAATCATTGGTAAACTTCAGACGGGCTTGTACATGTGCTTTCTTGAGGAGGGGGGACCTTGCGGGCACTGTAGGATTTCAGTCCTTCACGGCATAGTGTGTTACCAATTGTTTTCTTGGTGACTATGGTCCCAGTTGCCTTGAGATCATTGACAAGATCCTCCCGTGTAGTTCTGGGCTGATTCCTCACTGTTCTCATGATCATTGACACTCCATGAGGTGAGATCTTGCATGGAGCCCCAGTCCGAGGGAGATTGACAGTTATTTTTTGTTTCTTCCATTTGCAAATAATCACTGTAATCACTGCAAATAACTGTTGTCACCTCCTCACCAAGCTGCTTGGCGATGGTCTTGTAGCCCATTCCAGCCTTGTGTAGGTCTACAATCTTGTCCCTGACATCCTTGGACAGCTCTTTGGTCTTGGCCATGGTGGAAAGTTTGGAATCTGATTGTTTGATTGCTTCTGTGGACAGGTGTCTTTTTTACAGGTAACAAACTGAGATTAGGAGCACTCCCTAGTGCTCCTAATCTCAGCTCCTTACCTGTATAAAAGACACCTGGGAGCCAGAAATCTTGCTGATTGATAGGGGATCAAATACTTATTTGACTCATTAAAATGCAAATCAATTTATAACATTTTTGAAATGCGTTTTTCTGGATTTTTTTGTTGTTATTCTGTCTCTCACTGTTAAAATAAACCTACCATTAAAATTATAGACTGATCATTTCTTTGTCAGTGGGCAAACGTACAAAATCAGCAGGGGATCAAATATTTTTTTCCCCCACTGTATATATACATTTTGAAACCTAATTACATGAGTATTTAATTATGTAACTGCTTGTTAACAAAGTCGATTTAATGAGCTGATTTTGCTAAATGCTCTAATGCAGTGGTACTGTAAGAAAGTTATTTTCTGTGGCAATGAAAATAACCTTTTTTTAGAGTTGATATGAAATTATACTGAATGTTTGCTGGATGAACAGATCCGTTTATTTTATACTACTGGCAGCTGATATAAATAATTGCAATTAATTGCAATTATTCATATACATTTTCCTTTTTTGAGCGAATTTGCTACACAGGCACATAGAAGGCTAAAACAAAACGTTACAGTTAACACTATGAACACTACTATTTTAGGTAAAATAATTGAGTGTCTTCTGTTAAACTGAAACAAAAGAACTTTGTATTATAATAATAAGCTCGAAACTTCATTGGTGAGGCAAATAAGAGGAGAGCAAATAAGAGTCTTTGCTGTCTGACAAAACATCAGGTCCTGGTTGCTTTGGATGTGAATTTCACAAAGATTTTAGTTTTAGTTAACCCCTTATTGATTGAAAATGTGTGCTTTTAAATTTTGATCATAAAGTAATAAGTGCTGGCTAACAGGTTGCAACACATCCAGATTAAACTAAAACCATCTCAACTAGATTTGGGTACATGGGTGCACTAGGTTTGCTACATGGAGAAACAAAGGTTTAAAGTCCATTGGGGACCTGTTGATGGCAAGTTTGAAGCATTTAACCAATTACAGTCAATATGTAATCTTCCTGGGTCCAATTTCTTTGGGTATTTACAAGCAAAGCATCATGTCAAAGAAGAAAGAAGTAAATTCCATAATTTATCAGTAAGCCATAGACTAACAAATTTGATGAATGTATTATGTTAAACGGTATCCCAACCTCCAGACATTTGATTTCACTTTTTTATGCCTTCCTGATGCCTGTGAGCACAAGCTACTTAAAAGAAGCTTGGGCCAAGGATATTGATGAAGATCTAGAATGAATGTAGCAGGATCCAATGTTGTTCAGTAAATGCTAGATAGGTTGATCCTGTTTTAAGTAGTAATAATACATAGATTGTATTATTCCAAAATTAAACAATCTAAGATGGCGCCGCACATGGCAGCTACAGTGCTTTGCTCTTCAGTGTTCGTACAGTTTTTGTTTGTTTTTCCTGTTTTTTGTTTCTCAAACACGATCAGTTTTACCAGGGAAGAACTGCTGAACATTCGGCAGAACACACCACTAAAACTTTTACCGGATTTTGATCATTTGGGCGTTTTGCTGGACATTGTAGCCGGAGGAGCAGCAGTGTTGTTTAGACGCTGGAGGACGCACAGACGGGGGAAGCGAGCTGGCGCGCTCGTGAAGCTTCGTCAACGCGGATTAAGAATGCCGTTGCCTAGCATCCATCTCGCGAATCTCCGCTCTCTACCCAACAAAACGGACAAACTCCTTCTGCTCTCCCGGACAAACAGGGATTTTTCAAACTCTGCTGCTCTGTGTTTCACGGAAACCTGGCTGAACAATACCATACCGGACAGCGTGCTTCATCTTCCTAACTTTCAGCTGATCAGATCAGATCGCGAGGCAGAATCAACGGGGAAATCGCGCGGCGGCGGGATGTGCTTCTACATCAATGAGAGGTGGTGTACAGATGTAACTGTGTTAAAGAAGATGTGCTGTTCTGATCTAGAAACGCTCTTCATTAACTGCAAGCCATTCTATTCGCCATGGGAGTTTTGTTCATTCATTCTCGTGAGTGTTTACATTCCTCCGCAAGCGCATGTGAGCTCAGCTTTACAGAAACTGCTGATCTGATCACAGACACAGAACAACAGCACCCATACTCTGTTTTAATCATTCTTGGAGACTTTAATAAAGCAAATCTCTCCCGTGAACTGCAAAAATACAGACAGCATGTTACATGTCCCACCAGAGACAGTAATATACTGGATCACTGTTACTCAACAATAAAGGATGCATATCACTCTGACCCACGGGCAGCTTTAGGACTCTCTAATCACTGTTTATTTCATCTTATACCAACCTACAGGCAGAAACTCAAATCTGAAAAACCTGTATTAAGAACTGTTAAAAGATGGACTAATAAAGCAGAGCAAGATTTAAACGCTTGTTTTGACCTCACTGATTGGAGTGTTTTTGAAGCTGCTGCCACCGATTTGGACGAGCTCACAGAGACTGTAACATCATATATCAGTTTCTGTGAAGATATGTGTATTCATACCAGTACTCATTTAACCTACAACAACGACAAACCATGGTTCACTGCAAAACTCAGACAGCTCCGCCAGGCCAAAGAAGATGCTTACAGAAAGGGGGATAAAGTCTTCTATAAACAGGCCAAACACACACTGGAAAAGGAGATCAGAGTGGCAAAGAGGAATTATTCTGGCAAGCTAAGGAACAAATTCTCTTCCAGTGATGCTGCTTCAGTGTGGAAAGGTATGAAAGACATCACCAGTTACAAGACACCATCCCCCAGCACTGTGGAGACTCAACTAATGGCAGACGATCTTAATGAGTTATATTGCCAATTTGAAAAAAACACCATTCACACCTCCTGAAGGAAAGCACCAGGCCCAGATGGTGTGTCACCAGCCTGCCTAAAAACCTGTGCTGACCAGCTGGCCCCCATCTTCACACAGATCTTCAACCGTTCACTGGAGCTGTGCGAAGTCACCTCATGCTTCAAACGCTCCACCATCATCCCCGTCCCAATGAAACCCCAAATTACTGGACTTAATGACTACAGACCTGTGGCTCTAACGTCTGTGGCCATGAAATCATTTGAAAGACTGGTTTTGGCTTATCTGAAGGACACCACTGGACCCTTACAGGACCCCCTGCAGTTTGTATACAGAGCAAACAGGTCTGTGGATGATGCAGTCAACATGGGACTGCACTTCATCCTGCAGCATCTGGACAGACCAGGGACTTATGTGAGCATCCTGTTTGTAGATTTCAGCTCTGCTTTTAACACCATCATCCCGGACACCCTTCAGAACAAACTGACACAGCTCTCCGTCCCCACCTCCATCTGTCAGTGGATCACCAGCTTCCAGACAGACAGGCAGCGGCTAGTGAGGCTGGGAAAATTCTCATCCAGCACCTGTACGATCAGCACTGGAGCTCCTCAGGGCTGCGTTCTCTCCCCACTGCTCTTCTCTCTCTACACCAACGACTGCACATCTAAAGACCCCTCTGTCAAGCTCCTGATGTTTGCAGATGACACCACACTGATCGGCCTCATTCAGGACGGTGACGAGTCTGCTTACAGACAGGAGGTTAAGGAGCTGGCTGTCTGGTGCAGTCTTAACAACCTGGAGCTTAACACGCTCAAAACAGTGAAGATGATCGTGGACTTCAGGAGAAACCCCCCTGCTTTCCCCCCATTCACCATCATGAACAGCACGGTGACTGCAGTGGAGTCATTCAGGTTCCTGGGCACCACCATCTCCCAGGACCTGAAGTGGGACAATCACATAGTCTCCATTGTGAAAAAGGCCCAGCAGAGGTTGTACTTCCTTCGTCAGCTGAGGAAGTTCAACTTGCCACAGGAGCTGCTGAAACAGTTCTACTCCGCCATCATTGAATCTGTCCTCTGCACGTCAATAACTGTCTGGTTCAGCTCAGCTACAAAATCTGACCTCAGAAGACTACGGAGGGTAGTCCGGACTGCTGAGCGAATCATTGGTACAACCCTCCCCACTCTCCAAGGCTGGCAAAATCACTCTGGACCCCTCACATCCGGCACACTCCCTCTTTGAACTGTTACCGTCTGGTCGACGCTACGGAGCTCTGTGCACCAGAACAACCAGACACAGGAACAGTTTCTTCCCTCAGGCAATCCATCTCATGAACACTTGACATTAAACGTGGAACACACAACACATAACACTATTTACATTATTTATTCATCACACATACATATTTCATTTCAATTTGCACATATCAGACCTGTACACACATAATTGTCTATATTATATATTGTGTTTTTGCTATTTTGTACATTGCCTATTTGTATATTATTCTTTTATTATCTGTGTCTTGTCCTGTTGCTGTCATTCTGTTGCACTGTGGAGCTTCTGTCACTATAACAAATTCCTCGTATGTGTAAACATACCTGGCCAATAAAGCTCATTCTCTCTCATTCTCATTCTCTTAAATAAAATATGCAACACTATTTCTCCAATATGTGATGCATGCAAATATGTGATAAAGGGCTCCCTATCACATGTATTCTGGTTTTTCCTTGACGTTCGTAGTATTTTTGACTATTTTTCAAAGGTTTTCCAAAAGATGAGCGTGATCATGGACTAGCAGTTGAGTTTGGGGGTCTTCTGAGATATTGAACGCTTTTTTTTTTCTCTCTCTTTCAAGCTCTCAGCTGCAATCTTTGTTGCTGGGTATGACCTTTGCAAATCTCTGGATGTCCCTATCAAAACCTGGTTTTATGAGCTGTTTCATGTTATATGACTGAAAGATATATATTCCTTTAAGCCCAAACTACATTGACGATTCCAAGCAGTATGGCAATGCTTCCTGGATTTCCTCAAGCCTGTGTAATGTATTTTTATGTAAAGTTCTTCCTGTAATATTTCTAGAGCTAACATGTCCAAAGCGTATTCAAGAAATATTACTTATATGTATGTATATATATATATATATATATATATATATATATATATATATATATATATATATATATATATATATGTATGTGTATATATATATATATATATATATATATATATATATATATATATATATATATATGTGTATATATATATATATATATATATATATATATATATTGTTCTGCATAATGTTAAAATATCTTAATTTAAAATATAGAAATTAATTATAAAAAAATGTATACACTTTGTAAGAACTATGTAAGGTTATGATTTCTTTAAATTTAAATGTATTATTTAAATACATTAATATATAGGACAAGTATTGCATTTAGATCTTTATAGAATAAAAGTTGGACAAAAAGTACAGTGATTTTGTTACTTTTATTTATTATGATTTATAACTGCATTTAGAGAATGGTTTTCAATCGCATGTCTGTGTCACTAAAACAACAGTGGGACATGACAAATCATTTGCAAAATAAAAAGAAATGGAAAGTAAAAGCAAATATAAAAACAAACATGCTTTCATGCGACTTATTTCTCTTGGGGTTGACAGGTGATCCAAAAAACCTGAAACTTTATGATACACTTGAGGCACATTCTCTCATTGACTGAAGTGCAATCTTAACCACACCCTCTTAGGTTTCCCAGTGAAGAGTTACAACATACAACAGCAGTGGCTAGTGGGTATATAAAACAAAGTGTAATGCTCAACTCACATTTTGAGTGGTTGCTTGCATAGCAGGAGAAATGAATGTTCATCTTTTATTGACAGTGACACTACTGTGTATGACCAGGCTTTGCCCTACTGTGTGTGGGCTTAATTTAGGCACCTGCATCCTCCAAGGTGACCCTCATCTCCCTGATCTCTTCGAGGATGGAGACTTCATTATTGGAGGGGCTTTCACCATTCATTACTATGTGAGATCTGAGAAGCACACCTATACTAGACAGCCACAACCACTAGTTTGCAGTGGCAGGTTAGAGTTTGATTCAAAATTGAAAACATTCCTTAACAGAGCAGGGCAAAATGGGTTAAATTGATTTTGCTAAAATTGCGTTCATATTTGTGGTTAAGTATAACATGAGTTAATAAGAAGCTAACGAGCAAGAAGTAACCGTTAATTTTTAATAGGATGCTATTATGTGTGTATTTCAACAGCATGGACCTCAGAGGGTTGCGCCTTGCTCGAGCCTTGCAATTCACTGTCCAAGAGATAAACAACAGCTCCGATCTCTTACCGGGCATCACTTTAGGGTACCACATATATGACTCGTGTGCTTCGGTGCCAATGGCGATTAAAGTAGCTTTGCAGCTTGCCAACGGACTAGATCTGGTATTTAACGACACTGATTCATGTGCAAAATTTGCTCTCATGGCAATTCGTTAACGAGGTGGCTAGCTTTACGCACTGTACAAATTCATACTTGCTAAGTACGTATTTTACGAGGATCTACGATCTGGTCATTTAGACAAATCGTAGTAAATCGTACTGATCGTACATCGTACGCAACGAATGAGATTGCTTGCAGTTCCCGCACTAGTCGGAGATTCTGCTTCCACGCCAGCTGTAAGCATTTCAAGACTTTTGGGTCCTCTTGGAATTCCACAGGTGCTTGCACAAAACGACGAATTCATAGTCTTATTAGAAAGAAAAATGCTGGAGCTGTATCACAATCTCTCTCTTTCTCTATCTCTCTGTCTCTGATGATATATATATATATATATATATGTGTGTGTGTGTGTGTGTGTGTGTGTGTGTGTTTCTTCACTGTACTTTATAGGTGAGTCATTATGCTACATGCGCGTGTCTCAGTGACAAGCGGCAGCATCCTACTTTCTTCAGGACCATCCCCAGCGATCACCATCAAGCGGCAGCACTGGCACGGGTGGTAAAGCACTTCGGATGGACGTGGATCGGAGCTGTGCGCAGTGATTCAGACTACGGTAACAATGGAATGGCATCATTCCTGAAAGCTGCAGAGGAGGAGGGAATCTGTGTGGAATATTCTGAGGCCTATTACAGGACCCAGCCGCGCAGCAAACTGAAAAGAGTGGCGGATGTTATTCGCAAGTCATCAGCTCGTGTAATAGTTGCCTTCATGGGCGCAGGTGATATAAAATTTCTCTTAGAAGAGCTGAGCCAGCAGCCTCCTCCCCCGATGCAGTGGATTGGCAGCGAGGCGTGGGTTACAGACCCACAAATGATGCGGTTTAATTTTTGTATTGGTGCTGTGGGCTTTGCAATTCCGCGGTCTGTTATCCCTGGTTTTCGTAACTTTCTACTTGACCTGTCTCCAGAACAAGCGCTAGAATTCCCCCTGCTGACAGAATTCTGGGAAAGTTCATTCAGCTGTAGTCTAAAACGGCAGACAGGTTCTTCTACTGGTATGCCAGCATGTGATGGCACAGAGGACCTGCGCGCATTACAGAACCCGTACACAGACACGTCCCAGTTGCGGATCACTAACATGGTGTACAAAGCCACATATGCTATAGCTCATGCCCTCCATGGCATTGTCTGTAACGAAAATCAATGCGACAAAAACATCAAAGTTAAGCCCCGACTTGTAAGTTTGCTTATCGTGGAATAACTTAACTTTTACAAAAAAAAAAAAAAGAAAAAGAGTAAATATTGTAATTGTAGTACATTATTGTACAGTATACGTTTACCTTTGTATCTTACTATAAACTATGTTCAACCACACCACAGTTTTATTTTTTTATTTATTATCCATCATGCAGGTTTTTGATCAACTCAAGGGAGTGAATTTTACTAAAAATAATTATCCCGTTTCATTTGACACCAATGGAGACCCTGTGGCCACATATGAACTTGTGAATTGGCAGCTTCAGGGAGACAGTTCAGTTGATTTTGTGACAGTGGGTCAGTATGATGCATCCAAGCCTAAAGGCCAAGAATTCAGTCTAAACAGAGCTATCATTTGGTATGATAGCAGTGAAAAGGTATACTTTTTTTTTTCATGTACTTAGATTAAATAAATGAATGGGGAAAAAATCGTTAAAACCAACACTATATATACCAAACATACCAAAACATGAGAAATAAGAGCAGAGGAATTCCTTATTATACATTTTGCCCCTTCATTTTTAAACATCTGGGCCATTTTGTCAGTTTTAGAACATTTGTACCCAAAGACGTCATTTCTGACTCTGATGCTGTGTCTATCTGTTACTTGCAGGTGCCTGTGTCTGTGTGCAGTGAGAGCTGTCCTCCAGGTACGAGGAAGGCTGTGAAAAAAGGAAGACCGGTCTGCTGTTATGACTGCATTAACTGTGCAGATGGAGAGATCAGCAATGAGACAGGTATTTTGGACATTCTTATAAATAAATTATAAGTACTTATGTGTCATTTCCCTTACACCTGAAATATATGTTATTGACATTTATGAGGGAGTGCATGATATCACTGACCCTTCCTTATCTACTGAGATGGTTATTTAAAAAAAAAGTTTAGCCTGATAATCTGTATGTCTTCATTTTGTTCCTGTAGTTTATGAATGGCTGTTATGCACTGACTCCTTGATCTTTCAGATTCTTTAGATTGTCACAAATGCCTACCTGAGTATTGGCCCAATAATGAGAAGGACAAGTGTCTTCCTAAACATGTGGAGTTTCTCTCCTGGGATGAGATTCTTGGGATTATACTGGCTGCTTTCTCTGTTGCTGGCTCTTTAGTGGCTTTAAGCATAACATTAGTATTCTACAAAAACAGGACCTCTCCGATTGTAAAAGCCAACAACTCAGAGCTGAGCTTCCTGCTTCTCTTCTCATTGTCTCTGTGTTTTCTCTGTTCACTCACTTTTATTGGTCGGCCCACTGAGTGGTCCTGTATGTTGCGTCACACAGCATTTGGGATCACTTTTGTCCTCTGTATCTCATGTGTTCTAGGGAAAACTATAGTAGTGTTAATTGCCTTCAAAGCTACACTTCCAGGAAGTAATGTCATGAAATGGTTTGGGCCTCCTCAACAGAGACTCAGTGTTTTGGGCTTCACTCTTGTACAGGTCCTTATATGTGTGCTTTGGTTAAAAATATCTCCACCTTTTCCTTATAACAATATGCATCAGTACAAAGAAAAGATCATTCTAGAATGCAGTTTAGGATCAGCTATAGGTTTCTGGGCTGTACCGAGTTATATTGGCCTCTTAGCTTTCCTTTGCTTTGTTTTAGCTTTTCTTGCCCGAAAGCTGCCTGATAACTTCAATGAGGCTAAGTTCATCACATTCAGTATGCTCATATTCTGTGCTGTATGGATCGCCTTTATTCCAGCATATATCAGTTCTCCAGGGAAATTCACTGTAGCTGTAGAGATATTTGCTATTTTAGCTTCAAGCTTTGGTCTAATTCTCTGTATTTTTGCTCCTAAGTGTTTCATTATTGTTCTTAGACCAGAGCAGAATACCAAAAAACATTTAATGGGTAAAGTACCATCAAAAGCCCTCTGAGATGCATGCAATTGGCAACTGCTAAATATCATTAATGTACCAGTTTTCAAAACACTGATGTAACTATTTTACATATTGGTGTTATATGTGTTCTGTAAACTGTGTATGTACTGTAATATATATTGTTGGGAAAAAACAGTTTGAAAAAGATAAAATATCTGTTGTAAAACTCATGTTCAGTACTTAAATGCACATTTAAAAGTGCCACCTCAAGAAGCAGTTTCTTAAAGCTTTGATATAAAATGCTATCATCTCTCATGTGTTTCCACTTGGTAACAGAGTTCTGCAATGATGGTACAATTTTGTAGACTAACCCAGAAGTTAGCATCACCCCGGTTCCTTTGACAAAAAAACCCAGTAGGATTTTTCCATTGGCTTTTCAATTATTGCAGAAAATAATCTCTGTGACCAACAATTGTTTTTTTTAATTTTTTTATACATGGTTTGTCCATCATGATAATCTTTACAAATTAATATAATTTATTTATTGATTTATTTTTTTATACATTTTGAATAATGATGCTTTGATCCGTCTTTTTCACCTCCAATACTGATTCCGATACCTGGGGTTCAGTATTGGCTGATACAGGTATTGGTCCGATATCATTGCCCTCTTTTTTTTTTTTTTTTCTTTGAAATCAATGTACAACTTCTATATCTCTGTGTGGAACTGATAATCACTCTTTCACAATCTTCTAAATACAGAATGCTTCATTATAAAGAAAAAATATATATATAAATATGAAAATAAGTATGTTCATAATCTATGAAAAGAAGAGAGAAAAAAAATATATATATATATATTTATATACAGTATATTATATTCATCAATTATTGTGAAATGATGTTTCTAGAATAACTTTTGCTGCTGAATTGTCCACTAACCTAGTTTATATATATATATATATATATATATATGTGTGTACACACACATTTATATATATACTGTATATAGACGTGAAGCGTACGGATCCATTTGCAAGCTTTTATTCAAAAACATGGTCAAGCACAGGCAGGGTCAAACATCCCAGCGGGCACCTTGATGTCAATTTGACGTCAAATATTAGTCAAGGATAGATCAAGATGCTATATAGCATCGTATTAAATTCAGCTTGGACGGCAATTTCTTCCGGTGGTTAATTGGGTAAAAAGAGGAAGTTATCCCACACTGAAATTGATTTAATATATATGTAGGCCAATATGTTTGACGTTCAGTTTACGTCAAATCAACGTCAAGTTTTAAAAGTCCAATTTATGTCATATTGACATCACATTGACATCAATGATTAAATGTTTATAGGATTTATGTAATATGGTGAATATGAATTTGTCGTTAGCTTCATTAAGTTTAAATATAATTATTTTCTTAACTGAAGGCCAGTGGCGTAGCCAGAATTTTATTTTTGGGCGGGCCTGGGCAAAAGTGAGCGGGCACTAGGCTAACTAATGGACGGAGTCCAGTGGCGTAGCGCAAATCCGCGGCCCCCAACCGCGAACTCAAGGGTGGGTGAGTGGGGTGGCTGTTTATCGCAATATTGTAAATATTTGTTTTAAACCAGGAAGGTGAGCCAATATCACACAAGCAACGTGCAAACTTTGCGCAAGAATTATGCGGTGAACCTCTTAATTTTAGTCGATTCACTAGAAAGTGAAAGAAAAAACTGACAGCGCTTTCGGCATCTGACGCTGCATTAACGGCGCATATTCTCTCAGAGACGACGAGAGACGAATCTACTTCAGATGCTGATAACGGTTTAGCTATAGCTAAATGTTTTAATTTACTCCCTTAATATTTCTCTTGTGGCCCGAACATAGGCTAGTGGAAAAAATAAATAAAAATAAATAAATACAGAGAGAAGAAACCTATTTTGTGTTAAACAGGTTGTTTTCTTTTTTTAAAAGTCGGTGCTTGAAATAAAGCTTTTTCATTGATGATTGCAGTGTTAATAATTTTAATTATAGGCATATAATTCATTGTATAATAAACCTGTTTTGAAAGACCTTTTTAAAAACAGTTTCAATGAGGAGTAGCCTAAGCTAGCCTAATCTTTATTATCCTCGCAGCGCGTCAGTTATGAGGTGATGCGCTATGAAATTATTGTTCGGCAAATTAATTGTAATATTAATTTAATAAAAGTAACTTAATAATAATAATAATAATAGGCCTAATCATAAGAAGAATGTAACATGCCTACATTAATTGAAAATGCCAAATTAAATAGCCAATAACTAAAGTGTATACAATTATTTTATTCAGAAATGTCATGTTTTTTTTTTTTTTTTGTTAATTCGTTATTTAAATTAATGAGGAAACAGGTGCAGTCAATCGCCGTTATCAGTCACAAAGTAAAAAAAATAAAATACTAGCTAATTAAAAGAAACGGGCTAATCTTTGTGAGGATGACTGGCAACAGCTGGTCTTAAATTCTTTAGACAACGCACACCAAACAACTTTGAACACCGAATGAAAACACTGCCTGAGCCCAAATGACATTCATAATCGGCCTGACAGTAGGCCTAGTGTGTTCTCGGCTTCACAGAATGAACAGGTTCGTGCGTGGGACTGAAAAGTCTAACCGTTACTTGCGGACTGATGGACGGGCTTTCTCCCTGTCAGTGCGAAATTCAGTTTTTTTTACAGAATTATGCATTGCTGTTGTTTTTCTAACATTTTCTAACACACCGCTGCAAATTACAGTCCAACTGAACAGGTGAACACGCACAAATTTACAGGCGCAACATGCCTGAAACAGCCTGGATAACAATTGGCTAACACTGCTGTCAATCAAACTCATCAAGAATGATGCAAAAACACATTTGATTTATTTTAGTTATTTGAGATGTTATAATAGTTCTCTAATTGTGTTAAAATAGATTAAACAATAATTATTTAACAAATATTATATTTGTATAATAAACTGGGGGGGGGGCTTTCATCAGAGTGGGCGGGCCTGTGCCCGTCAGAAGGCTCGAAACGCATTTGGCTCATCTTTTGAACCGATGTGCAGCCGCTGAATTTGAAAACTTAAAAAAAAAAAAACTTTTTGTATAAATTGAAGGTAAACAGTGGAGTGATTACATTTACATCTACCAAAAATACTGATTTTCTGAAAATAAATTCACTGTAATAAATAAATAAATAAAACTACTGATTTTTTCTTTTTTTTACATAAAAATATTAAGACAATTGAAAATGTTACTTATTTAAATATCATATCATAATATACTATCATCATACATTCTTTGTTGAAGTAAACTGCATTTATGATAACTGAAGAATTTAAATATTCGAACTAGAGGAAATCCCGCGCGGCGGAAGGATACCCTCTCCTCAAGCACACACACCACACAGAGTGGAGCAGCAGCGCGACTCATTCGACTGTCAGCAACTGTTCATGGATGTGAATAAAACAATAAGCAGGTAAAATGCATATTTTCTGAACAATTGCTTCTGGCATTTGGAGCTTTGTTTTGACCGTCGTTGTTTAGAATCGTTATTAAGCTCAATCTTTAATGTGTATGTTTTTTTAAACTTGGACGCGCGCCGTTAATCTCACCAGACGATGATAGTGCAGATTTGTAATCATAAGCATCGTGAAGTCTGAACTTTTCAATGTAGGCTTTGTCTAAAAAGCTTAAAATGTTGTTTAAATTAGTGAAATTTCAGACTAACGTTACTCTGGGTCAAGATTAATTGGGCCTACGAACTAAATTTCGGCTAGAGTCAACAGATGCATGCGGTGTCATCGTGTGCTATTCACATAGTGTCCTAATTATTTACCTTTATAAAAAAATATATATACATTTACCTTTATACGGTCGGTATGTAATTCAAGTTATACATTTAGCTGTGGTTAATGTCAACGCCGTTGGTTTGTCTGAATACTCGATTCTGATTGGCTGCTGTGCGTTCAAACGGTTGAATTCACTTGTAGTTCCAGTCAGTTTAAATCACCTCTAAATTAATGCGCTGCCTTCACTGAAGCAAGTACTCCAGAGTGCACCCTGGACGATGGGGCGGGGCGACACGTGTCGCTCCGCCCACCCCCAATTTCATTGGTTTATGATACAGCAGAGCTTATTGGTGTAGACGTTTGCGCATGAGCATTCTTTTATATACGTTTTTTATGAATGATCTACGCTGTTTGGCTGCACTACAGAAATATTAAGTGCTAACAACAGCGATTTTAGTTAGAATCAATTAGCAAATATGTTTTTTTTTAATTTATGACGAATTAGTTAGATTAAGTCCATATCAAACGCTTGATGGCGGCATTTCCGAGTACTACTTCGGCAGAACAGAGCTGTGTAATATGAGCGGCTCACGAATAAAGTCTGGGGAACACATTCTTAATTCGTGGCCATGATATAGTCCTACCTATGCTATAAATAGCCTCACCTATGAGAAATATTAATTATGTTTCTGTGTGATGAACTTAAATAGTGGTCCTCAACAGGTGGGTTGCACGTTAAATGAAGTCAGATATTCTTGCACTTTTCACAGAAGCAGATATACTTAAACATTGAGCAGTTTTAGCTGGGCGATGTTGATAAAAATGATCCACTGTTTGAGATTTAGCTGTTTTGTATAGATATATATAATGTAGCCATATTCTTTATTTTAGGATCGGTGGATAAGCAAAAACTTACGATGATAATTCACTGTAGTTCAGTAAGACATAGGACAAACCCGCAAATGGTTTTATTTTAAAGAACAACTGCGGTGACAAATAAGACAATAATACCAAATAGTCCATCAGCGTGAACTGGGGTTTTATGTGTGGATAATGGGAATAAAAACCTTGCTGAAACAATTTTTATTATTATTATTTATTTTTTTTGCATATAGGCCTATTTTAAATGTTTTTTGTTTACTAAAACAGCTGTTATTAAATCTGACCTACAGCAAATATTATTATTAATGT
This sequence comes from Schizothorax lantsangensis, assembly GCA_027422415.1. NCBI lineage: Eukaryota > Metazoa > Chordata > Actinopteri > Cypriniformes > Cyprinidae > Schizothorax > Schizothorax lantsangensis. The sequence goes on along the minus strand of CM049846.1, from coordinate 19,294,521 downwards.
GCTTTAGTGCGTATTTAAGCAATAAATGTTAATTTTCTCTGCAACATTTTTATTTATACTTTTATAGGCTATATAGACTATGCACAAATTCAATTACTGGTTTTGTGGCTCAGTCCTTTAAAAAGAACCAGGAATCACTGTACTATATTGATTTTAGATTTTTAGTAGGCCTAGTTATTATAGTCTTTAATAAATAAAAAAAATATTAATCACAGAGAAGGTTTCTTTTACTCATTAAAAGTGCTCATGTACCTATTCCACAGATTTACAGCTCTGAGTGATTTAATATTCGATAGTTATGCAGGTCTATATGGCTACAATGATCGAGTGTTAATAACTGAATCTAAATTCATCTCGTACACAGATTAGAACACGCACATAATGAGGATGTGGATACAGAAATTGGATTTTTAATATCTGATGTCATGGGCACTCATTTACTATAGGAACCTTTAAAATTGTAAGAGAAACAATATAGGCTCAAATATTTTATTAAGATATAAACAAGGAAACACTGCTTGCCATGAAAACATTTTATTAACCTACAAGTTTGTGACGCATTGAGCAACGTAACATCTCTTTAAACAACAACAAAAACGGTTGTGCTTTAAAACGTAAAATCAGCCGCTTATGTTTGTGTTTGTCCATCTCTAAAATGCATCTAAATTATCATAATTTGCGAATAAAATCCCAATTTAATGCTGATCCGCGGCCTGCCGATCCTCAAGGAAATATGAATGAAGCGCTATTCAGCCTGAACAACCCGGAGGTGAAGTCATCAAGAGTTTATTTGTAAACGATGACTTCATCTGACTAAAATTACCATGGTTACTAAACAGATAATAATTAAGATAGGCCTATGATTCTAGAGTTAGCAGAGAGAATAAGGGCGGCTTGTCTCCAAAAATTTGATTTATTGCCCCTCATAAAAATCCCACCCAGTAAGTCCCCCAATCCCTCCCACCCTAACTGGACATCTGGTCTGGACACCTGTTGTACACCCCCCACCCACCCCCACCATCTAGATGAGGAGTTGATTATTCAGTCCAGTATGTTTAAGGAATTTATATGACTTGTGTTATGGGTCGTTGTTATGTGATTTAAACTTTAAATGGTGAAATCGTGTTAAGGAATTTATATGACTTGCGTTATGGGTCGTTGTTATGTGATTTAAACTTTAAATGGTGAAATCGTGTTAAAGGGTTGTTTTTATTAAAGTGTTTTTTCACATCAGATATACAGTGGGTACGGAAAGTATTCAGACCCCCTTAAATTTTTCACTCTTTGTTATATTGCAGCCATTTGCTAAAATCATTTAAGTTAATTTTTTTTCCTCATTATTGTACACACAGCACCCCATATTGACAGAAAAACACAGAATTGTTGACATTTTTGCAGATTTATTAAAAAATAAAAACTGAAATATCACATGGTCCTAAGTATTCAGACCCTTTGCTGTGACACTCATATATTTAACTCAGGTGCTGTCCATTTCTTCTGATCATCCTTGAGATGGTTCTACACCTTCATTTGAGTCCAGCTGTGTTTGATTATACTGATTGGACTTGATTAGGAAAGCCACACACCTGTCTATATAAGACCTTACAGCTCACAGTGCATGTCAGAGCAAATGAGAATCATGAGGTCAAAGGAACTGCCTGAAGAGCTCAGAGACAGAATTGTGGCAAGGCACAGATCTGGCCAAGGTTACAAAAAAATATCTGCTGCACTTAAGGTTCCTAAGAGCACAGTGGCCTCCATAATCCTTAAATGGAAGACGTTTGGGACGACCAGAACCCTTCCTAGAGCTGGCCGTCCGGCCAAACTGAGCTATCGGGGGAGAAGAGCCTTGGTGAGAGAGGTAAAGAAGAACCCAAAGATCACTGTGGCTGAGCTCCAGAGATGCATTCGGGAGATGGGAGAAAGTTGTAGAAAGTCAACCATCACTGCAGCCCTCCACCAGTCGGGGCTTTATGGCAGAGTGGCCCGACGGAAGCCTCTCCTCAGTGCAAGACACATGAAAGCCCGCATGGAGTTTGCTAAAAAACACCTGAAGGATTCTCTGGTCTGATGAGACCAAGATAGAACTTTTTGGCCTTAATTCTAAGCGGTATGTGTGGAGAAAACCAGGCACTGCTCATCACCTGTCCAATACAGTCCCAACAGTGAAGCATGGTGGTGGCAGCATCATGCTGTGGGGGTGTTTTTCAGCTGCAGGGACAGGACGACTGGTTGCAATCGAGGGAAAGATGAATGCGGCCAAGTACAGGGATATCCTGGACGAAAACCTTCTCCAGAGTGCTCAGGACCTCAGACTGGGCCGAAGGTTTACCTTCCAACAAGACAATGACCCTAAGCACACAGCTAAAATAACGAAGGAGTGGCTTCACAACAACTCCGTGACTGTTCTTGAATGGCCCAGCCAGAGCCCTGACTTAAACCCAATTGAGCATCTCTGGAGAGACCTAAAAATGGCTGTCCACCAACGTTTACCATCCAACCTGACAGAACTGGAGAGGATCTGCCAGGAGGAATGGCAGAGGATCCCCAAATAAACTTGTTGCATCTTTCCCAAAAAGACTCATGGCTGTATTAAATCAAAAGGGTGCTTCTACTAAATACTGAGCAAAGGGTCTGAATACTTAGGACCATGTGATATTTCAGTTTTTCTTTTTTAATAAATCTGCAAAAATGTCAACAATTCTGTGTTTTTCTGTCAATATGGGGTGCTGTGTGTACATTAATGAGGAAAAAAAATGAACTTAAATGATTTTAGCAAATGGCTGCAATATAACAAAGAGTGAAAAATTTAAGGGGGTCTGAATACTTTCCGTACCCACTGTATGTGTAAAACGTGCGATGATTGATTGTTTTTTACCTACAACACGGCTTGTAGGGAAAAACGTTGTTTGGCAAAGCATTAGATACGTTAGTTTTTGCTATCGTTTGACAGAGTTAAATAAAAAGAAGAAGTGTTTTGTTCACAAAAAAGCACCAAACACTAGAAAATGGTGTCTTATCTTACCATGTTACAGTTTAAAGACCATACGGTTTAAAAGTAAAAAAGAGCCTTAAAAATAAACGAATATCGTTAAAACAGCACTATCCAGCAGTAGTCAAAATCTCCTAGTCTGTCGTTACAAGTTAGTCACGACAGAAAAACTAAAAAGCTACGAGTGCCTAGAGCTGATCCGTCAGACAAACGCTCTCTGTCGATGCCAAAGTCCAAATGAGGGTTGGAGAGCCGGGGGACCAAACCACGCCTACGGCCGTCCCCTAACAGAGGCGGACCAAAGATTAAATAATTAAAGTAATGTTTTTAACATTAGAACGAACCGTTATTTGAATAAATCTTTAACAGTTCTTTAATTAATGAAAACCTTCTCACTTTTAAAACTGTTTTTCCTTTTAAACAAACAACTCTAGTTCATAGGAAAAACGTTATTTATTTTATTTTATTTGCTTAATTTGTCTATTCCTTTAATAGGTCCTTGATTTTGTCAAGTTAAGATATAACCAGTCTTTTAAAAATTAGCTTATACAAGTTTCCTTTTAAACAAAAAATCAGTAATACACAGGCCTTTATTTTATTTAGTTATTCACAAGTGATTCTTTTAATAGATCTTTGTTTTTTGGCAAGTTAAGATATAACCAGACTTTTAAAAATTAGCTTATACAAGTTTTCCTTTTAAACAAAAAATCACTAATACGCAGATCTTTATTTTTATTTAATTATTCGCGCTTAATTCGTCTATTCCTTTAATCGGTCTTTGATTTTGTCAAACTTAAGACATCACGCTATGATCGTGCTATAAAAAATTAGACTGACCTACGCAAGAGTCCTTTTAAACATAACCTCTGTATTGTTTTATTCAGTTATTTACACTTAATAAGTTTATTTTACTCTATGATTTTGTCAATCTTAACTTCCGATGCGGTTTGAAAGCATGCACGTACGCATACGCGCGTGTATGCTGACGCAAACAGGATTTCTCTGTGATTTTCCAGCCGTAAGGTCTGGGCCGGTGCGTTATCTATTAATTGAAACAGACAACAGAGAAATGCAAATATCACGTCTCAGGATGTATCTGGGCGTCTGGCCTTATGATTACTGATGCGTTGTAACTCATTAGCAAACTAACTAGTTTTGAGGGGGTCTGGCATCGTAAATTTTGTTAGAAGGTTAGTTAAAACCCGTAGATCAAAGCATAGACATTGTGGCTATTTTATGACGTACACCTGCGTGTGTGAACTCTGTCAAAAGTTCGTTGGAATGGTTCACTGGATGGTCAACACGCGCACACACACACACACACACACACACACACACACTCCTACATTTAAACATTTAGACTTTTACAAATGAAAACTTTTAGAAGCACGCCGGGTATCTGATGAAAAACAGGTTGATTAAACAACGATATGACTTTTGTTTTAACAAATACATTTTTAGATCTTTCAAACCTAAAACCATGATGCTCTAAACAAACCAAGGATTAGAAGCAGTCAAATGATCCTCTGATGAACGCAAGACGGTTACAGAGTCTTTCTTTATGAATCAGAGTTAAATTAGACTACGAGTTAGTCGTCATAAGGTTGTATGCAAAACATTCCTACAAATGTCTCACAGAATCATTACAGCAGTTTAGACTTTCTCTCTCACTTTAAAAAAGGTTTTATTAAACGTGTGTTTAAATGCAGCATGTTTATTTTTTACAGTATAATGTTTTATTTTATTAAAATAAAAACAACTGGTCTATATAGGGTTATTTTACTAAGATATGATCAAATAATTGACAGAGGAAATAGTTCAAATAATCGATAAGTCCTACTTATCAAACCTATTGGATGTGTCTGACGGTTTGTGACAAATATCTTACTGATACAGACGTGTTAAGATGTTAAGTATGTGTGAAAGATGTGTAAAGTTCAACATTACTGTTAAAAATAGTAATATTGTAAATTATTATAAATTTTAAATGTGTAAAATCGTATATGTTGTTTTTAATTTTTGTTGTTAAGAAATGTTTTTCATTTTAATCTAGCCTGTAGTTAATATATATCTACTGTGAACAAATATACATTTTCACTTAAAACTTCTCTGTAAAATAATTACACCTACAGTTTTAAACATGTTTTAAACATATTCTGGGTCGCTAAAGTAAGTCATGATGTCTATGGTCTTCAAATTAAACTTTAGTTTTATTCTTTAATTTCTTTAAAATAGCCTGATGATAATGAAACCAAGTGTTTTTCTCACACGAGTAGATAACTCTTCGGATGTGTTTATGACAAACAAGTCATTTTTTACTTCAGAAAAGTTTTTAAAATGTATGACTGAACTTTTCTCATTTGACAGACCCGCGATGTTTAACAGCCGGAGGGAATACATGTTGTTTTCATGAAACCTTTATCGGTGTAAATTTCTCACCTAGAACACAAAACTTGTACATTTTGACTATTTGACTCTTTTGTAAGTAGCATGTCATTTGAAATGGTTTACTAAAAGATTAAAACATCAGCATCTGTGTTTTCAACATGAAAGAGTTGTACAAGGCTATTTCAACTATTATCCTCGTTTCTTTTCGAGTCTAACAAACTGGTAATGTATTTTCTATGGCAGGTTTTACAATGTACAGTTCTCATACTATGTGCGTAAATAGTTGTGCTACAACATTTATGATTATTTTTGAATGCCGACAGATTTTGTTAGGGATATGGCACATCTAAGAATAATAATCTTTTGTAAATTATATTTTTTTTCTTACATCGTTAGTTTTAGTCATATTAGCAAGATTTCAGATGGTCGTTCACAATTGTTTACTGGACTGTGTATATTTTTAGGTGAAGACAACTCTTTGTGAGATGTCGTCATAATAGGAATAAATGAAAATCATGAAATTAAGTAACAGCCTTTTGTCTTTGAGATATTTATTTTAGTGCAAACTGTCCACACATGAAGCATCCACACGAAAATCAAGTATTGCTGTCTTACCCTTAAAACTATTACAACTGAAACTATTGCACTGAAAGCTGTACAATCATTTAAGTTTGAGCATGTTAAATTTCCACGCTCTTGTAAAGAGTATTGATACATATCATCCACAATCATCCAAGAGACAAAATCACTAAGTATAGCAAGACAAGAAAATGTTTATAAAGCAGATAGAATTCAGGAACCTAAACAGTTGTGAAAGTTTATTAAACGCGTATTTGTAAATTATGTTTTTTACTCCGCTGGATTTAGTCATATAGCTCAGATAGCAGACGACACAATTCACATTTCGTTTCTATGTCTGTATTGTTTTAAGGCTCCAACACAAATTTATGCTAATCCTTGCATGGGAAAGTGTGCATGACGAGTACATACTTAATCATTTAAGAAAATCATTGAACATTTGACTGAACTTTTTATTATTTTGACAAACCGCCAATTCAAATTACTTCCCTCGAGGCGCTTGTCCACAGAATATTTTTCAACACAACGACATTAAAGAATGTTATCAGTCACTATCGCCAGCTTCTGTGACTCAAATTAAGCGACATCTCTGGTGTACGTAAGCATGTACAATGGGTGCATGTGGTAAACATCTTTGTTTTTCCAATTCTGTCATATTTGTTAGATGTAATGTAAACAATATTTTGATAACTATGATGTTCCACGTTTTTGTAAAGGTTATAGAAAGAATTCAAACATAATCTTTACATAGGAATTATCTTTGCTCAAAGCGAATTGACTAAAATCATTGAATTACGAAATGCAAAAGTGTATACATCATTTAAGAAAAAGCGCTATAATGTATACAGAAATCCTCCTCTTGATCTATTGTGACTGACATTTTACTAAGGCAGACGATCAGGATTATGGATGAAGCGGCTCACATTTTGGTTGTCGGACTGCATAAGACGTTACTATGTAGGGCTGCAACGATTAGTCGACATTATCGACAACGTCGACAATAAAAAATTGTCGACAAATATTTTTGTTGTCGAGTAGTCGTTTGATCTCATATGGCCTAATGTAAGAGCCTGCAATACAGCGGTTTGACCAGTGTGGCGCTGTAGCGCAAGACTCTAGTTCAGCCCTCCTGGATGCAGATCAAGAGAAGAACACACACAGCACTTCAGAGCAAATGCATCCAAACTTGAGCGGCGTTTGGATGAATATGTAAATATATATTGCGCGCTTTCCTCTCAGTAACGAAATAAACAACAAAAACTGACAGCAGTGTGAAAGCAACAGTTAAAAATGCATCTGATTACAACGATGTGGATGTTTGCATGAGCTCTGCAGTTCAGTAACGTAACATTACTCCAGTAGAGTTCGGTCGCATTATGTTTATTTATATAGTACGTTATGCAATAGATAGCCTTAATTGAAGCAGCTTTACGGTATTAAACATGAAAAACATTAAAGTCAGTGTCGCTTATAAAGCAGCTCTCCAGTGTGAGCTAGCTAATGATAAAATATTTTTATTAGTGGGAAAAAATAATAATTTCATTAAAGTGACAGTTTGGTTTGCAGAGATCAAAGCTTGATCTAGCTCAGGGCTGTTTTGATTATCATAACCCTATAAGGTATTTTAAGACATTATGTTGTGAATAAAATAGTGTATCCAAAGCGTCTTATCACTTACCTTTATTTTGTTTCTTATCTATATGACTTACAAAAGGAGATGTTAGGCAGAATGTGCAAAATGTGTCATTCAGTTACTTTTTCATGTAGCTAATTAAATGGTGAGAGAGTGTCTCTGTCTGTCATCTCATTTTGTGTGCCATCTATTTTTATAATGAATTGGTAACATTACAATAAGGTATCATTTGTTAACATTAGTTAATGTATTAATTAACATGAATGAACAATACATGTATTACATTTAAGTATTAATCTTTGTTAATGTCGGTTAATAAAAATACAGTTGTTCATGTTAGTTCACAATGCATTTATCAATGTAAAAAAAAACAACTTGTGATTTTAATAATGCATTAGTAAATGCTGAAATTAACATTAAGATTAACAAATGCTATAGAAGTATTGTTCATTATTAATTCATGTTAGGCAAGGCAAGTTTATTTATATAGCACATTTCATACACAAAAAAAATTCAAAAACACAAAAGTGCTTTACATAAAAGGAAGTGAAATAGACATTAAAAATAATAATCACAACAATAAAAACAAGGAATTAAAAAAAATAATAATCACAACAATAAAAACAAGGAAATTATATAAAAAATTATTTAAAATTAATTTAAAACCATTACGAATAGAAAATGATTATACATAAAATACAGTGCAGTCATGTTAACTAATGTTAACTAATGAACCTTAATGTAAAGTGTTACCAATTAATTGTGTAATAATTGTAATTACATAATATGCTTTTCTAAAGCTGAACTGACCTTTATTTATGTTAGAATATGTATAACTTAATATTCTAACTAATTGCAAAAACTGAATAATCAATCAAAGTCTACTGATTAATCAGTGAATTAATCGACGATTAGTCGATTAATCGTTCTAATGATCGTTAGATTAATCGATTATCGAAATAATCGTTTGTTGCAGCCCTATTACTATGACTGTACTGTAGGTGAGGCCTTCTCTCTGAGGGACATCAGCATTCAGTGTTTATAGAAATAAATGAAAATTAAGAAAAATTTCTTGAGAGTGTTTGACTAAGTCGGCATGGTTTAGCGGTTAGGATCATATCAGGTCCCATAGGGCCTAGCGGATAGGATTCCTGGTTTTCACTAGGGATGCAACGATACCATTTTTTCAGATCCGATCCGATCCGATCCAGAAAATTCTGAGTATCGCCGATTCCGATCCGATCCGATCCTAGCGCAGTTTTTTTTTTTTTTTTTTTATCAATGTAGAGTTTCTATACTTCTGTGTCACTCTTTTATGTGTTAAACACAATCTACTAGACAACTTAATTTTAATGAAAAATAACATGAAAATATATATAGGGGCTGTTTACATCTGGTCACTTCATGCGTTTTGTAATATAAATCCGATCGCTCAAAACACTCCAGGAGGAGGTCTGGGCCACATTCCAGACGAACTGGACATGTGTAAATGCATCTGGTTGTTGAAACCACATATGTGAATTTTACTCCTCCCAAAATGTAAAAATAATAAACGTGTGAGACCGTGTTATAGGCTATATGACATTTTAGTCAGATATGACTGCGCTAATGCAACAAGCCTCACACCGCAGACGAGTAGCTGAGCATCGCAGACGCGCAAACTGCCGTGAATGAAACTGAAAGAAAGACGCAGACGCTCAACACACTCATCTTCATTAACAGTATAAGACAAACATATCTTTCCAGTGCTGATGCCGCGCGCTCTCATATTGCGGTCTTTGATCTGGAAATGAGCTGATAATTAATAAAATGCAGCGCTTTTGATTTCGTTGACGTGAACTTCGTTAAATTGAAATATAGCGCGGGAATTGAAGATCGGATTTATATCCATTTTGTGAAGATTTATGTGGCCAAGTGTAAATGGAAACGTTTTAACAAATCAGATAGATATCAGATCAGAGAAAACGCATGACGTGCAGGTGTAAACAGACCCATTCATAATCTATGACAAAAATACTATTATAAACTAGGTTAGTGGATAATTTAGCAGCAAAAGTTATTCTAGAAAAATCATGAGTGCTCAATTTTATAAAATCTAAACATTTAGTGAAATAACATTATTTAGTGGGGAACAAATAAAAGTGAATATGTGAAGGACTAAATCTGGTAAAATGTTACACATTGCTCTTTGCATTGTTGTAAACTACATTAATGAAAACAAGTAAATGTATTTATTTATAAATATAAACTACAAAATTAAAAGACATTTCTTTTAAATATATAGCACAGTAATGAAGGCAGCAACATATGATAGAGGAGTCCTGCCTCCATTACTGTGCTATACATTCGATTATTAATAGCCTTGATAGGACAGTACAAGAAATGCTATAAATAATATTTCATTGCGCAAAAGCATTATAATACGAAAAGCTCCAATAGAGAACGGAAACAAAGCGCTTATGCGCATCCCGTGCGCAGAATGATGCGCTTGAAGCAGCACGGAGTCACAGCACGCAGCTCCGGATAGAAGAGTTCAAAGCACAGAGGAAAGAGATATTGATGCGTAGTTTATTAAATCTGAGCGATAGTTTATTGAGCCTTTTCTTTTAACGGTTTTAAATCTCAGTTATTGAGCGCTCTTGAAGAGAGTTTCATTGTTTTGACTGTAGTAAACGAACGCAGCACGCAGTTTGAACGCTGAACGGAGGATAACGGACAGACGCAGCAGAGAGAAGAGTTTACATGAACTTGAATTTAAAGACTTAAATATTCATCTGTAACGTTACCTCACATTAAACTATGAAACGGCTTCAGAACACTTGGACTTTGACTTTATGGTGCTTTATAATGCTTTTGTGCTTTCGTGGGGCTTAACAATAACACAGAATAGTATACACACAATATCGGATTTGGATCGGTCTCGTCTCTCCGATACCCGATCCGCAGAAAATGACCGGATCGGAGCCGATACCGATCCTGAGTATCGGATCGATGCATCCCTAGTTTTCACCCAGGTGACCCGGTTCAATTCCCGGTGGGGGAAGTAATGTTTTGGGGGGTCGTGACCTAAGGGTTAGAGAGTCGTCCTCGTAATCCAAAGGTAATGTTCACGAGTGTGTGTGTTCACTGCTGTGGGTGTGTGGGCACTTTGGAGGGGTTAAATGCAGAGCACGAATTCTGAGTATGGATCATCATACTTGGCCGCATGTCACTTTCACTTCTTTTTGTTTAAGAAGTGAAAACAAAACTGAGCAGGCCTCTGGCTTGCTCAGTTAGGGACACTTAATTTCTAGCGATTATCGTAAATTTGATTTCACAGATACTATTTAAACTAAACTTAGCTAGACAATGACATCTCCGAATTCAATAATGAAATGCCTTTAACTGAAAATTGAGTGTTTAATCTTATTATTATACATTACTGACACTCAAGGTTGGTTCAAGGTTCAAGGTTCTTTATTATTTGTCACATACACAATCATACAGGGTATAATCAGTAGTGAAATGTAGGTCAGGACAGGGTCCTCCAACTTGATACTGTTAAGTGCTTTGACACAATCTGTATTGTTAAAAGCGCTATATAAATAAAGGTGACTTGACTTGACTTGACTTGTTTAGATCAATTATCTATCTATTTGATGTGAGACACCCATTAAGTTTAGACACGAAAATTAAGGCGTTCTGTTTTACACTTACAACTGAAACATATCTAACCGTTGTGGTCAAAGCTACATATTCAGTAAGTTTGAGGTTGTACGCAGTTTTGAAAAGGCTACAGACACAAAATATCAAGGATTTATTTATTGTTTTGTGCTCCCTATGTAACTCAAGAGAGCAAGTCACTAAGAAAAGTATCATATGAATACAGAAAACCCTCACGAGCATCTGGGTATATTTTTGTAAATGTTGTTTTAAATTACGTTTTTTCTTACATCTAGAACTCTTGTTCAGATAGCCGATGACGATGTGCACATTTTATTCGTCGTACTCATTTCTTTCAACATTACCCTTTGAAAAGGTTATAGACACAATCGTTTATACAGGAAATATTTTGCACAACAGAAACATGTATCGGCATAACAAAAAAACCTAATACTGAAATCCTCTCTTCTAAATATATTGTTAAAGTTGTAACGTTGCTTTTGATGGACTGCCCCGCTAGATGATACCAGTCTATGCATTTCATTGTTTTTAGATGAAGACTATTCTCAGAAACTGGTCAAACATGTCACGAGTGTTTGCAGGAAAACATTATAGATAATAAAAGGATAGTCCTTCTACAAGAGATTGTTTTTAACTGAGATTGTGACGTACTGTAGAGCTTTTTTTCTGTCTGTCTACAAGGAGGCCACGAGACACAAACCCCTCGTTCTTTACTATTTTTTCTCTGTTACGTGTATATCTATTTCATTTAGAAGGCAAAGTTGCGCATTACAAGTTGAAGATACTGTGGAAACGGTAATTTTTTCTTTGCACACGTCTCCAAACATGACTTTAATAAATAAATCACAGATGTCATGTATTAATTCATTGAAAGGTGCATGTTTTTGACCGTTTTAGACGGTCTGCACCAGCACACAGACACATGTTTTAAGTATTCATCTGACCAAAAGGTTTGATCCTGGAGAAACAGCAACTGTGTGTTGTCATGATTGTCTCTCAGAATTGAACCGCCTTTATTTAAACAATGTAACATGAAGCTACTGTATTCAACACAGCACAGTCCCTTGGAATATTGCAGTATAGCTTTTTTCCCTTCTAAATATCAAACATGTATTTAGCTTAAATATTAGTTGTTAAGTGTTTACAAAGTTGTCATGCCTGTTGTTGAATTTATAACATATATTTCACCAAACCTAGAGGACTGAAAATAGGTTTAGCATAAGTCCGCATTTCAGCTGTTAGCCTGAAAATGTAAGACAAGTGAGATTTCATTACTGTGATAATCTACAGAATGCGAAACAAGCTCACAGTTACATTAGAGATTTGGATTCTATTTTATGTTGAATATTGTTTTTGGTACTGTTCCACAGGTTTAACACCTCATTACTTGAAGACACGTACTGTAAATTACCGAAAGTTTTTTCCGCTGTAGTAGGCCGTCTCTGAAACCAGACCGAAAAAATTATCTTGAGACTTAGTTGTAGTAGTATGAAAATCGTTGTGTTTTTATCTTTCTATGTTTTGTTTGTGTTGTTCTGATCCACGGTTTCATTTTTAACATCACAGTTCGTATTGTATTGTCATGTGTGATGATTGTAAAAGTTGTGTGTGAGTGTCTTGTAGTTTTTTTTTTTTTTTTTGTTTTTTTTGCAAAAAGTACCGCTGTAACGTTAGCGATCTCTTTGTGTTCTTGGCTTCTCTTTGTTCACATTCGTCAATATTTATGTGAATTTGTGTGATTAAATGAAGTATTTAACAAAATTTGGGGTATGTGTTGTGAATATAGAATGCTGCACACAAACAAGCTCTTTGAAAATATTTGATCTTGAAATATACATGTAGCAGTCGGAATCATTTAAGATTAATAATAATACAATTAACACATTAACATTTTACAGGATATGTGAATGTGTGTTCTTGGCTGTTTTGTACATTATTAAATTAAAATAATTCTATTAAACAGGGTGCATTTACCAGTAAGATCATTTTAATGACTTGTTCACAAGAAAACATAAGATTGTTTAAGAGATAATAAAATCTCACTGAAACATTGTATACAAAGCATCCAATGTTTATGACTACTGAAGGCGCCACATCCTTGTTTTTTCACACCCACAGGCCCTACCTACGTTCAAAATTTGGTATTCGGCCACATAGTTAACCGGAGAAGACATTGTAGTCTCCTGTTACAATGGCTGCTGTTGTTCCAAACAGTCCTGAAACATCTAGAAGAATGATGGGTGTAACGTCACCAAAAAATCTATTGAAATGAGAGAGGAGCTGACTTTAACACCGAGGAAAAATCAAGGGAAGAGCAAAGAAAGGTTCTCGTTGAAGATGAAGAATAAGATACAAGATAATGTCATTTTCTTTTTTATTAAATTGTTTGAAATTAAAAAGACTTGTAAACGATAACGAGTTGATTCAACTTTTTATTTCAACAATATATCGATGAACATACATTGAATTAGTGAAGAAAACGATCAAATCACAGTTACACACAGTGGTCTAGCCAGAAAAGAAAATCTCTGACGGCCAATACGTTTTTGTGTAAAATGAAATTGACCTGCGATTCAATAATTTCACATATCACGGATTCAAAATTTTTTGCAACCAGCGACGAGCATAAATCTGTTACACACGTACACAGACAGAGAACCTTGTGAATTCCTATCTGATCCCTACGTTCAGTCATCACATCCAGAATTTCTCTGGTGGTTATACAGAGGCTCTTTGCTGTAAATAAACATGAGTCAAATCAGGCCAAGGGGCTTCTGTTATTTTTTAGGCTTCTTACAAAGGCCATTTCATTCTTGAGATTTTTTACACGCTTGGTATCCTCCGTACAAT